>JAVGVS010000030.1:1488886-1918328 GCA_032718565.1 Distichodus sexfasciatus | reverse complement strand
ATATATATATATATGTGTGTAAAAGTATGCATATATAAGTATAACACTAATTTTTAACTATATACTGTATATATGTCCTTATACTTATACTACCTTATATTAATATAAATAATTTGCTTATATCAGGATAAAATGCCTGATTTTGCAGAAGCTTTTCTAAAAAATTGCTATTTAAGTTGTGGTGTTTTCAGGCATATTGTTGCAATAAAGTTGCGGGAGCAAGTCAAAGTTGCGGAAAAATGGAACAAAACTACTATTTTTTTTTTTTTTTTACCATTAATGATGTAGTTATTTTTGAAGGTAAATGTGAGGCGTTTTTATGACACAGTTCCTGCGTCTTCTAAAAGTAACAATGAAGTGAGTTCGCTGATGTATGGCTCAATATTTTGCGGGAAACGACAATGATTGGTCAAAATTTCTAGAAAAGTTGCTGTAATTGGTCAAAATTGCACGGTAGTAACGAATTTGTGGGGACTGGCTGAATTTGTGTTGCCATCGCAACATCGCAAAATCCTGGAGGGTCTGATATTTTATTCAGCAGTACATATATTTTCTTGCATTTTTTAAATCAAAATAAGAAATCTTAAAAATCTTACATGTGTTCTGTTTCCGTACCTCAAAATGCAATCACTTAGGTTTGAGGGCTGATTGAGAATTAAAGAGGAAATAAATGTAAATTTTTACAGCTAATGAATTTTTGCCAAGCAACACATCAGCCAATCGGAGGTCTGACATGATAAATTTGTGTATTTAACATTCTACTCTTCGCATGTACTGCTACCGCATGTCTCTACACTGCACTACGCTGACAGCAGACTGACGTACGTTTGCGTACTTGATTTTACCAGAGTAAACTGGAAGGAAAGTGAAAATGATAATACATAGAAAAAGAGATTTTTTCGGCATCACAATTAGAGATAAAAAGCTCCAATTATTCAGCACCTTTGATAGAAAACAACTGTTTGGTGGGAGAACATACCAGAGAGTGACTGTACCTACTTTACAGGGGCATTAAATCTAAAAGTCTTGTTTGGCACAATTTTCTCTTGTAATTCTCTTTGATGAAACTTGCTGAACTGATTTATTAGTCAGTGGAAACATTTTCCTGACTCCACACCTGGGTTACGAGGAGGAGGAGGCGAAATGAAGTCTCACTCGAGATAGCACCCAGATCTGTTACTTCCACAACACGCTAATAAATTACCACTTGAGTCTGTTACAAATAGTTGGGAAATACTAAAACCTTGCACAGCTGTGTTCCCCACTGAATGCTGGAACCACAGCTAGGGCTGGGCGATACGATCTCAAATCAGTACCGCAATTAACTGGAAATTTTGCATCAATTACGATGAAATAAGGCTTATTTTGTTTTGGATTGTTTTTGTCATATACAAAGTATGATAAGACAACGTAATAGTAACGTCATAGTGGAGAAAATGATAATTTGTCATTGTGAACATAGCACACAGTGCACCACAACAAAATGTGACCCATTGGTGAAGGAGCAGTGGGCAGCTAACATAGGCAGCGCCTGGGGAACAGTGTTTTGGGACAGTACCTTGATCATGAGTACCTCAGTGGTACCTTCAGAGGTCAGAGATTCGAACCGGCACCCTTCTGATCACTGAACACCCTAAACGTTGCGGTATCAACTGCCCAAATGAGTATTATTAAAATAATTGAAATAATTGTATAGCAGTTAGGGAGTTGAGTCTGTGATAAGAATGTCAGTTCAAGTCCCGGACTGGCAAAGGTACCACTCAATGTCAGTTTCGATTCACGTTCGATTAATTGCCCAGTCCTACCCGCCGAGTACTTTACAACCACGCAGAACACTTATATAATCCAGAAATTGACTTGGACTCGCTTCAAATGGATCCGTCCCTGTGTGTCTTACGAGGGGAATCGTTTTCAATAAGGATGTGTAAGCGCTGGCTGTGGCGTGCCGTCGGAGTAGCCGAGCATGTAAATGTGGAATTTCCATTTTTGCACAGTAGCTGCTAATTGAAGACGGCGGTAATTATACAACTGCGCGCTTTTCTCTCATTCACTATCTCATTCAATAGCGCTGAACGTGAGGGAGTCCTGATAAAAACGACTCTGCTCTCCTTTTCCTTCTCCTACCCTCAGTGATTAACAGGAGGGTGAGTGAAGCTGAAATTATATATTATATATTATATAAGACGGTGTCGGCCATCTGGACAGCCAGTAGTGATATTTTTGGTGAGATCCTTTTCAAAAATTATTTGTTAAGACATGTGCCAAGCGAATGACATTTTTAATAAAAAATATATGTCTCAGACTTAATCGAACGTGGCACGACTGCACATGTGTTTGGATGAATGAAGAGTAGCAAGTTGAATGGAAATTATAATATTGAAATAACCAGATACAGTAATGAAAAAATTACTTTCAGTTAATACAGTTTCCCAGATATTACAATAAGTGGATTTTCTGTTCTAAGCAAAATGGGAAAATTTCTATAATCGCACTAAGAGTCTTAATAAACAGATAGAAATGTTAACTCAGCCTCTTATGCAGCATTAATTTATCTGTTCATTAAATCAGCAATGAAGTCAGTATTAATCATTCTATAATACAATAAAAGTACGAGTTTAATCTATATAACTACAGTATATAAAATCATTGCACACAAAAATTTCATATGTCAGTATGACATGAATTTTGACAGAGAAATCTCATTTTTACATGTGATTTTCTTATTATTTTATTTACAGGTTGTTAAGTTATGAAAAGTGTCATCAGCACGTCCACCTTTGTATTTCATGTAAACGTTGTAGTTGCTCTGAATACGCCACCATTGTTGTTAATGAGTTCTTGACTGTGCATGTCCTGCCCCTTCTTCACCTTCTTCTTATTGATTGGCTAGCAAGAAAAAAGTGACATTGACGAGCCCAGCGCTGTTCTAAAAGTCGGACGGATTTCAACTTGAAGCGCTCTGAGTGCTACGGTGAAAAAAGGTCTCCACTGATGTTCTTTTTCCACTGAAGGAGCTTAGCGCTCTGAATGCTGAAGCTCATAGGATTTGTATTAAAAATAGGCGCAAAAAATGTGATTGGTGGACACATGCCCTTAAGCAGCTAAAAATGACAGCAAGACCTGACTGTCTGTGTGTGTATATATATATGTGTGTGTGTGTGTGTTCATGAATTTATGGCATTGTGGGGACCTTTTTGTCCCCTAAAATCACTTTTATCTGTTTTTTTGGGTTTTGTGGGGACATTTGAGAGGTCCCCATGAGGAGAAATGACTTTATAGAAAATGTGCTTGTTTTATTTGAGAAACTAAAAGAGGTAAAAGATGTGCTTTTGGTTACTGAGGTTAAGATTAGGATTAGCATTAGGTGTAGGTGTAAAATTATATACATCTAGTCATTATGGGAGTCTGTGGAAAGACCTCACAAAGATAGTAATACAAGACTGTATCTGTGTGTATGTGTGTGCGTGTGCATGTATGTACTGTATATTTATAAGCCTCTCCTTGTTTCCTCGCTTTGAGACTGTATTTCCATACGATTCCTGTACTAATGCTGCTATATTTTTGTCTCTCCTCCTCAGGTCTGATATATACATGCGGAGGGATGTTAAAAGGGAGGAATGGGACCATTGAAAGCCCCGGTTTTCCATACGGATATCCCAACGGGGCGAACTGTACTTGGGTTATTGTTGCGGAAGAAGGAAACCGCATTCAAATAGTCTTTCAGTCATTTGCAGTGGAGGAGGAATATGATTTTTTATCCCTCTATGATGGACATCCTCATCCAGCTAACTTCAGGACAAGGTGGGTGCCCTACATGCAGCTGCATCAGCAGAAAATTATTTATTTATTTTAATTTTCCCGCGCCGCTAGTCATTAGAACTTTTTTGATGCCGTTTGATTTCCATTTGGTTTTGACATTGGGAACAACCTCGATTCATTTTTCCGAAAATAACCTTGCCTTGTTGAGACTGTGGGAGGAATGAAATTGCACATGGGCGAACTGCAGGCGACTTTGCTTTGCGTGAGTTGGGTGCAAACGAGGGTGTTGATGAATAAGTTCTCTCAAGGAATTTAGAGTGTACTGTATGTATTAAAAACAGAGGTATCGTTCTCTAGCGCTCACTTCAGATCGTTTAGTGAATTACAGACGGGCTCTGTGTAATTTAGCGTGTTTTAAAGGTGCTATATGTAAGATTGTGGCCAAAACTGGTACTGCAGTCAAATTCAAAACACTATAGCGCGTTGTTTCCCCTCCCCGTCCTCATCCCCAGACTCGAGGTTGCCAGATAGACCGAATGAGGACTCATATTTGGCCAATCTAATGTCTGATGTTACGTTTGGCATTACCATAATTAGCATGCTAATGTTAAAACGCTGTCTCAGCGTAACACGATGCTGATGTTAGCCATCACCATCAAGTCAAGATTTTTGTTTCTCAAACAATTCAGTCGGTTCGATGATCCACCTGCACACGGGCTACAATCTATGATCCAACATGAATAACGTTGTGTAACTCCTGAAAATACTTGAAATATTCATCCCTACGTTTAGTGGTGATACAAGTGAGCCAACCTTGGCTTAATCTTACCTGTCCAATAGAAAATTAGCCACTTTGGCATCTGTCTTCATGATTATTGTTTCTGCTTTGGTCAAGACATTTTTGAAAGTCATAGCGAGGCCTTTTTAGCTTTAGCAACGTCAGACATTTGTATTCCAGAATGCTTGTTGCTGCAGCTTAGTGGTAACTGGCAACCTGGGGCGGCAACGCTCCCCTGGATGCCGAAATGCAGCTGACTTTGTGACTGTCTGAGGCTACGTTCACACTGCCATGCTGAAGTGACTCAAATCGGATTTTTTGCCTTACTGTGACACAGATCTGATCTTTTCAGGGCTGTGTGGACACGCAAATCTGATCTTTTCACATCAGATTTGTGTCACTTTCGTATGTGGTACTAAATCTCATACGTATCCGATTCGCAGCCATGCGACCTGAATGTGAACGCTCAGATCGGAATTCATGTGGCTTTTTGCTTATACGCATGCGCCGACATCATCAGCCTGCACCGGCAGCGCGGGAAGGTAAAAATGGAGGAGAGCTGCGATAACAGTCAGTGGAAGGATGGAGAAGTTGGGGATTTAATTGACTTTTTTTCTCCTTTTCGACCTGCTCGTGTACAGCTGATTCACTGTTTGTCGTCCTCCAGAGCAAAGTGCGATACATGCGTGAGCTACTAACGCCTCCATTTTTAATGCCATGAGTCGTCCCACAGATATGACGTGACGCACTTGACCCGTGTAAATACGTATCAATGTGCGCATGCGTGACGTTTCGGAGGACCGATGCGTTCACATTACAGTCAGATACAGGTCACTTGTAGTTATGAATGTGAACCGTCAAGATAGACAAATCCGATCTCAGCAAAAACTCGGAATTGAACGATGTGGCTGGCAGTGTGAACGTAGCCTGATAATGGTGGGTGGCGCTAGAGGCCAAAATGCAAAACCAAAACTTAAACACGATTTGCGAGCTGCAAATTAACTTTTAAAATGTGAATATTCTGGCTGTACTCATTTTGTCAATGAGATCAGTATTTAAAGTTAACACGATTCCTTAATCTCTGGTGACATATTAGGTTTCTTTTTTAATTACTTATCATAAATTTCAAGGTTGGCTGTGGCTTTGACCACGCTCAAACGGTGCCAAGAATCCTCGCAAGATAATTAAATGTAAAACAAATAAGCAGAGGTGTGTCAAGTAATAATTAGATTATCAAGAAAAATTGTGCAGCATAAGAGTAGCTTTGGCCAGCAATACTTTACATGGAATTAAAAGGTTTGCTACTCATATCAACATGTTGCATGCTTTAATTTATGATATAAACATTAATTTTGAATGACCATTTTGTGGATTTTTTTTACTCCATATTGAGACAGAAAATGTGTATTTTCAGACTCTATTGTTTGCAGCTTTTGCAATTAGCAGAAGTGCTCAATATAGCACCAAATGTACGTTGAGATTATATTGCAGAACGCCGTGATTGTGAATTAAATTGCAGTGCATTAGAACACATTATTGAATTCTTAATGGGACTAGTTAAAGACTGCTTTGGCCTCGGGTTGGCCCAGATGTTCCAAGCACACAACCCAAAAAATAATGCTAATGAAAAATCATCCAGCGCAGTAACGATAACTGCCATAACCATTAACCAATATAATGTGCAGCCAAAGCAATTATGTCACTATTGGGATTTTGAAGGAGGTTCATTTTGGTATAATTTAATTTTAAAGTCAGTAGAGCCTCTGTTGATAAGAACAAGGGTTATGTTATTTTATATATTGATATTTTTATCACTTTTTAATGCTTGAATGTTGTTCACATCGACTGATCTGCTTTTATTTCTAAATGTGAAATTACAACTTGGAACTTTTCCAAAAAAGTTTTTTTTTTTTGCGGAGAATATGCAATAACCGTGAAATTAAATTTCTATACCTTCAGTATATGAAAATAATTAGAGATGGCAACGATCCGATGCGTGGATGGGATATCGGTCCGATAATGACTCAAATAGCTAGCATTGATGTAAAGTTGTATAAATTTAGTCATATTTTGTAGTCACAGTTTGCAGTAATTTAATTTATTCTAAATGATCAGTAAAATCTGTCTTTTAGTCGAAGTTAGTAGTCGAAGTATGAAAAACACAATCAGTGGAAATGACATTAATGGTACTGCTCCTTTGTGTAAACATAACAGAATTGCATGATTAGTCAGATATGAATCGTATTTCGTCTGCAGTGCTGAGGCAGGTGTTCCAGCTCAAGCTTGAGTTGTGAAGCAGAGAAAAGCATATGCCAAATTATAACAAAGTCTGCTCTATTCCCAGGCTCATCTATTACCTGAGCCGGTGGCGTCTTAGATACTAGTAGAGAGAGAAATGGGAGTGAACATTGGAGAAAGACTAACGGCCCCTCGCTACACGTTACTGGTCACACCTGCGCCTGAAACGAGGGTATGCGTCAGCAGGTTTCACGTACGCCCGACAGAGAGAGAGAGAGAGAGAGGGAGAGGGAGGGAGAGAGGGAGAGAGAGGAGAGAGAGAGAGGGGAGAGAGGGAGAGGGAGAGGAGAGAGAGAGAGAGAGAGAGAGAGGGAGAGAGGGAGAGAGAGGGAGAGAGGGAGAGGGGAGAGGGAGAGAGAGAGAGAGAGAGAGGGAGAGAGAGGGGAGAGGGAGAGGGAGAGGGAGAGGGGAGGCAGGGAGGAAGAGAGGGGAGAGAGGAGAGAAGAGAGAGAGAGAGATAGGGAGAGGGAGGGAGAGAGGGAGAGAGAGAGAGGGAGAGAGAGAGATAGGGATGGAGGCAGGGGTCAGGGTGGGCTCTAGGGAGGCCTGTTGGGATTTAGCGCAGTGTTTCCATGCTTGTCAACTTCCGGCTGTTTTCCAGCCTCCAGTGTGCTGGTTGAGGAAGCTTCCCAATTGACTCTTTCTGTTTCTTTGCCTCTTCATATCTCTGCCTTTTTCATGTGTTTTTAACTTTCTCTTATGCTACGTTCACACCAAGAGCTAGTAAAACTGTAACATTGAGAAGACGCTCAAAAGGCATCGCTGTCAAAAAAAGCATTGCTGTTTTGTTCCCTCTTGTGGTCCATGTTGCTGATGACGTCATTGAACTGCTTCAAGAAGCCGCACGCTTGCAGCCGAAAGTATAAAATGGAACAGAAGTTCGGTTACGAGTGTGTTCTCTGGGATCCTCGCAAGCAAAGAACGTCTACATTCCGATTGGCTGCCGGTCGTTTACTGCTGAGACACATCTGTCTTCAACTTTTTTGTCATACAAGTTGGCCAAACTTTGTTGCTCTTGTTGCTTTTGTCACTAGAAAGACAGTTATTTCTGGATTTTACAGCTTTAGTAGCTCTTGGTGTGAACGTAGCATTAGACCTTTCACAGCTTCACCAATAGGGGTGGGAATTGAGAAGTTCAGTATCAATGCCATTGTTGATTCTGCCTGTCATTCCAATTCCTTATTAATTCTCTTATTGATTCCTGAATAGTTTTTGAGTGGGGAAAAATAGTTCTACAGTCTTCCACACGAAATGCAACCATTTTCTGATTAATGGAAAATGAAGAAATACAGAAGTTTTGGTAATTTTTCGGCCTTTGGACTCATTTTGGCCTATAACTCATTTTTGACTCATTTCTGGGAGAGAACTACATTTTTGTCATGAGGGCATTCCATATGAGAGCTCAGACACAATAGCGCTGTGGACGTGCGTCGGGAATAAATATCAAGTAAATGTCTGTACTGTGAGTAGAATGCTGGTTGTTGTTATTTATCAGCTAAAATATAAGTTTTGTCTGTAATAAATGGGAAGATTTAACTGAACTGGAAGGTTTTAGTGAATGTTAGACTTCCCTGTGAGAGTCGTGAGCGCTAACAAACGCAGCGTGTGTGTTTACATCGTGAAAAATATAATTCATGCGTCATGATTCCTCGTGGTTGAAGGTCAAGTCGCAGAGAGTGTGACGTAATGAACCGCGACGCAAAACTTAGGAAAAAACGGAAGAATCGATAACGTTGGAGGTTTACAGTTCTGAGGGAGATGATCAATTGGAACCGGTTCTGAGTTGGAACCGCTTTGCGGTTTTCCCACCGGTTTTCTTAGTCACCAAACTGTCATCCCAAAGTAAATGTTTTCCCAATCTATATAAAACTCTCCCCTCTCTCTTTCCCTCCCTCCATCTTCCTCACATTTTCCCACTGGGAGGTGGGTCTCTAAAAGGCAAAAAGCAGGAGGAGGAGTAATGATAGAACTTAATTAAACAGTTCAAGGAGTAAATAATGCAAGCGTCTGCAGGCAATACGTTTGTGCCGTGCTTTGCCGTGTTCGCCGGCATTGCAAACAAATTGCGTGTTGCTATTCTCCTGCTCTAAATTATGCACTGCAATTAGAGATTGCACGCTCCCTGCTCTCTCTCTCGTAGCCTCTCTTCCTCTCTCGCGCGCCCTCTCTCACCTCTGTCTTGAGAGTGAGTGCTGAGAATGGCCTGTTTGCATGCTTTTATGGCTGCCATGCTCCTCCTCAGAGATCTGACACGAATAAACCGCTGTGAATAACGGGTCATAACGATTTGCTCGTATCCCCAGACCGACGGCCGCTTCGTATTTTTACGATGGAGATTAATCTGTGAATTTATTTAGATGTGCAAATGTAATGACCCCAATGCCGTCCCGCGTCGCTGGCTGTCTCAGGACATATTGACCGAGTGAGAAGATGTTGTGTTGTGGATGTTGAGATGAGTGTGTGTGTGTGTGTGTGAGTGTTTGGGTTTTTCATTAAGTCCTGATGCTTGCTTGATGCTCTCTGACCTGGTGATGGTTATTAATGTGACCATATTGGCAAATGAACAATGCGTCTGGAACGCACACACATACGTCACACATTTACATTTACATTTACTCCAGTAATACATCAACATCTACACAGTCCAGAATAGATACACACATCTACCATGAGCATATAGACCTCCATGTTAAAATATTCATTGTGTATGAATTATTTACAGCTTCTCTTAATCATTAAAAATGTTTTATTACAGTAGCCCCGCGAGTCGGCGACTTGAATTTTCAGTTGGAGACCTGTGATAGTGATTCATGAAGTCAAATTCATTTTTTAGGCAATGGGTGTGTTCGACAATAATGGGATAAAACAAATAAAAACTTACAAAATGGAACTAGTTTATTTACAGCATTTTAGCAGACTATCTATCTATCTATCTATCTATCTATCTATCTATCTATCTATCTATCAATCCACCATCCTCCATCCATCCCTCCATTTTTGTTCATTTTTAAATGGAGGTCATGCACAATGTTGAGTTGGAACAATGGGTTTAAACAAGTCTCATTAGTTAAATATCATTTCAAAGTGTTTTAATTCATTAAATTAAAAAAATGTTAGGTGGTGCAACCAAATGTATGTGTGTGTATATACAGTACTGTGCAAAAGTTTTAGGCAGGTGTGAAAAAATGCTGTAAACAAAGAATGCTTTCAGAAATATAAATAATGATTGTTTATTTTTATCAATTTACAAAATGCAAAGTGAGCCAACAAAAGAAAAATCTAAATCAAATCAATATTTGGTGTTACTACCTTTTGCCTTTTACCACTTGCACAAAGTCAGGGATTTTGTAGGATTATAGTCATGATATTATTTTGTAGGATTATAGGATTATAGATCTGTTAGTTCTCCAAGATGTTTGGAACAACCTACCAACCGAGTTCCTTCAAAAACTGTGTGCAAGTGTACCTAGAAGAATTGATGCTGTTTTGAAGGCAAAGGGTGATCACACCAAATATTGATTTGATTTAGATTTCTCTTTTGTTCATTCTCTGCATTTTGTTGATTGATGAAAATAAATGATTAACACTTCCATTTTTGAAAGCATTCTTTGTTTACAGCATTTTTTCACACCTGCCTAAAACTTTTGCACAGTACTGTATATATTGCTCCTGTTTACTCTTGGCAAGTATTCCTTAGACTTCCTAACATAATTATTTTATGGTTGTATTTGGTGTATCCAGTGATGTAAGATCATTGCATTCTTATGGCCAGGCATTTAGTATTTTTGAAAACACCTACTTTTAGATTTAAAACAAAATTATCAAAATATACAAATGAATGCTGTCAGTGTAAGAGCTGTTCGCATCATAGTTATCAACCATTTGTTATTTATATATATATATAAATAACCATATTTACCTATATAACAATAGATCAATAAAATAGATTGAGGATTCCAATTCCAATTATTTCACAAACATGTGTAATGAATCATATTTTTGCTAAAATTCACTTTTCCCCTCGGCACTACCCTCAGATCTCTGTGCCCTCTTTATCATCCCTGCTACCAGCATCAACATTTGCTTCTGGAGCTTTTAATCTGCACTGTTCTGGACAATGACAACATATAAATTAGCACACACACTGTGTGTTTGAAGCTCTCTTCTCAGTCGCTACTGTTCTTTAAAGCGTTCAGCTCGTCAGTTTGGGTGATAATGTGAGCGTCAGTGTGAAAAAGACCCTGTGAGCGACGCAGACGCGCAAGTGCAAACTCTTAGCCCTGTGGTGGTTGCAGAATAATTAAACGTCAGTGTACGTGTCTGTGTGAGTGGGAAAAGTATGAGCAGCCACCAGCAATTATTCATCCCCGTTGTGTCACTCAGGGCTGCCCGTCTCCATGAATCTTTTTTTTTTTTTGGTTTGTTTTGGCGTCTGATCGTGGCGTCCGGAGAGGATAGTTTGGCGACAGCGTCTCTCGGCTGCTCGGACTGATGTAACGACAGAATGTGAAATTCATGAATTGGTTTACTGCAGAGAGAGACAGTGGGAGATGCTGAGCTTTAACCTAAATCCCTACGCCATGTCCCTATTTCCATCTCATCCATATGCATGGCGCTTCCCCGTTGGCTGGGTGGGTTTGCTGTATGTATTTGTTGGTCCTGTATTTACATCTGTACATCGGAGCTGGCGGTTGCTCTGTAGGTTGGCGAAATGATCACATTGAAGGAGTGAGATAACAGCGGCCCGTCTAGCTTTTTGCGGGACCGGCGTTTCCGTAGACGGTTGATGGTTTTTAGAGGTAGTCAGACCTCTTCATCTTACTCAAATAAGACTGGGCAATTCATCAAAAATGAATCAGGTTTCAGACTAAAGGCACTGCAGCCCGTAATGTGAGCTATGACCCATCCTTAAAAGATCAGTGGGCAGCTGACGTGTACCTTGCTCATGAGGTCCTGTGTGGTGTCAGCACTTACTGCCCTGACTGCTTAGGGACGATACCTTGTTCATGAGCACCCCAGTCATACCTTTACCAGATCAGAATTTGAACCAGCAACATTCTGAACACAATTTTAAATCCATAACTGCGCCAACTGCTTGGGGATTGTACCCTCCTTATGAGTACCTCAGTGGTACCTTTACCTGGCCAGGATTTGAACCAGCAATCTTCTGATCATGATGCCAACTCCCTAACTGTTAATTGACCAACTGCCCCAACTGCTTTGGGATGGTACCTTGCTTCTGAATACCTCAGTGGTACCTTCAAAACCGGAGCAGGATTTGAACCAGCCACCTTCTGATCACAGGACCAACTGGCTAAATGTTAAACTTCCAACTGGGGATGGTATTATGCTCATGAGTACCTCAGTGGTACCATTACTGGACCGGGATTTTGAACCGGCGACCTTCTGATCACAGGACCAACTCCCTAACCGTTATGCTACCAACTGCCACAACTGCTTGGATGGTACCCTACTTATGAGTACCTCAGTGGTACCTTTACCAGACCAGGACTTTAACCGACAACCTGCCGATCATGGAGTCAACTTCCTAACTGTTACAATTCCAACTGGCCCAACTGATTGGGGAGGGTACCTTGCTCAGGAGGACCTCAGTGGTACCTTTACTGGACTGGGACTTGAACCGGCAACCCATATCACCCAGCCCTGCTCTCGGACGCCTTTCGGCTTCTTAACGGCGCTACAGCTTGTAAAATAGAAAATAACGCTCCTGTCTGCGTCACACAGTCGCCCGGGTCAGGTTACGTGGGACTGAATGTGTGAACATGGATATTATTTGTGCTAAATGATTTTCACTGGAGCTGTCCATGATTTGAATCTGGTCTACCTGCCCAGCTACCAATTCATATTTTAATATCATTTATTCTGCAAATGATGCCATTTTATGGATATTTTGCACGATTGACCTATTGACTGTTTATCTGTACGTTGCACTTAGCATGCACTTGAATTTCCCTCCGGATTAATAAAGTTCTTTCTTGGTGAAAATAAGCAGAGGAGGCAGTGTGGGCTGTTGCTGTGCAGAGCTGTCTGCCAAGAGAAAAGCCACAGTAGAGGAGAGAAGAGGAGGAGGGAAAAGAGGAGGAGGAGGAGGAGGAGGAGGCGGCTCTTTGCTCTCTCTCCCGCTTCAGTTACTGACATCCTGTGGCGAATGTGTGAAATGCTGCTCCGTCATCGTTTACATTTTGCTTTTGTATTTCGAGGCTGTATTTAGCGTGCCTCTGTGTTCCCCGCTTTTGGGGGGTTAATGGGAGTTGGTTTTTACGAGCTAATTAGTGTAAAAGCCTGACACAGCTGAATGGATTCATGCCTTGTTGACCGTGATGTAGTTCATTGCATAGACATCTGTTAAAAAAGGGCGCCGGACGATACTGCAATACACACCTGCTTCGTTCGGTATTTTAAACACACACACACCCACACGCTGTCTTGATGTCACGACAAGCGCTACGTTTGCCGTTCTGCCGCGGCACTCATTCCTCACGAGGGAATATCGGGGGATAGTGATAATGTCGGCTGTCGTAAGCTCCTGTAGCCCACTTGTTTAAGAAGAAACAGAAATAGGCCTTTCTTCTGACTGAACGTCCCAAATGAATCTGTATATCCTCGACCAAAAACCCACAAACCTCCACATCGCATTGTCTTCTAACACCACCAAATCGGAAGGGACGTGTCAAGGCGGCTAAGACTTGGCTCCCTCCAGAGACAGATTATTTCAGGTTATAGATTTTGACGACCGAAGAGATGGTATTGTTGAGTAGGGCGGTATAGAACCTCCAACAACACATTTACAACATTTAGCACATGCTCTTATCCACAGCGACGTCCAATTCCTAATTCCAAGGACACTCCAGCTGGAGCAACTAGAGGTAGGATTCTAACCCACAACGTTATGAGGCAGATGCGAGCATCCTAATCACTAGACCACAACCTCATCAGTGTCTTTATCTCATAGACGGTGAAACATTCGTCTTTGTAAATACTAGGGATTCACCGATCCGATCTGATGCTTATATGACTGAAAAATCATATGTCTTAATGCTGAGGCCTAGTAATAACTGCAATATGTGATATTTAATTTATTTTTATTGGCCATGTGTGGTATCAGACTATTATTAGGGGTGTTGAAATTAATTGTGATGCAGACGTGGACGATTCTGCATCAACGCAGTGGCAGACCATAATGGATTATAATAACAGAGGTTTTCAACCCGCGGCCCCCTAGTGGCCAGCGGCAGTATTGCAGGTGGTCCGTGACATGCAATCCTCTTTCACTTCTGAAATCATGTAAAAAAAAAATTATTCCTTTTTTCATTTCCTTTTTAATTAATTAAATGCAAATATCTAAAAAGTAATTAAAAAAAATACTCCCTTCCCACACTCAGACTGCTTAACCAGCAAGATTCAAGATTCTTTATTTGTCACATGCAAATTATACAGGTACAACATGCAGTGAAATGTATCCTGCTCCGCTCTTTTAACTGTGCAATTTAGGCAAAGAATTAAAATAATAATAATAATAATGATAATAATAATAGAAAAATTAAATAAGAAAATAAAAAGAATAAAATATAAATAACAAAAGCAGTTGAAAACCCCTGAATTATATCATAATGACACTGCTTGGTGATTTTCTGGCTATGTAGTAAAATCTCGTGATGCGTCGAGATCTTATCAAATCACATCATTGCACTAATAATCGGAATCGTAATTGAACCATGAGACAAGTGAAGGTTCACACCTCTCCTTATTATAGTCTTCTAGTTCTGTAGATTCACATGTACGTACCTCAAAAATATTTTAAAGCCAAAAACTGAAGTGAAGTGGCCGTTTGCTGTGTCAGATGCACGACTCGAATCCTTAATTAAAACACAATCTTTTGCTCTGATGACCCAGATTCATGGCAGTGAGATTATCTTTTCCACACCCTGCTGTAATCCCCTTATCCCCATCACGCCTGTAGCCTCACAATAAGACCCTCTAAGACCCGTGGTAGATTGTGTTTTTCCCTGTACAGCTACCAAAGTTAGCCGGAGTGAGGCAAGCGAAGGGGAAACGTGGATCTCCGTTTAGACGTCTGCCAGTGTTTATCCCTGAGGAAACGGCATTTCGTCTCTTCGTCAGCGTCTGACGCGGTCCGTAGGGACAGGAGAGACGGCCACGATAGGAGACAACTCTCCTGTGGATCTCCCCATCTTTCAGAGTTACCGTTTCCTAATGGATGCTGTCATCAAAAAGACAGTATTCCTGAAAATCGGCCACTTTTCTGTGCCTTTTATAGCTGATAGTCATGTGGGCTTTAAGAGTGTGTTTTGACAGCAGTTGTGGAACAAAATGGTTGAGTCGAATTTATTTGTATGAGTTCATGACTTTTAATATTAATCAATAATCATCTATGAGTGGATGATTACATTACATGTGTACATTAGCAACTAGCATAGTGTACATTAGCAACTAGCATAGTGTACATTAGCAACTAACATTAGCAACTAGCATAGTGTACATTAGCAACTAACATTAGCAACTAACATAGTGTACATTAGCAACTAACATTAGCAACTAACATAGTGTACATTAGCAACTAACATAGTGTACATTAGCAACTAACATTAGCACCTAACATAGTGTACATTAGCAACTAACCTTAGCAACTAACATAGTGTACATTAGCAACTAACATTAGCACCTAACATAGTGTACAATAGCAACTAACATTAGCAACTAACATAGTGTACATTAGCAACTAACATTAGCACCTAACATAGTGTACAATAGCAACTAACATTAGCAACTAACATAGTGTACATTAGCAACTAACATTAGCACCTAACATAGTGTACAATAGCAACTAACATTAGCAACTAACATAGTGTACATTAGCAACTAACATTAGCAACTAACATAGTGTACATTAGCAACTAACATTAGCAACTAACATAGTGTACATTAGGAACTAACAGTGTACATTAGCAACTAACATTAGCATCTAACATAGTGTACATTAGCAACTAACATTAGCAACTAACAGTGTACATTAGCAACTAACATTAGCAACTAACAGTGTACATTAGCAACTAACAGTGTACATTAGCAACTAACATAGTGTACATTAGCAACTAACAGTGTACATTAGCAAAAAACATTAGCAACTAACATAGTGTACACCAGCAACTAACATAGTGTACATTAGCAACTAACATAGTGTACATTAGCAACTAACATTAGCAACTAACATAGTGTACATTAGCAACTAACATTAGCAACTAGCATAGTGTACATTAGCAACTAACATAGTGTACGTATGTATGAACAGAGTTCATGTTTTAAAAATAATTGAAAAGTCGTCATGGTTGAGATTACGTTGATTAGTGGTTATGAATGTCGGTTTCGATTATTTTGTGATTAATTACCCAACCCTACTCTAGACTACCATCATCCTCCTAAATGTACGCTGTTATATATATAGGACTCGCTGACTGTTGAACAGATCTAGTTTTTTTTTATGCTGATTGCAGGTTGATATTACAAAAGCTGACGACCTGCTACTTCTTCAATCTTTTTATAACTGCATCAAATCATATTAACCAGCGTTACCAACGATAATTCCAGCTCTGCAGGGTCAGCAGTATGTGTATCTCGTGAAGTCATGCTCGGAATCAGAATCAGTAGGTCTTATTGAACCCGAGGGAAATTGCTTTTGTTTCAACTGGACGAATATTGGAACACACAACAAATATAGTAACTAATAATATGAAAAAACAAACTTATTCTGCGGGTCACTAGTTCTGAAGAGAAGAGATGAATTGTCAAAAATGTTCCAGATATTTAGGGTTTTTTTTATAGCATATGACAGCATATTCCTGTTAGAATCAAGCTTGTGTTTATGCAGCTGAGTAAGGAATAATTAAGAATTTATTGGATTGTCCAATTTTAACTTCAGATGCAAGTGAATGCAATTATTGTCTTGGCAGCAGCAACAGATGTGTGTGGGTATGTAAGGGTAATGCAGCTTTTTTTGTAAGACTGTGCTTGTGGGATGCAAACTCAGTGCTTTCAAATGATTTTCTAATTTAGATCTAATTTCTTTTTACAAAGTCGACAACATTCACTTGAACACAACCTGGAGAGGCGTATTAGTGTTACTTAAAAGACTAACAAATCGCAAAGGGTAATTTCAAGCAGATCTTACTGATGTGAAAGTAAATTTTTGTTGTTATTGTTTATTTCAGAGCATAGCAGTGAGTTTGAGTAATGGACTCTGCATACCGAAGTTTTTAAATTAATATCCTGCCAGACGTTCCTTGTGCGTGTGTAATTCTGTATCCCAGAATGTGCAGAAGCTCTGATGCTCAACATGGTGAACGCCAGGGCTTTAAAATGTGAAAGTGAGTGATTATTTGTCATTGTGAACACACCGCAGCACAGCAAAATGAACCACAACCAAATGTGAACTCTGCATTTTTTTCCATCCACGAAAGAGCAGTGGGCAGCTGACATGGGGGTCAAATTCCTATCCGTTACACTACCAACTACTTGAGGACGGTACCTTGCTCATGAGTACCTCAGTGGTATCTTTGACCGAACCAGCGACCTTCCGATCACAGGGGTGCAACTCCCTAACAGTTGTAGTACCAACTGCCCCAACTGCTTTAGGACGTTACCTTGCTCAGGAGGACCTCAGTCATATATTTACCGGTCCGCAGAATTAAACTGGATCACAGGGCCAATGCCCCAACTGCCCCGGGATGGTACCTTGCTCATGAGTACCTCAGTGGTACCTTTACCGGAAGGGGAATTGAGCCAACAACCTTCCAATCCTGGGGCCAATTCCCTAACCGTTGCGTTTTGTTGCAGTAAAGTTGTGTAAAAAATGTATAATGATTCTTTAAAAAATTTATAAAATGAAGGGAACAAAACCACTATTATTTTTATTAACTGTTAATCAGTTTTGAAGGTAAATGTGAACCGTTTTTATCACACACATTTCCTTGTTATGTCTTCTAAACATAACAAGGAAGTGAGTCCGCTAATGTATGGCTCAACATTTTATGGGAAACAACGATTGGTCAAATTGCGGTAATTGGTCAAAATTGGACGGTAGTGATGAATTTGCAGGGATTGGCCAAATTTCCATTAGTAGTTGTGATCGCAACATTGCGTAATCCTGGACGGTCTGATTATACAGTGCTCACATTTTAACAATAGGGGGTGCTAAAAATGCTACATAAATTTATACAGTCTGATTCACTGACTCCTTTCTTGGACGCTTACTTCATCAGCTGCTGTTGTGGTGTTTTTTGCGACTTTTGCTTGGACCCTTCTCGTTGCCATTTACAGCTATATTTATAGTGATTTTTATGTCTATATATTGTATGTACTTGCCTTTCACATGACATGACATCTCTTGTTTGTTGTTAAACTTTAATTTCCCCCAAGCGATGGTATATTTATGCCCTTGCATATATATTCCAGGCCTCACCTTCAGTGTTTAAGCCTCTATCTGTCTTAACGTTTTTGTGTTTGCGATTAGGGATTATGGGGGGAATGAAATGAATTTGTCGTGTTAGTTCTGTATCTTGCTTCTGGCTAGCAGTGAGGGTTTATATTAAAGCTGTAATACCATTTTCCAGTCAGGAAGACATATGCTTAACTTATACGTCACATTTATGTGCGAAAAATACTAATAATAATATAGCAAATAGTGGGTAAGCGTAATGACGGAGTGTGTGGTGAGTGAGTGTATGTTTCAAATTAAGATGTTTGCTGGTCCTGGCAGTATGCTGTATGTGTTGCTTGTTTTTGGATGTGATTCAACTCCTTTACACATATATCGAACTGGTATAAATACACACATAACGTTTCTGAGGACTGGAAGAGATTAAAATATTTTTTCTCTACAGATAGATAGGGGAATGGTGTAAAGCGTATTTTTAATCATAGCTCCTTTTGAAAGCAGAAGCGTTTTCCATCTACATGTAATTTAAATGAGGAGACAGCTTCTCGCCAAGTCAGCAACATTAACCGAGTGCCCTGAGGTTCTTTCTTTTCCTTTTTTTCTTAACGCAGCATCACTCAAAACGACTGACTGCCTCTTTAATACCTTTTTTCCTCTTAGGGATTTAATGAACAAGTTAAAGAACAGTAATTTAACATTTAGGTTGTCCAAGTACAAACTGGCTCATTATTGCTAATTATTACATGAGAGAAAATTCAACAGAAGTCGATAGATTACACAACGACATTATTTTTTCTGCTCGTACCTGACATAATGAAAATCGTTTTCATGACTGCAGATGTCAGAGCCTCATTCTCAAGTGACGATCGAAGTTAAAATGGTTGTCCGATATGATACTAATTTATGTTATGAGATCATGGACATGTTTGTTGTTAAGATCACAAGAAAAATCTATTGTGATTTTGACATATTTAAAGTTTTTTGTGAAATCTAAAGAAAACAAATTGAACCTGAGAACACATTTTGTCGAGATCACCAGAAAATAAATCATTTTACACTATGTCAAGATCACAAGAAAAATCAGTCGAGATCTAAAGACTAAAGTTGTGCTCTCAGATCACGGGAAAAGTCATGATCTTGAGGTAACGCTTATTGTTATTTTGAATAACTTGTGAAGAAAACACGTCGAGATAACAAAAAAATACTCATTGAAGAAAAATCACTAATTATCTCAAAATAACTAAAGTTGTTTTCCTGAGATTACAATAAACAAACTTAAGATCTCAAAATCATGGATAAAAGCTCCTGATCTCAAGAAAAATACCTTTGTTATATCGAAATTATAAGGAAAATTACTTGTGATTGTAAGAAAATTACTTTTGTTATTTTGAGATCAAATGAAAAATAAACAATGAGCTCGAAATACCTAAAAAAAAATTCTTGAATTTGTGTTACAAGAAAACAAATTCATGATCTCAAAATCAAGAAATTTACATTGTGCTCTAAAGTGGTTTTCTCGAGATTCCAAAAAAACCAAAGTTGATCTTAAAATCACAAAAAACCTTGTGATCTCAAGAAAATGATGTTTTTGTTAATATCACAAGAAAAATAAGTCGTGATCTCAAGAAAACACCTATCGTTATCTTGAACCACTTTCGTTATTTTGGGATCAGGAGAAAAAACAATCATGATCTTGAAATGACTTAAGTGGTTTTCTTGAGATCTGAGCCCTGATTTCACAAAAATGGCAATCCTTATGTTGAAATCAGGAACAAATGACACATGATCTCAAGAAAACATCTCATGATCTCTTCAACATCGTTGCATGTCCTCTACGAATTTCCAAAAAAATCCTTGCTCTGATGAAGAAAATTAAAAGGCGTCTCTCCTTCCACAAAATATTGTTCCACCTCTTTGTTTCCTCTCCTGTTGAGTGTATTTCATCTCGACCTTTTACTCGTTTCTGTAGTGCGGTCTGATTCTTCATCAAGTTCCCCCACCGTGCCCACGCTTCCATTCACGGCTCGGAAGAGATCACGTCTTCTGTGAAATTGTCATTTCATCCAAGACGAGTCGGCGAGTTTCTTCTCCCTCCCCCCACCTCGCCGCTCCACGTCGCTCCCCCGTGACATCCTTTATTCAAAAGCGTGTCATCTTCCCCTTGAAGCGAGCCCTGTGATGGGCTCTCTGCATTATTAAAAGCACAGCGATTTAAATATTTTGCCTTGAATCGCATTAATACTAAAGGAAACGGCTCGCCGTGCCGCACAGCACAAACCACCTCGTCTTACCTGCTAGGAAAAAATAATACGATTGTTTAAAAATCTGGCTCGCTGGAGGGAGGTAAACTTACTCTACTGTGTTTGATCAGTTTTTATAATAAAAACATTATCAGCCTGGGACGCTCGTTACCCCACCACCCTTTCGAAACGAGGTGCCCGAGAGAGCGGTATAGCTGCTAGACCAGCGCAATTATGCAGTCGCATATGCAAATTAGCTCCCATCCTCCCAGTGCCTTGTGAGGCGGTGGCCTGTGCTTATTTGTTTTGGCCGTCCAAGGCTTTGCGATATGTCATACATGAAAACCACACAATAGCCTGTGATGAGACACGCTAAATTGCTCTCCAAGGATAGACACCGCAATTAGAGGAAGTTTAGCATTGTGTCCTGTCGTCCTCTGATGCCGGGCTCTTAGCAGCTCGTGTGCTTATTCTCGGCTCAGGCTCTTAACGGTGCCGCTTTCTTGATCTCGGAGCGAGGCGTCGTACGAGGAGACTGCATTGAGAAATGACTGTCAGATTTGTTAAGGTTTAGCATGACTCCACCTCGTATTTCCTCAGCGATTTTGCCGACGCAGCCAGTCTGCGTCGCGTATGGAAGCCTTACTAGAAATTTTCTACCGAGTTGTAAAGCTGAGCCTTACACATACGCCTTTTACCGTACACCTCGGATACCTGTTGATTAATTTCTGATGTGTTCTCACCTCACCTCACCTCATCTCACACAGTTGGTAGCACAACGGTTAAGGAGTTTGCTCCATGATCAGAAGTTCTCTTTCAAAAACAAAATGTCTGCAGCAGGTTAGCAGAAAACTTGTGATCATGTAGTAAACAGAGTTGCTTACCAGAATACGTTGCCACAAGTTCGCCATTGTCAGCCACACTGGGGGCAGTCGGCGGCGTAACGGCTAGGTGTTCGCCCCGAGGTCGCAGGTTCATATCCAGGACCAGTAAAGTTACCACTGAGGTACTCATGACCAAGGTACCGTCCCCAAGCACTGCTCCCTGGGTGCTGCCCTTGTTAGCTGCCCACTGCTCCTTCACGGATGGGTCAAATGTCGAGGTCACATTTGG
Source organism: Distichodus sexfasciatus (assembly GCA_032718565.1). Classification (NCBI taxonomy): domain Eukaryota; kingdom Metazoa; phylum Chordata; class Actinopteri; order Characiformes; family Distichodontidae; genus Distichodus; species Distichodus sexfasciatus. The sequence continues at coordinate 1,896,667 of JAVGVS010000030.1, read as the reverse complement.
TTGTGGTGCACTGTTTGCTGTGCTGTGGTGTGTTCACAATGACAAATGGGTCAATAGGCCAACTGTCTAGCCACCATGCTACCAACTGCCCCATTAGAACATGGGGATGAAATGACATTATAACATTATACATAGCCTTAGCAATCCAGCTGTTAAATTAGCATTACCTTAATTTTTCTTAATGGACAGTGCATTTAGCACTATTTCTGTCTAACGGTTAACATTTGTCCTGTTGATTAAAAGTATACACAATAGCAGTAGAATGTTCTGCTTTTAGGCTGTCAGGTTTTAGCTGCATTGATTGTCTGTGCGCAAGCAAGTTACTATTACCGTCAAGCCATTTGTAAGGTGTCACGTCTGAAAGGTCACTGCATTTTTCAGGTTCAGCCTCCATTTGCCGTACTGCAAAGGTAAGTCCATATTTAGATGTCAGTAGCACTCGATGTGCCATCCTGCATTAATCATGCAACACGGCAGACTTGTAAGGAATGCGGATGTTCTGGCGTCTGACCACGTGCAAGAAGAACATGCTTCATGAAGAGCTGGGAGCGTATGAGTGTGTTGATACTGGTCAAGATAGCCAAAGTTTCGAAATCAAGTGAATGTAAGGGATTATTTGTCATTGTGAACGAAGCATACCTCATCGTAATGTGATCTCTGCATTTGACCTGTCTGTGAAGGAGCAGTGGGCAGCTTTTCGGCAGTCTCTGGGGAGCAGTGATTTCGGACAGTTCCTTGCTCATGAGTAACTCAGTGGCACCGGTCTGGGACTTGAACCCCTCAGATCACACAACTGACTTCCTAACTGTTACGCCACCAACTTCCCCATTGATGCAAGTGGTTTTGCTAAGATGATTTGGCACCAAGACCTACTTGAAAGTCTCCAAAGTATAGATTGGAGACATTTCATGCCATATATTTACATTTATGGCATTTAGCAGACGCTCTTATCCAGGAGTGCGTTTTCCAAAAGCATAGTTGCTAACATATTGCTAACTATGATTGCAACACTATGTTAGTTGATGTACATTATGTTAGTTGCTAGCATAGTTAGCAACAATGCTTTTGGGAAACGCACTCCAGAGTGACTTCCATTTCCTAATTTCAGGGATGGTTCCCCTGAAAGCGACTTAGGGTTAAGGGTCTTGCTCAGGGACCCAGTGATGGTAGTGCCAGATGTAGAATTCGAACCCACAACCTCTTGGTACAGAGGCGAATGTCCTAACCACTAAGCCACCAGCACCCCATAGCATTGAGGTAGGGTGTTCGCCCAGTGATCAGATGGTCACCGGTTCGATTCCCAGTTATCACTGAGGTACTTATGAGCAATGTACTGCCGCCAAGCACTGCTCCTCGGGCGCTGCTCATGTTAGCTTCCCACTGCTCCTTCACGGATGGGTCAAATGTAGAGGTCACATTTCGTTGTGGTGCACTGTGTGCTATGCTGTGGTGTTTTGACAATGCCAAATAATCACTCACTTTTACTTCAGAGAGACAGTCCCTGAAATTAGAAAAAATGGACGTCGATCTGGAAAAGAGCGTCTGCTAAATGTCATAAATGTAAAATCTTTGAAATAGTACAGTAAGGCATATTGTCTTTGACGTTGCATTGCATTTCTTCTTCTGTGATATGATAAACCGTACTGTGAACCAGTTTAATACAGTGACCAGCTAAACCCCGCTATCCACCCTCTTTTATCCATTGAGAATTTGGTTGAAGCAAAAAAGCATGAGTAGGTTGAGAGTGTGAAAGAGGTTGGAAGACGAATGAGATTGCATACAGATGACACACTTGCCATTACTTGTACAGCTCAGAAATCTTTCCTGAAAGCCTCAGAATTAATTAGAGCGGAGAGGCTGGCACAAGCTTCCTGACAGCTAGCCTGCTGTCTGCCTTCTCACATCCACTCGCTTTTATTCACATTTTCAACGTTGCCCTAAACATCCCTGGGCATGTGGATGTGTTCTTCATAAGCGCTTTTCCTAAATATATCTGAGGCTTTAGAAAAGAGAGAGATGACACCATTGCTATCAGGATAATATGTAATCCACAAACACGTCGCTTTAATGTTCTGTGGCTTAGGTTTGTCGTTATTTGAGGTCCTCTGTGCCTTTAATAAAATCACCCTGTGCTCCCCGTATGTGCTTTGACTTGTTCTCTTCTAAACCCCTTCATAATATGGGCAGGTTTTTGCTGCATTGCTGAGGGCTTTTTCCTGCAGGGTGGCCAGTTAAGAGGGCGTGCAGTAATGAGAAGATCAAAACAATTTGTGTTGCGCAGCTGGTGGAGGTTTCCTGGTGTATATTTGGTGCTGGTGGATGAAACAAATGGATATTTGATGTACGACTTCCAGGTGGTTTCATCTGTAAAGTGCAATTGTGTAGTTCATTTCCAGTTTGAGTTCCAGCTGCTGTTGGTTTCATCTGTGGAGATTGTTCCTGATATCCCAGCAATAAATAGAGACAACGAGATCCCACTGGTTGAGCCCGTAGCGGATGTGCCTTCCCTGCTTGGAGGAAGAGTATGACTCAAGAATTTGCTTTTCTCCATCTTATGTAAATCCATACGGCCCAGTTTTGATCATTACCATCGCAAACCAGCTTATGGGTCTTTATTCAGCAGATAAAGATGTTACTACTTTGTGATCAAAGAACTCTCTCTCGCTTTCTCATGTACTGACTATGATAATCTTTACTGTTAAAATCTGCTCTCTCCCAAAAACAAAAGAATAAATATAGCCACAAGGTCATATTTATTCATTACAGGGTTCCAACACAAAGACAAAAATTGCTAGCCTAGATTGATTAATTAATATTTTTCATATTAGTTGGGGGCACAGCATACAGTGCACCATCACGAAATGTGACCTCTGCATTTGACCCATCTGTAAAGGAGCAGTGGGCAGCTTTTTTGGCAGCACCCCGGGAACAGTGCTTTGAAATGGTACCTTACTCATGAGTTTCTCAGTGGTACCTTTTACAGGTCTGGGATTTGATCCGGCGACCATCATGGGGGATCATGGGGACAACTCCCTAACTGTTAGACTACCAACTGGTCCGATCATCTTGCCAAGGACAAAAATTTTTACTAAATTTGGAGTGACGGTTCAAATGTGGGAGCAGTTGGTATCATAATGGGTAGGGAATTGACCCATTGACCCAAGTGTTGCTGGTTCAAATCCTGGCCAAAAAAAGTTGGCCACCGCTCCTTTACAGATGGGTCAAATAAAGAGATCACATTTTTGTGGTGGTGCGCTGTGTGCTGTTCTCACAACTAAAACAAAAATACTAATAATTAACTAATACTAATACTAATAATTAATCTAGGCCTGCAGTTTTTGTTTTTGTGTTATGGTGCTTGCACCTCTGTAATCGCCACTATGTGGCTATATTTGTCCTTTTGTTCAGATTTCAAGACAAAATTTCCATCCTTCCATGTAGTTTTAATTTAACATTTTATCTATCTATCTATTTATCCATCCATCCATCCATCCATCCATCCATCCATCCATCCATCTATCTATCTATCCAACCAATCAACCAACCAACCAGCGGAGTCAGACAGAATACATTCCAGTGGGAACCATTAGACATCCTTACTGGTATCTAGTTTTTCCCAGCAGGGTGTGAACAAGTGTTAAATCTGATTAACCACACCGTATCTTTTTGAGGACGTGGCAAAGCAGCAGGGCAACATTACAATCCTATGACATTGTGAGCCATCAGAGGCTTTCACTGTATTGACAGACGAGACAAACTGATACTGGTTTTGTGACAGCGGCTTGTTATAGAGTGATAGGGTCTGAGCCCCTGGTGATGCCTCCTTGGTAGAGAATAACCAAACAAATAGCAGAGTCGGGACCCTGTTGGCTCAAGGCTCAAATGAAATCATCTCTAACCGTCCATCTCTGTCAGTCTGGTGGTCTGTGCCAATTTTAATTGCGCTTCCCTCACCAAGAGCTTCTCTTTTACTCACTTGGCAACTTTCTACTACGTTTAGTGCTCATATCATTTTCAAATATATGCTGGATGTCTCACTGCATTAGGGCCATGATGCACATCTCTGCTGTATGAAATTGGATTTAAACCTGATGCTGGGTTGTGGTGTGTTTGTCACATATGGCAGCTTTACTTGCCAAGGTGGGGATTTTTCTTCTTTCCCCATTATCCTGTAATCAGCTGTGTGATGTCTGAGGACTTAACAGTTGAGGTTGATTAGTGTAATCCACACCGTCGCATTACATCTAAATCAGGTTACACCATGTTGTCTATGGATAAAGTATTTGGTAGCTTTCCAGAGTAACTTCCTCTTTGAGGCTAAGGCAGATTAATAATAATGAAAGCTGCACTCGGTTTGTATCAGCTGAAGGAAAAGCAGTGTGATGTCCTGCTGTGTGAGATAAAGCTCATTTCTGCAAAAATTGTTTGGCTTCGGTGTTGCTGTACAAAAAAGACAGAGAGACAAATGAAAGACAGACAAACATACAGACATATATACAGACAGACAGATATGCAGACTGATAGACAGACGGATAAATACAATACGTAGACACTGACAGAGAGACAGACAAAAACATAGGCAGATGGACCCACAAGGACAGACAAACACCCAGATAGAAAAGACAAACACACATGCATACTTACAGATAAACTCAAAGAGAAGTGACAATACACAGCCATGCAGACACATACACACACCCACACAAACACACAGACAAATACATAGATAGAATATGCAAACAAACTAATTGACAAACACAAAAAAGACAAACAGACTAATAAACAAACACACAGAAAGCAGACAAACAGGCAGACAAACAATTGACAAAAACAGGCATCGACACAGACAGACAGACTAACACACAGAGAGACAAAAATATAGACAGACAAATACATGGGCAGAGACAAAAACACAGGAATACAGACAAGCATACAGACACAAACAAAGATAAAGACAGACAAACAGACAGAAAAGAAAAGAAATATACGGAAACACAAACATACAGACAGAAAAATACATAGACAGACTGGCTGACTAACTGACATACAGACAAAAGCACAGACAGACAAACACACAGACAGAAAAGAAAAGAAATATACAGAAACAGATAAACATACAGACAGAAAAATACATAGACAGACTGACTGACTAACTGACGTACAGACAAAAGCACAGACAGATAAACACAGACAGAGAGACAAACAGACATGCACACAAACAGTCTCCGGATGCTTTAGCACTGCAAAGAGAACCAGAAATATTGGTAATACAGACATATACATGATACGCTTGTAGTTTCAACACAAACCTGGCAGCTCACCTACTAAACCCTTAGCAAAAAGTAGTATACTTGAAGTTCATTTTATTAAGTATGCTTGAGTATAAGTATAGCAAGTATACTACGGACCATGTACCATGTAATGTACTAGAAAGTATACTAATTTAATACTTCTTCGGTCTAAATTGGAACATTTTTAAGTTTATAAAAGTATACTTTTAGACTTTAGTAGACTTTTCTTCATACTTATCAGTATAAGTCAAGTATACTTCACTATACTATTCTTAAGCATATAAAATATAGTATATAAAAAGTAAACTTCAAGTTTACTGTCTCAGTTTTAGTATATAATAAGTATACTCATAGTACACTTGAATAAACTACTTTTTTCTAAGGGAACCCTAAGGTACTTGGGCAGTGGGACATGCACACCAGCCTTAAAATCACACTGCACCCTTTTTGGGTTGTCTTATACTGGGTCAGTGTTTGTCAAAGTTGCTTTCAAAGTTGCTTTTGTTTTTTTGTTTTTTGGAAGTTTGGTTCCTGTTGGTGCTTGTACTTGGATGTGCAGTAGAAGCCACATTTCGTACATGAATGGAGTGAACCCTGGATCTCAGAGCTGCCATGAAACGCTGCTTTATTTTTTATTTTTTCCAGCCAAGGGAACAAGGGTTTTGCCATGGTCTGCTAGTCAGTTCATTACTTATAGGACAGAAATACAAGGATTCAATTAAAGCAGGCTGTCATTTAACCTGTAGTAGCTCTGTAAGGGAGAGCAAGGGAGAGAGCAAACAGTGTGACGTTGTGGTTAAAAGTGGTGTACTCTTTACTCGGAGTGAAGCTACTTGTCTGCATTCACACTCACGATAAACAATGTTGTCTCTCTGCTAACGGCATGGAGTTGAATTGGACGTTCTTGTTCTATATGAAAGTCAGTGAAAGTGAGTGATTATTTGTCATGGTGAACACAGCACCACAACGAAATGTGACCTTGCATTTGACCCGTCTTTGAAGCAGCAGTGGGCAGTGCCTGGGGAGCAGTGCATGGGGGTGGTACCTTGGACGTGGTACCTGTACCGGCCCGGGATTCGAACCAGTGACCTTCCGAACGAGGGGCGAATATTTATTTTTATATTACTATTAAGTATTTTTGTGAGCACAGCACAGTCACCACAATGACGTATGACCTCTTCATTTGACTCGTCTCTGAATGAGCAGTGGTCAGCTGAGTAGTGCTTGGGAACGGTACTTTGCTCATCAGTACCTCAGTGGTACATTTACTAATCCGGGACTCAAACCGACGACCTTCCGATCACGGACCTTATGCTCAGAGGTACTGTATATCTGGGCAGATTTCAACACAGCTCCATCTCTAGGATTGGTGAGCTGAACTCGTGTCGGGGAAGAAGTAAACTAGTAGCGTCATGTTAAAAATCTGAATCAATTTTTGGAATGCATGAATTGATTTTGAATCGACAGAGAAAGAATTGCAATTCAATTTGATTTTTTTGCACACCCCTACTGATGCATGGTCTGCTGTGCAGTGTTCACAATGACAACTAATCACTCACTTAACACTTTTTATATTTTAATTTACTTGGTTTTCATGAACACATGCAAAATATATTTTATTCCACAAAATGCACAAACATAATAATGAAGTTAAATCTATCATTTTACAATACAGTTTTTCCTCTATGAACATGTTTTTCTTACACTTGTTACAATGCATTGCGTTTTATGTGTGTGTTTGTGTGTGTGTAGAGTAGCACTTTTACAAGATAAATTAATTAGGTCTGTTTTATTAGACCCGAGCGTGCCAAATGTTTGCTATATGATTATGATAAATCAGACGAATGCAGCTCTGATTCAGATTTAGTTTGGCTTTTTGCAGGCGACTAATTAGTAAGAAAAAAAACACAAAATGAAAATGAGTTTTCCAGTGAGTTTTATCTGTAGTTTGCTGTGTGGGAGTTGTTTATTTTGTTTGCCTTTATTTTTTTTTATTTATTTCTGGTCTGAATAATGTCAGCAAAGAAAGAGACACTGTTTAAGTTGACTTCGATCTCGTCTCTGCGGGAGTTCCGTCTCTGCACTTCGATCCTTTTTTGCCAATCATTTTCTGCTCCATTGGTGGTCCTCGTATTTAAAGAACAGAGGCGTATGTCAACTGGAAATGGCCGCGTTCTTGTAAAAATCTGTATGAAATTGTTCCCAAATGCATCAGCAGTTCCCGAATCCATCAACTGTTAACTTTTCATTCGGTTTTCCGCTTGTTAGACTACTTACTTTTTATTGTATGTGTTGATGTGCACATTAAAATATCACGGGGGTGAATTTTTAGCTAGGCTTTGTGAGTAACAGTGTTGATAATGATTTACAAATTAATTAAGTTTTAAAAGGCAAGGAGGTTCTATAAAAAGTTGTACATGTTGAGGAAAAAGCCCAGTTTCGGCTTATATAAAAATGCATAACAGCAACATGTTTATACATTTATGTATTTATTAGAGACTGCAGTGATCAAATATGTGGATGGGATATCGGTTGGAAATGGAAGTTGCTCTGGATAATGATGTAAATGCTGTAAATGTACTATTATCATGCCATTTAATGTTCACACATTTCATCTCTAGTACAAAGTAAGACCTCTGTGAAGCGTCGGCTCTTTTCTGCTCATCTGTTTATTGTGAAAGAGCACTATACATTACTGTGAGTGTTGCACTGGACGTTTGAATGAATTGGCCGAGAATCTCTCTTTCTCTCTCTGTCTGTAATGTGTTTGAAGACGGGTCTCTGTTTTCTCGCTCAGCAGGCTGCAGCACGGCGGTAAGTGATCCCCTTGATCGGTTTCCGCGCTGCTGTTCGGCCGGCCTTGTAAAACGTCCTCTGTGCTGCAGCGATAGCTCTCGTACTCCCGGGCCCACGATTGGGCCAAATCTCGCGGCTCGACGGCTGAGTTGATGGGAGTGCTGTGAGGTAAATGGTTGATGAGAGATTGTGCAGATTAATTAGCTTAGCTTATTGTCTTGGGTAATTTGGTCTTCCGCATGACCAAGCTCCAAACTTAAAATTGCAGGCAGACAGTCCTCTCCCGCTTAGATCACAAGTAAATACACAGTATATGTTCATCCCTCAAATGCAAATGAAAATGTTGCGGTTTCAGATTTGTCTGCAATTAAGAATATTTGCATATTGCAGTCTCCAGTGGTTTGAGTCTGGCTTCCGTGATGGCGTGCAATGCATTTTCAGAGCTTCTTTCAAATTAAAAAATTCTCTTTCGATAGCACACCGTTTCTCATTGAGCAGATGGTCTTTTCTAGAACCTGAATCTCTCATATTATTTGTCTCCATATTCTTTATGAATGATGTGAATGAAAGAGCAAAACTAAGGTTGCACAACATGCAAATTATTTCCAGATGCCGATATATTTGACCCTCCACGGCAAAACTAGTCACTTGTCGCAATGGAGGTTTCCGAGAAAAACGACCGTTTATTTTGCGTGGGGTAAAATTTTGGATTTTTTGTTTTTAGTGAAAGAGTGGAAGGTCTATACTGTACTGTTGTGAATAAATTTCGCTGACAAACTTACCCTTTCCATCCTAAAATCGTGACTTTCTTGAGGTGAGGAATTCAATTCCAGCAGAATGTTAAAAGTTTGTGTTTTGACCGCTCTACTTCAATATTTACGCTAAATCCACTGGTTGACTAGCGTGAAGATATTTCTCCGGAATCCATCTCCGTCTCCCGAGTTCAGTTAACCTAACGCAGGTAGGCTATCCGTGTGGCTGTGAATGCAGCGTAGGCTACCGTAAATACAAACGTAGCCTCGACCGCACCAAGCGTCTGTGAGTGCTACGGCGATAGTCAACTTCAAAGGCAGATTTCTCCGTTTCTCACTTGGCGTGACAGGAGAAACCCGACTCCTTTGAATGTTGATATCTCAGTCATATGTTGTCCCATTCATTCCATATAGGTATCGTTTTGAAGGTTGAGTTATGCCCTTTCATGAAAACATAATAAATCAATTTTGAAAATTTGTGACAAGCGACTGGTTTTGCCGTTCAGAGTCACATATTTTCGTGCCTACAGACAGAGTTGCACACGTAAAGACAAAATATTTTGCTCACCAAAGTTCCACTGTGCACTCAGAATTTTGCCACAAAAATAACGGTATAGCTCTGACATTTCTAACACACTGCCAAGTCAAGCGAGTGAGAAAGCAGAGTAGAGAGAGTGTGGGGCATTTTAAGCGTAGTGCACAACGTTTTAAGAAAAAGTCCCTTCCCACCCTATGTAGTGTACCAAGTGAAAAAGGGCGCAACAGACACTCCAGTGGCACTGTCTCCGATGGCACTCCAATGGCAGAGCCGTTAAGCTACAACTTGGGCTATTTCCTGAGATGCATACTGCCATATAGAAAAGTATGATAAAAGCGCTTTAGCTACCATACTAGTAAGTGCGGTTGTACGCGGTTCGGGACACAGCCCATGTGCGAGCTCACATTCACTATTCGAGGCAAACACGCAATTTAGTTAGTAAAAGATTTTTGCGCGTGCAGGCAGAGTTGTGCGTTAAGATAATTCTCTTGCGAACGTTCCACTGCGTGCTCAGAATTTTAGCACAACTTTAACGCCATGCATTTTAAGACAGAAGGTGCGGGACGTATAAAATCCCATCTCAGACATTGGACATGCCTGGCACAAGCGCTACCTTTGCAACATACAATAAATGCGTCATAAAATATCAGCGGAAATTATTGGGCAAATCTAAGCGTCGGTCAGATGCCGATGATCTTAAAAAAGAAATTATCATCCGATACCGATATGATTCCGATATTATCGTGCATCCCTAAACAAAAGATTTATTTATGTGATTTTATATGTGTGGTGCCACAAAAAATAGATCCCGAGGGTCGTTCAGATCCTTGGGTTATTCTTCGTCGGACTGCTGAGAAATAAATGATTGCGTAGGAGTGACCCGAGCACTTTGATGAATGTCCCACATTTCCTTTAAATGACTGTAGTCAGGCACACATTAGGGCGTAATGGCAGTAACATTAAATATTCAGCAGTGTTCTGATTAATGCTCGCTCCCTCGTCAAAATAATAATCCATGCAGAGAGTGATGGAATGATTATTTTCACTTCTTTCACTCCGCTGCGTCCCCGCTTGACTTTTTCCCCCAAAAGAAATGATATAAATGTTGGGCCAGATGTTTAAGGTCAGCACTGTCTGCACTGCCAGCTTCTCATTTCTCAGTACCAGCTGTGACAGAAATGTCTTTATCCAGTTCTTGATTCAAAATATTGAGGTTTAAAGCTGTCAGAGAAGAGCTCCTTTCACAAACCTGGAGTTTCCCAACCTGTCTCGTACAGCGTTGTATGCTCAGACTTTCTTAACGAGCCTGTAGGGATGGGTAAGGCTCAGATTTTACCAGTTGTAGTCCTCGAAACCAGTCTCAAGATCAGTTTTTAAAAGTCTCGGGCTTGTCTCGGACTCGGCTGTATTTGTACTCAGGCTTTTCATAGAAGACTTGGGATTTTATTTGGAGACCAGCCGAGACCACAACTCTGAGAATATTACTATTAAAACTCTTTGAGAGCGACGCAGACATTTTGCATTGTTTATTAATTTGTATTTTAATAACTCAGAATCCCTTTGACTTACAGAAACCACACACATACCATCAGAATCACAAGACTTTCAACTTACAGGACATTATATTAACTCTTCTGTATGTGAAATTATTTCTGAGTACTTCCATGCACAAAAACTGAAGTAACTGCATAAAAAGGCATTAATTACATTATTCGCGATGTAAACACACGTGTTAGCGCTCGCAGCTCTAATATGGAATGCCATCATGCGCAAAAATGTAGTTCTCCTCCAGAAAGGCCAAAAGCAGCTGATTTTATAGACCAAAATGAGTCCAAATTGGCTCAAAATGACCCAGAATTAGTATTTCTTCATTTTCAATTGATCAGAGAATGTTTTTTTCCATTTTATAATGTTAGAGAGTAATAAACTCACCTAACCTAACCTTCCGCCTGGCACTAACCTTATTTTTCTTCACAGTACTAAGCCATAGAATGGCCGTAACAACCCTACATGTTTTTATTTATCATGTGGTGTAAAATGTGCATTGGTCCGGTCTCAGTCTCGTCTCAGTCTCTGCCTGCTTCCCATCTCTGTGGATATTAAGTGTCGCGTGATTGTGTACATATGCTTTTATATGTTGTAGATTGTAATAAAATGTCATTTAAAGTTTACATTTGTGTGCGTACTCTCCCCGATCGAGCCGGTTCCACCGGATGTCAGGGTACAAACCTGGACGAGGCTTCAAATCGCAGTTGAACAACTGTTTAAAAAATGTTTTCCAAGTACAAATAGTTGAACCAGCATTTTTAAGGTGCAAGATACAACTAAGGCTACTTGTCTTGGAGGTAAAGTACGGAAATTTGGGCAAATACGACCATCAGTGCTCTCAGGTAACATCACATGAGATGAAACTGCATTTTTAATCCCAGCATGATTCTTGGAAAAATTGCTTTTTAAAACTAGAAAAATGGCTGTAATTTTCTTTAGTTCTTGCAGTTTTGGTGCATTAGTCATGGTCCCACTTTTATCTCTCAGCATTCAGTGAAAATGGAACTTGGAGTGGAACGATCAATTTCCAAAAAGCTTTTTAGACCTTACCTGTTGGAGGTTACTGATATTGTGTCACTTAACGCTGATTCCCGGATGCTTTTTTCCGAGCCATTCAGTGTCAAAATTCTGGTCTCTAATCTGCGTTTATGCTCTGTATCTGAAATGGCAGGGGCAGTTGGCAGTGTAACGATTAGGGAGTTGGCCTCATGTTCGAGCACTACTCCCCCTGCCCACTGCTGCTGACCCACAGATGGGTCAAGCGTGACGTAACGTAACGGAAAGTCGTCGGTTCGAATCTCAGACTGGTAAAGGTACCACTGAGGTACTCACTAGGACCGACCCCAAGCACTGCTCCTTCTTGGATGCATCAAATGAAGAGCTCACATTTGGTTGCACTTTGTGCTGTGCTGTGTTCACAATGACAAATAATCGCTCAATGTAAAAGGTGAACTAATCTCTAAAAGCCCCGTCTCGATTGGTCAGTGTCAGTATCAAGATGAAGCTCAATTTAGGAAAGAGGGAGCAAATTTCCCCCCAATGAAAGATAAATTTGCTGCTTTATGAAGTACTGCAGAACTTTGAATCGGGAAATGTTAGTGGCTGCAACTGTGTGACTAATTGGTTCTGAAGAAAAATCAGATAATTTTAATTTCCATAGTCAATATTTGACCGAGCCCTTTGAAGTGGTTCTGCTTCAAGGTCTTTGTGTCATCTGTGCAGATTGCAGCGACAGAGAAGGAAAGAAGAAAAGGGAGGGAGGAGAGATGGAGACGCATGGTGGGACAGGTTTATTAGCTAAATGCTCTCCATTTTTTTTTCTGAAATCTACACATACCATGCAGCATAACCTATGCCTATTCCAGCAGAAGATAACATTTATTTTTACAAATAATTTCCTCAAATCCATACGCCTTGCTTCTTCATTCTTTCACTGGAAAAGGTCACATTTGATGTGTTTCTTGTCAGCTTTCTTGTCAGAATTGCATTTGAACAGATTACCTTGTAGCACTTACTTGAGGGTCATGATCATGAATTCCCGCCAGTTTCACTGCATTTCTTGAAAAATGCAATAACATTTTGCAGCACAGCAGCTATAAAGATTTAGTCTGATGAATGGAACGAAACAGAAATGAACTGTACATCCAGTAAAAAAAATTTAATCATCTAGCATTCTTGCTCATTATTTTACCAACAAATTATAAGTATCTAAAAAGCTGCCCGAAGGTCACCTGTTCGAATCCCAGACCGGTAAAGGTATCACTGAGGTACACGTGGACGCTAACCATGTCAGCTGCCCACTGCTCCTTCATGGACTGTTCAAATGCAGAGGTCAAATTTGGTTGTGGTGCTGTGCTGTGCTGTGTTCACAATGACCAATAACCCCTCACTTAAAATAAAAACAACTTTGAATGATGGCAAAATGATAGAAACAGTGCAAAATGGTATAAAAGTGTTCAAAGTAGCAATACGAGCACCGGTTGCAGAGTTGTCGTGAGGAACAGTGGTCGTTTTTCACAGCCTTTGACTCCAGCCTAAATCCATCACACTGACATGCTTAACCTTAGTGATCTGAGGCTTTTTCTCCCAGACTTAAGTGCTCTATTTTTAAACTATTACAGTTGATGCTGTTACAGCCATCAAACCTGTCCAATCGGAGGCGGAGGCAGATCGAGAGAAGGAAAAGCTGCGATTGCTAACACAAATCCACCTCAGCTAGTTTTGAATGAGCAAATTTTAAAGGAAAAATTCAGATGTGACAGTTGGTAGCATAATGGTTATGGACGTTAGTGGTCCTCAGTTCAAGTCCTAAGGTAATTATGAGCAAGGTACCATCATCAAGCACTGCTCCCCGGGCACTGGCAAAAAGGCATTTGATCTGGGAATTTTACGATCACGGTGTGGACTCCCTTACCGTTACAAAAGCAACTGCCCCTAATTAGCCAAGGAAAATTTAGAAAGCTGAAGTTACGGTTCATATGTGGGGGCAGTTGGTAGGGCAACGGTTAGGGAGTTGGTAAGTTGCCAGTTCAAATCCCAGACCGGTAAATGTACCACTGAGGTACTCACTGGGGCAGTTGGTAGTCCATTGGTTAGGAGTTTGCCACGCGATCGTAAGGTTGCTGGTTCAAGTCCTAGAGCGGTAAAGGTACCACTGAGGTACTCACTGGGGCAGTTGGTAGTGCAACGGTTAGGGAGTTGGCCCCATGATCGGAAGGTTGTCGGTTCAAGTCCTGGACTGGTAAAGGTACCACTGAGGTACTCATAAGCAAGGCACTGCCCCTCAGGTGTTGCTATAGAGTTGTCCACTGCTCCTCCACAGATGACTCAAATGCAAATGTGTGCTGTGCTGTGTTCACAAAGCCAAAAAATCACTCACTAAAATGGATTTGAAGTCAAAAATGTTCAAAAGACTCTGGCATAAGAGTGTGGCAGTTCCTGTGTCCTGTCGGTAAACACCTCTCCTGCCCCTGACTGATCCACTGTGGAGATTAGCTGCTTAGAGCTGAGATGTGTTTGTGTGTTTGTGTGTGTCTGTGTGTGTGAGGACGTTGGGGAGGGCAGTGCAAGGCTTTTGTGTCTTCCTTGAGTTCACATGGTGTGTAAGTCTTGATCTCACCACACAATCGCTGTGCTCTCGCCACACCAGCAGCTGGCTTTTCTATCAAAGCTCTGCTGCCTGATTGCCTCCGATTCGATTCTAGATTGTGTCAGTCAAGCGGTGCAGCGAGTGGACCGATCTGTCCACTTCTCACGTACCAGCAAGAGTAAAGTTGAATTCTCGCTCTCCTCTAGTTTTACTTTCTATTTTTAGTTATGCCCAAGAATTGGACGTGAGCTCAACAAGGGTCCTGAGATTGTAGAAAATGTAGGGAAAAATGGACTCCTTTGAAGTGGTCTGTTTATAATGTAAAATAATCTTACGCCATCAACTGTCCCAGTGAATACCTCAGCGGTACCTTTGCCAGTCCAGAACTTGAATTGATGACCCTCTGATCACAGGGCCAACTCCCTAACCATTAAGCCACCAACTGCCCCAGTGAGTACCACAGTGGTACCTTTACCGGTCCGAGACTTGAACCAGCGACCCTCTGAACATGGGGTCAACTCCTTAATCATTATATTACCAACTGCCCCAACAGGTCCAGGACTTGAACTGGCGACTCTCTGATGATGGGGTCAACTCCCTAACCGTCACGCCATCAATGTCATAACACGGTCAGAGGTTCCAATGTATGACTGTATATAAATTTAACTTTAATTATGTTCATCAATTCTCCATTTATAGACACACATGCATGCCTATGTGCAGGGGAAGCTCATCATTGTGGCATGTAATATTGCTTTAAAGAGAGAGCGGTTATCTTCTGGTGGAAAGGAACCATTTAACTTCATTTGATCAGCTCTCAGTCGGTCATCACCACACCCGACTGGTGAAATCCCGAGCTCATTAAGCCGAGGAGTGTGAGCACGTCTGCTTTTGCGAGCAGAAGGTTCCTTATAAATAGCCGGGGCCATTGGAGTGCAGGAGTGGAACTTTGCTCAGCGGCAGATTGAGAAACGGGGGGGGACGACATACAGGCGCTGTTCTCCCCCCTCCACCACCTCCCTCCTGCTGGGAGAGGGTATGGCACTGATAGAATGTGGCTTTTTGATAAGGCAGTGTTCTTGTGCGAGTGGTGCGTCTGGCTGGGCAGATACGGAGCGAACAGAAGGCCTTTACTTTGGGCTATTGAGCTGCACTATTAGCAGCTGGACTGTCTTACAGCCAGCTGAAGTCTGACACACACACATTCACACACACACACACACACACACATTTGCAGATATAGTGTATTTATTGCTAGACATGTTTGGAAGCCTTCCTCCGCTCTCTTTAATCTTTAGATCTGAATTCATTTTCCATATTTATAGCAAACACGCAATATTACTATATACTATATATTACTATATATGAGGGATTTACCTATCTATCTATCGGTCTGTCTGCCCATCTGTCTGTCTGTCTGTCTGTCTGTCTATCTATCTATCTATCTATCTATCTATCTATCTATCTATCTATCTATCTATCTATCTGTCTGTCTGTCTGTCTGTCTGTCTGTCTGTCAGTCTATCCATCCATCTATCTATCTATGTATCTATCCATCTATCCATCCATCCATCCATCTATCCATCTATCTATCTATCTATCTATCTATCTATCTATCTATCTATCTATCTATCTATCTATCTATCTATTCATCCCTCCATCCCTCCATCCATCCATCCATCCAACCATCCATCCCACTACAGACTGGGAATACCAGTTGGTTAATTGGGGACAGTTCGTAGCACAACGATTAGGACGTTTGCTCTGTGATCGGAAGGTTATTGGTTCAAATCCTGGACCAGTACCACTGAGCGACTCATTGGCAAGGTACTTTTCCCGAAGCACTGCTAACTGTTCTCCTCAACGGATGGTTTAAATGCAGAGATGACACTTTGTGTTGGTGCACCTTGTGCTGTGCTATGTTCACAATGACATCTCCGCAAAGAAGGTTCTTAAAAATAAAAGAACCAGCTTCCATAAAGGAAAGCTCTTGAATTAATTTCACGCTCCTTTCTGCTTTTCTTGGAAAATTAGCTTTCCAAAGATTGAAAGCGGAACAAACATAAGATCTGTGTTCTCTGATGAAGACGTATGGGATGCTATGCACCCGTGAGATGCTATGCACCCGTCTTCGTGATATCGCATGTTTTGGATTTGACTGGATACTTGCTGAGATGGATGGGTTTTGTGGAAATCATATTTAAACACAGCGTCTAACTTCATGGTGTGTGAAGTGACATTAAAGGGGAGGCAAATGTATAGTCGGAGCCGAGGGCGTCTTATGTGCCACAGCGCGAGTCCCAAAATGGTCTGAACATTATCAACTGTGGCCTGTCTGTCCTTGCTGACCCTCTTGGCAGATTACGCCAGCCTCCTGCCTGCAGAGATGAAGGAGGCGAGATGAAGAGTTCTGTACCGAGGTGGCGGTGTGATACTAAGAAGTCACTATTGGGGCTGGGCAGTTAGTCACACATTATTATTATTAATCTAAACTGACATTCACAACCTTTAATCCACGTCATCTCACGCACCCATGACGGTTATTTAGATTATTGAAAACATGTCTGTCTGTCCATCCATCTATCTATCTATCTATCTATCTATCTATCTATCTATCTATCTATCTATCTATCTATCTATCTATCTACATCTGTCTGTCTATCCATCTATATATCTATCGTGTATATATAGGTACAGTGCAGTGCAGGATCTGGCCCCATGATCAGAAGTTCAAGTCCCGGACTGATAAAGGTACCACCGAGGTACTAATGAGTAAGGTACCATCCCCAAGCACTGCTTTCTGGACACCGATGAAGAAATGTATGGGTCAGATACAGAGGTCACATTTGGTTGTAGAGCATCGTGTGCTTTGCTGTGTTGTGTTCACACTAGCAAATAATCACTTGCTTAATAAAATATAATAAAAGTGTCACCACAGCTCCAAAAGAGCACAGATTGTGTGTTATCAGTGTGATCAGTATGCAGGTTATCTCCAGTAATAGCACATTGCCATGGGGAGCTAGTTACACATCATCAGAGAGGAGCGAGGGGGCAGAGACACAAAAGGACACGCTGACAAACTTTTTAGAATATAAATGCAGTAAAATGCCAGAGGTTATTTACCGTATTTACTATTCATTTTTAACGGTGTGGAACGATCCAAGCGTGCTCGCGTTTATCAAGACATTTATGTTTTCTGTAGATCTTAACGAGTCGGGGAAGGGGGTCTATTTGAGCTTTCACCTGCAAGAATCATGCAAGGTGGGGAAATGGAGAGTGCCTGAGGTTACAGTATGTGATGATACGAGACGACTTGACGAGAGATTGAGATACATTTCTATTTCTGATTTGTATAGAGGAAGTTACGATTCTCTAACGTGTCCTTTCTTTGACCTGGAGTGGATATTTTGTGTATGTGTGTGTTTGCAATAGCTCATCATAGCACAAATTTACTGTCTATTTAGACGCTGACTTATAACCCATCCGTGAAGGAGCAGAAAGGCAGCTAACAAGCGCCCGGGGAGCAGTGCTTGGGGATGGTACCTTGCTCATGAATACCTCAGTGGTAATTTTAGCGGCCCTGGATTCGAACCTGGAACCTTCTGATCACGGGGCCAACACCCTACTGTTACGCCACCAAATGTTGAGAGCGTCAACATTTTTGATCATTTGCAAAAACTCCAATAGGATTAATACAGATCTCACTTAAAAATATCACAATCGACAAATGTGTCTGCTTTAGGGACGCACCAGTCCGACTTTTTAACTTCCGGACTGAGCGCTGACCATTTTTCTGCTCATTGGAGTGATTCAGAGCGTCCACACGGGCATTCGTGACCTGCGTTCGGTTGGCTGCGCGTTCGGATGGCGTCAAATAAACGCTGCATGCATCGTTTTCCTGGCACCAATTTCTACCGGAATCCAGACAAACACTAAGAAAACGTCGCTAGTGCGTCCTGGAGGACTGAATATATCCCAAGATTCCGTTAAGTCAGTTTAATATTTCTATTATGCGCTTCAGTGGGTGACGTAAACCCAGCTGTGCAGCACAAAGACTGTCCTTCATGTGCCACAAGACTTTTTAAATACTTATACCTTTATATGCCTCTGTACCAAGAGGTTGTGGGTTTGAATCCTACTCCAGCAATGGATCCCTGAGCAAGACCCATAACCCCGAGTTGCTCCAGGGAGTCTTTGGATAAGAGCGTCTGCTAAATGCTGTAAATGTAACTTTAGCTTTATAGATTGCTTCCATAGATGGGCCGGATGTTACCGATACCCAATCCAGGGCCGATATTTGTGTCCTTATTGAAAACGTGGGCGTGCTTGCGAATAACGGACAGTCGTATGAAGCTCGTTACAGTATATTGTCGATCCGGACGAGACCCTCTTAAATCCGTTAAGCGTGGCCCACTTATTCTGGTGACAGCCAAGGCCCTGTGTGTTCCCGCTCTTCAGTCGCAATAACACTCTGGGGTTTCATAAAATCAATGACTGTCCTTTTCTTCTGATTGATGACTGGCTTCTGTTGAAGTGTGCGAATGCTGCTGGTATTTTCATCATTTTCACAAATGTATTTGCCCCTGGGTTGAGGTCTCCAAACAACAAAAGCAGCCCACTGGCTTTTCTGGGTGTTTATTAAGGCTATCCGTCATAGCAACTCATCAGCATGTTACTTCGGTTATGTTAGAATTTTTTAAAATGTCATTATAGTTTAAAAAATCCAAAAGTATAATATTTTTAGGCCTACGAAATAAAGATGGCACTGATCCGATTTGTGGATGGAATATCGGTCCGATAACGACTCCAATAGCTGGATCGGGTATCGGTGGCGTAAATGCGTGCATGCTAAATTGCATGTGAAGTGTGACTGCGGTAAAGCTGGTTTATTGTTCAACATTGACACTAATTCCTACATATTGATATGACAATGAGCAGAACAAGCAACACAACACACTACAAGCCCAAAAACACATCACACCATTATACTGTTGAATTTCCTTAACAACACCAGCTCTCACTCACAATCTCTGTGTTCCTGATGCTTTTAGCGCCGCAGGATTAGGGAGCGTCACTAAATGACACAACTGTGTTTAAAGGAGTCATGTTTGAGATGTTATTTTAATAATAAATCATTTAGCATCTACACACGGGTGTGTAATTATTACATTGTGTTAGTAGGAAAACAGGATTTAAGTCAAGTTTTCTTTAAGCAGAACAGAATCATCTCAGTCATGTATTCAGACTTTTTTTTAAAGCATTATTTTCTGTTTTAAAAAAGACTGTATCAGTTTTGTATCGTATCGGGAAATTTCCAAATTTACAATATCGGTATTGTATCAGACAAAAAAAAAAAAGATATCATGCCATGTTTAGAATGAAATACACTTAAATACATACTGTTATTAGATTTTATTAGTGTTTGCCTTTCTAATCATACAAATTAAATATTTACTTTGCTGTTTTCTATTTACTACTATTTATAACAAAAATCTATGTGTACATATTGTTTAAAAAATTAAGTGCTACACCAACGATTCTCTTATCTACACTGCAAAAAATGCCTTTTTAAAAATAAGAAAAAAATTACTATTTTTGGGAAAAAAATACTTATTTCAAGCAAAATTATCTGCCAGTGCAGCAAGAAAATTGCACGTGCTAAGATTTCTTAAAAAAAGAAAAGTAAGTCTAAGTAAGCATATACAACTTAAATTAAGCAGAATATGCTAGTTTTTTCCTCCAATTCTCTTGAAACAAGTAAAAATGTTAACACAACTCCTTTACCAATGTAGGTTGTTTTAAGAAAAAACTGCTCAAAATTAGTTGTATTACCTAGGTAGGATAACTCAAGATAAATTTTCTTGAAACAAGTCAAATAATCTAAACAATATTCAGTCTTACCAAGAAAATAAATCCAAAAAATGGTGTAACAAGATTAAAATGCTGAATTCAAGTCAATTACACTTGTACAGATTTTTATTTTTTGCAGTGTAGACAGAACATGCTGTGGGTTAGCTTTATTTCCTCTTTAATGTTCCAGAAAACCATGTTATTATATAAGAAATCCATGTTTAACAAATTTACATAGATTTATATAAATTGGTGCTGTTTTTCTAAAAGAGACCATTTGTTTTTCAGTGTTTTCCAACGTGCATGTTTTTGGATCTGTGCTGCCGAGCTGTTTTTGTTGTAATCCTCTCGTTACTGCCGATGTTGCACCATAAAGTGCCGGGAGGTTTTAGCCCTTGATCTCGACACCGTGGCGATGCTGCGTCTACAGCCGTTTGTTGAAACCCAACACTGCACCAGCTGATTTCTCTAATGAGCTCTCCTCCCGTACAAAGAAGCAAATCAAACTAATTAGTGGAATTAGGTGTTATTCTTCACGACACCAACAAATACCTGCAGCCCTGTTTCAGTCATCCACCTACACACACCTATACATACTGTATAGGTATGTAAACAATCATTATTTATATTTCTGAAAGCATTCTTTGTTTACAGCATTTTTTCACACCTGCCTAAAACTTATGCACAGTACTGTATATACTGTATATATGAATGAATGAGTGAATGGTGGTCTAGTGGGTAGGATAGCAACTGGTCATGGGTTCAAATCCTACTCTGAGCAAGACCCTTAACCCCAATATATATATATATATATACACAGTGTATATATGTATATAAGTAAAAATTCAGCAACTTTGAACATCACAACGATGCAGTGCAAAAAAACATTATACTACAAGGCAAAAAAATTAAAATAAATGGCAAAATATTTTATGTGTCACAATAGATACACAATTATATTCAATTAAAAAAATTGTCTTGCTATTTATTATGCTATTCAAAGAAATATTTACTTTTTTCTATTTATTTTAACAATTTTAGACCAGTGTAAAATGTATAAGGTGTATTTCTTAAATTGTGTTTTCTACATTTTGTTTTCTCAACGCAACAGTCAGAATGTAAAAATCTTTTTCTTTCGGCTTCTTTCGTTAGCAGTCGCTGCAGCAGAACAACTTGCTGGTTGTCTGCAATAAAATCACTACATAAAAGATGACTGTCCCCTAGCTATACATTATATTCACAAGTTCACACCACCATAGATTTCGACCTTGATGCTGCTTGTCCCCCAGCGCCCAGAACATACACAAATACACACAGCAGACCTACGTTAAAATAGAAATACAGTATATCTCATGTTGATGTTCCCTCTGCGTACTTTGGGAAGGCACACAATCACTCGACAAAACTCAAACGAGACGAAGGATTCTAGTCAAAGTGAAGTGAAAACTTTGCACAGAGTATTAAGATTTCTAAAAAGTGAATTTAGGCCCCATCCACATGGACGTTGGAATCTTGGATAAATGAACGCTCTGAACGCCCTACACGTTTTTGTTGCATTTTGTAGCTGCGCTTGATTGACTTCAGTGAGCCGTTACATTGGCGTTTGTTTGACGCTGTTTTTTTTTTTTTTTTTGACGCTGTTTAACACCAACCTGCAGCCCACATTCTAGTTTGGTGTGTTTACCTGTGGGCGCAGTAATCAGGCCGTCCAAAGTGTGGGTGGTATTTGTGGATAGTTCTGCATTGAGTTGCCAAAAATTGGATCACAGTAGGTCATTGGTTCAAGTCCAGGTGTATCTCCGGGTGGAAATGAGGGCCCTGTAATTAGCAAAACATAAGTCAATATGTTTTAATGGATAAGAGCACCCGATAAATGGCGTAAATGTCAGTGTAACTCAAACTCAACTCAAACTCAAGGGTCAAAAAAATCAACTACGTCAATGACGTTGTTACGGGGTCTCTACAGCATGATTTCTTTCTCCATTTCGATGTTTTGTAAGTGGATTTTGTTTAGAATTTAAGGGTGTATTCACACCTGCCTTGTTTAGTTCGTTATAAAGGAAGCCAAGTTTGTTTCATCCCTTGGTTCGCACCTTTTGGGCAGGTGTGAATACAAGCACCCGAACTCAGGTGCTAACCAAACAAGTGTACCGGGGCCCAGCTGAAGAGATGCTCTCCGTTTGGTTCCAGGTGTGAAAGCAGCCCGACCTCGATCTGACCCAGTTGCAAAACGCATACTTTTTTGGATTTAACGGGCTCCCGTCGTTGTCGTGCATTATGGAAAATGATTGTTTGGATAACTGCACAACACGCATAGACGTGTATAGCCAGTTGGTTAACATGGAGCTCAGAGGAGAGCTCTCCTTCACAGTCATCTCGCAGCACGTCTTCGTCGTTACAAAATTACTAGCATCATGTTGTAAAACTGATGTTGCATCAAACGCTCTTGACGTATAAACATTTCTGCAAACGTATATAACTGTGTAAACCATATTGCTATAGGACGCTATAAGGACAAGGACAGCACGCAAAATCTCAATGATTGCGTTCAGGACACCAAGTGGCGGATGAGATACCAAAAAATCAGCTAATGGAAAATCACCCTAATCACAATAATCATAATGACGACGTATTTTAAACAAAGCTGTTGTGATTAGGGCACCTGTTGGCTAGCACCGGTCCTGATTGTGTACTTTCACTTTGGGCTCCCGCTTCACCCCGCCCCACACGTTTCTGTCTAATGGTTGATCGACCTCAGCACACATGTGGTTTTGTTTACAAACTGGTCCACTTGCAAGGCTTACAATGTGAAAGTGAACCGTACAAAAGAAAATAAACATTTTATTTGGTCCGGCCCAAAGCAAGTGAGCTAACGGACTTTCTTGGTGTGAATACAACCTAAAATACGAATGAATGGAACGTTGCATAAACGACATTATTGGAATATACAATTCAACACTGATACTATCTAAGCTTAAACCATTGTGCAGAAGCCTATAATTATGGAGGGTTTAAAACATGATATCGACTGGTTCAGCCCCTGGAGAATATGATACTTTTGTGTAATAGAGATTTTAGAGCTTTAATCCATTCAGTGATGTCTTCCATCCCCAGAGGAAGCCTCCTAATAACAATGCGAAACAAAGCGGCTGTTTCTCTTCCCCATCGTGACACTCACTCTCATTCGGAGTTGAAGCTTTAAATCTCTTTTAAATACACGCATGATAAGTGCCGTATAAATAAACTATTATTATACACTCCAGCACTTGAACTGTATTATCTCGGAGAGCCGAGTGACTTTTATTTGGAAGGGTGGTGGCGGTGAGGGAGGTGGAGGGACGAAATCAAGTGGTGAGATGAAACGTTGCAATCTGATGTACTGCCTGTAAAGACAAACATAAAGATGAGTTTCCACTTATTCCATGCGCAAAAGCAATTTCACCCACTCCACGACCGACTTAGACTTTGTCTCCTGCAATCAGACTGAAACAGATGCAAACAGAGAAGCTTCGGGGGACGCTAATTCTCTCTCCTTAACGTTTTTCAACATTTCTTTTAGTTATAGGGTTATATTATTGGATTATTTGTCATTGTGAACACAGCACAGCATGGCACATAGTGAGACACAGTAAGTGACCTCTGCATTTGACCCATTCATAAAGGAGCAGTGGGCAGCACCTGGGGAGCAGTGCTTCGGGACGGTATCTTGTTCATGAGTACCTCAGGGGTAGCTTTACTGTTTTGGGATTTGAACCCGCAACCCTCTACTCAAGGGACCAACTCCCTTACCATTATAGTACCTACTGTCACAATGTCTAGCACCTAGTAAGGGCAGTTGGTAGCATAACGGTGGTGGTGGTGGTGGTTTAGTGGTTTAGTGGTTAGGATACTTGCCTCTACACCAAGAAGTTGTGGGTTCATATCCTACCTTCAACACTACCAGCATTGGGTCCCTGAGTGAGACCCTTAACCCCAAGTTGCTCCAGAGACACTGTTCCTTTAAATCAGGAAGTGAAAGTTGCTCTGGATAAGAGCGTCTGCTAAGTGCTGTAAATTTAAACGTTAAGTAAATGTAACGGTTAGGGAGTTGACCCTGTGATTCAAAGGTCATTGGTTCTAGTGTCTGGACCAAGAAAAGGTACTACTGAGATACTCATGAGCAAGGTACCATAGCTACTCGTTTACATATGTGGGGTGGTGGTTGTCGTCTAGTGATTAGGATACTCGCCTCTAGACCAGCAGGTTGTGGGTTCAAATCCTACGTTCAGCACTATCACAATTGGGTTCCTGAGCAATACACTTCTCCAAAAAATGTGGCCCTTTTCCTGACGGAAATGAGCTGATCTCTGTAATACAGTCAAATATACTTGGAACACTTTATTACACAAAAATTCAGCATAGATAACTGCATTAAGTAAGTTCTATAGATATGTATCTCATGTTTTTATGTTATTCCTGTTCAAAGTTATTGACGGATGCAAAAATCTTCACATTTTATATGCTGAGCTCCTTAAGGTTAAACTCCATCCCCATCTCTTTATATCGACTCCTGAATAGGCGGCGTTGCATTCGACACATTTAGCCTGGAAAGTGTTTTTCCTTCACAGAAAGAGAGAGAGAGAGAGAGAAATCTCATCACGGAAATAAACGAGTGTGAGTGACTACATTTGTTGAAATGTAATTACCAGATTAAAAGCAGGAGTATGCAAATGCTGGATAAAGTAACATTAGGAGCAGGGCTGTAATGGCTCCTTTGTGCTTCTGCTTCATGAGCTCCAAGCTCCGGATCAAAGTGTTCCTCCTGTAAAAGTAGATCTTCAGCACTTTCCTTTAAAGTAGAAAACGCTTGTTACAGATGAGCAAAAAATACAAAATGAAACTCTAGAGTTTTCATGAACCACCTGCTTCCATTGATCAAGTCGTTATAAGCCTGTTTTTTTGAAGATCAAGTCATGGAGCTGAAATACAGTGAACCTTTACACTGATGACATAGACTTTCTTGTCCAGAGGTGCGTTTCCCAAAAGCATAGTTGCTTATAATGTAATATTCCAAAAATTACATAATTATGAAATAAAAATAATTCTGTTAATAAAAAAATAATTCTATTTAAATAATATTAATAACACAATAACAATAAAACAATAACTCTATGTATAATAATAAGAAGAAGAAGAAGAAGAAGAAGAAGAAGAAGACGAAATTGTAAAAAATATTATTATTATTATTATTATATCTTAGAAAGATTGAAAGTAACGTTACTTGACTTCATGTAGTAACTAGAGTAATATTCTCAAATTCAGTATATTAATACATTGTGCTCTTTTAGAAGAGTAATAGTATTACATAACATATTAATGTGTTAACATCACTTCCACCAACGCTGGAGATGAATGCAGATCAAATATGAAGTGTTAAAATGTTTCATATAGGGGTAGAACAGACGGCTGGATCGGAAAGTTTTAGCTTTGATTTGAAAAGGAATTTTTAATGAAGATCCAGGTCGAAGCAGCGCTTTATAGCAGGGCGACCTGCAGCTGATGCGTAACGGCTTAAAATAGGCCAAGCGTGTAGGCAGGAACGCAGCGCCAGGGGTAGAACACCATAAGGATGGAGTTAAAGTAGGAAGTTGGGAACAGAGATGCCAAAATATTGCTGGTGTCGGTCTCGTCATTAGGATCCTGGCTTCTGAACCAAAGAGGTTGTGGGTTTGAGTCCTACCTCCAGCGCTACCATCACAGGCTCCCTGAGCAAGACCCTTAACCCTTAAGTTGCTGCAGGGAGATTGTCGCTGAAATTAGGAAGATGGAAGTCGGTCTAAAGTGCTAAATATGGAACGATTTCTGACACAAACACTAAATTGTCATAACACTGCAACAAGAGCAAATGCCCATATGAATCATCATCGGATGAAGTTTGTTTAGCTAACAAAGCGTTTTTAATGCGGCTCCGTCAGTAGTGATGTGTAACGTGAACAGCTCATGTGTGTAAATGTGATATTCCGGCCTCACCGACGCGTGCTGTAATGACCCCCTTCCACGACCCTCCACATTATGTCGTCTAGCTGAATGCTGAAAGAAAATTACTTATGGCCAAGTAAAAATTTGGCTTTTAATATGAAATTCAGGAAAGCGCTGGTTTTTAAGCCATTTTCCCTAAAGTTCTGTGAAAGTTGTGACAAGTTTAAAGGTTAATCATATTAAGAGGAAGTCTGCGCCATGTCCCGAGGATATTTTGCATAGACGTTTATAAATATTTCAGCTATTGTGCGACTGTATTAGCATAACCAAAAGCAGTGCTGTCCACATGGCCAAATTGTAAACACACACACACACACACACTCACATATTTAGGGTTATATACCTTGGGATTAAGGCTCTTACTCAGAGACCTAATGATGGCAGTGTTGGACTTTGGATTCGAACCCATGACCTCTTGATGTCAGGTTTTACTCATCTTCAGGGGACATAAAAATCTGCTCACACAGTTTTAAAGGCCTACAGTTTTCAGCGTTTCTGCAGTTTTACGATGAGATTTAACAGCTGCGGCTGCAGTCCGTCCTCATCCCACCCTGACCTCGTGATGGACGGGCGGACGGACAGAGTGCAGCGCTGCTCGTTTGTGTGTAAGCTCAGATTTGGACAGTGAGTTTGTGTTTTCATGGCAGGACGTGATGCTGCTGTATGTAAAAGTGCTTTGAAAAGCTAATGAGGTCTGTGCTGTTTCAGAGCCATCAGGCGTTATGTGGCCCTGTGACTTGGTGAGGTGTGTGTGCGTGTGCATGTGTGTGTGTGTGTGTGTGTGTGTGTGTGTGAATCAGCATCCGGGATTACTGCAGTCCCTTCATGACTGTTTAATGTGGGCCTTTGTTTTGGATTACTCATGCTTCACAGCAAAGTCAAACAAGTGTGAGACTGAGAAGAGACGCTTCATTTTGGACTTACTCTGTTTTCCATGTGAGACATAGGCGTCAGGGCCATTATATTTGAGGGGGACGTTTCAATATTATTTGTTTTGACCCCCCACACACATTTACCATGTTAAATATTGCTTCTATTGTTTCTATTGCTTTGCCAAAGAAGTCATTCCACTTGGTCGATAAGAGAATACCCATACCACTGAAAGTCCACCCCAGGTTTCCCACACAAGCATAAACTACCAAAGTGAACCATCAGCGCAGGCTGCTCAAAGCTGGAGAAGGTAACGTCACATCAGCCCCATTGCCATCTCACAATGTCCAGCTTTTTGCTAAAGCCTTTTTCTTTGGTTACATTGCCTCAAAATCAGCCCAAGGTCATGTTAAATTGATGTTAAATTCAACTAAACAGGAGGAAGTTTACCTTGTTTAGTTGAAGTTACAGTAGTATAAATTCATATTCTTTGGCTGATGACCAATTGTTTGCAACATCTGCTCCCGCCCTAGATACAATGGACATAAGGAGATTCTTTATAAAGAAGTGGAATCTAAGTCACAATTTCTAATTAATTTCATTACCTTACCATAGCAGTGGTTTTTAAAGCAGACTGATGCATATATGGACTAGTTTAATGAGGACTCATTGTTGACTTTTTATCTGTCTCTGTCATTGAATGTTCAAGTGTTGACTTCTGTAGGTAGAAGAAGGTGTCTAACAACCTGTTAAAATGCAGGAAATGATATCGACTTCATTAAAAAATTTCTGGGGTAGGAACCCTAGACCCCTCGCCAGTAATTATAGTTGATTTTGCTGGTTTATATATATTTTGGCCAAATTCATGTCCAGATCTCTTCTTAACATTTGATGACTTGATTTGATAAATATTCATCATATTGCCAATATCAGGACATCTGCCTTTACACACATGCACTCACACACACGAACCATAGGCTTTAACATGGAGTTGTCACTATAACAGCTTCAACTCTGCTGGGAAGGCTGTCCATTACGTTATGTTACTATATACACTACCAGTCAAAAGTTTGGACACACCTTCCCATTCAATGTTTTTTTCTTTATTATCATGACTATTTACATTGTAGATTCTCACTGAAGGCACTATGAATGAACACATATGGAATTATGTAGTAAACAAAAAGTGTGAAATGACCCAGAACACGTTTTATATCTTAGATTCTTGAAAATAACCACCCTTTGCTTAGATCACTGCTTTGCACACTCTTGGCGTTCAAGAGGTAATCATGAGGTAGTCACCTGAAATGGTTTTCAACAGTCTTGAAGGAGTTCCCAGAGATGCTGAGCACTCGTTGGCCCTTTTGCCTTCACTCTGCGGTCCATCTCATCCCAAACCATCTCGATTGGGTTTGGTCAGGTGACTGTGGAGGCCAGGCCATCTGGTGCAGCACTCCATCACTCTCCTTCTGGGTCAAATAGCCCTTACACAGTTCATTCATAGTTTTGATGCCTTCAGTGAGAATCTACAATGTAACTAGTAAATATTACCATTTTGTACAGCAATATCCATATTCTTCTATGTATCTTACACATGAATAATTTTAAATGCTCTTAATGTCTTAATACCAACCGTTGAAGAAAGAAGTTTCCTTGAATTTTCCTTGAACGTGCTTGGCAGTAATCTTCATTCTGAACTGTATAAGAACAGATTGTAGCACATGTTTTGGTTTTAATGGACTACAGACTTCTGCCAGAGGGGAGGGTCTGAAAGAGTGTTTATCTTTACAAGTTTCCTCTAAAAACGCAGCGCTGGCTTGATTGCAAGAAGGTGTAATTCCATTGTGATGAAGCTAACCCTCTAATCTAATCTGCCGTCATCTTTTCATCTCCCCTCAGGTTAACGGGTTTCCAAATCCCACCTCCACTCACGAGCACGGGGTCCGTCTTCTCCTTGCGGCTCACCAGCGACTTCGCCGTGAGCGCCCACGGCTTTAAAATCTACTACGAAGGTAAGAAGTCTCTGCTTGGGACTCATGTTGTGTTGCTGCGTGTTGCACTGTGACATCACCTCATATATAGGTGCAGTGGTTAGCACTGCCGCCTCACAGTGAGAAGGTCCTGGGTTCGAGCCCAGGAGTTTGAGTGCTCTCCGGGTGCTCCGGTGTCCTCCCACAGTCCAAAAGCATGTGTTATAGGTTAATTGGTGACTCTAAATTGGTCCTGTAAAATGTGAACGTTGAGTGTGTGTGTGTGTCCTGCGGTGTGTTGGCGCCTGCCCAGGGCTGTTCTCCGTCTTGCGCCCGTTTCCGGGATAGGCTCCGGACCACCACGACCCAAGTTGGGATTAAAAGGTTTGGATAATGAATGAATGAATAACTCAAAATTCAGTAACAAATACTTATGAGATGAAATCCAAATATTCAAATGTGCATGTTCAGTTACAGCACAAAAATGGCTCTAACAGAGTGTATCGCTCCTTTTGTGTAGACGCCAAAAGTTTATTTCTTTGTGTCCATGTTTTCTGTATTTCCTTTGTTCCCCTGCAACATGAGGAGTTTTCTCCAGACGCTGATCGACTGACTTTAATTCTTGCTCGACATATGTTCAGCTTCATTTCGTTAGAACTAAAATGTGCTTATTCTTAACCAAAGAAAGCTGTTTTTCCCACTCATAAGGCGCCTGTTTTTGCTTCCTTTCTGTGGACCAAAAAACGTCAGCCACACTTGTCATTCAGCCCACACAGCCTCTCCCATGCCTCTGTGTCACTGCATCATTAGCTCAGGCACAACAGAGTGAACTAAAGATT
Source organism: Distichodus sexfasciatus (assembly GCA_032718565.1). NCBI lineage: Eukaryota > Metazoa > Chordata > Actinopteri > Characiformes > Distichodontidae > Distichodus > Distichodus sexfasciatus. The sequence goes on along the minus strand of JAVGVS010000030.1, from coordinate 1,866,606 downwards.
TAACTCTCGATGTGGCATTTGGCATCTGGAGTCTGCTGCTGTCTTCTTTCGACACGGAGACCAAAGAAGTGTCACTGCCTGTACTACCGATCATCAGGAAGCTAAAATAATCAGAGAAGGTCAAAAGAGTTGGAGTGTCAAAATCAGCGCTCGGTACATGGGTATGAAACAAGTGAGAACTAGCGTGCAAAACATGACTCGAAATGATGGAAGTGGATTGCACAACTTTCAGGAACACTGTTTTGGGAAACTGATTTTTCAGATTGTTATTAAAACAGTGAACGTAAAGCTTCAGTAAATAAGGAACAATAAAGTGAAAGTGATTATTTGTCATTGTGAACACGGCACAGCACACAGTGCACCACAACAAAATGCAACTTCTGCATTTGACCAATCCGTGAAGGAGCAGTGGACAGCTAACATGGGCAGTGCATTGTTAGTGCTTGGGTACGGTACCTTGCTCACAACCTTCTGATCACAGGGCGAACGCCCTACCGTTACGCCACCAACTGCCCCATGTAAAGGACCAGTGTGTCATGGGTTCGAGTCTTGCACTATTCACTGGATCCCTAAGCCAGATCCTTAACCCCAAATTGTACCAGGGAGACAGGAAAAGATAAGAGCATCTGCTAAATGGCGTAAATGTAAATGCAGCAGTGGACAGCTGACGAGCAGTGCCCAGGGAACAGTGCTTGGGGATGGTACCCTGCAGGTCTGGGACTTGTAGAAGTTGGTCGGCTGATAAGCAGTTTGCCGAAAGCAGTGTTTGGGGATGGTACCGTGCTTAAGAGAGTCTCAGTGGCAACTTTACTGGTCTGCAACTTGAACCGGAGACCCTCCGGTCATGGGGCCAACTCGGTAACCGTTACACTACCATCTATTCTGTGGCAGAAAGTGTAGAGAGGAAATAAAAATTGCCAAGTTCCCCAAAGATTTGCCACAATTGAAAAAATCTAATCCAGTACAAAGGCTACATGAGATTCTAGTGTTAGTTAAAAATCTTGTAATGGAAGTTTACCTTCATTATATATGCTCCTAAAGGACCACATGACATTCAACAAGGGAAGACGGTATGCTGCTCTTTTATCTCAAGAGAAACTGCGGAAAAACGTTTCAGCAGATCAACTCCATGATAGAAATGCTGAAACCTCTTTAAAATTTTTTTTTTCTCCCAAGTGTCAGTATCCCACTATCGCATCGTATCGTATGTCCCCTGTTGCACGAGGGGAGAATGGAGACGGCTCACACATGGTGGAGAACATTTAAGAACCGCACAAGTCCCTGCAGTACGAAGCATTCCAGTTGTGGCATGTGTGAGACCCACGTGGAATGTTCCACATGGAAATGAAGTCTGGTGAGCTTTCACTTCAATTACTGAAGACAAGACTAAAGACGAAAATTACGCCAAACAAGCAGCATCTGAAAATGACTTAATTACAGGCTTAGTGAAGCATGATCAGGGACGGTGCCCAGCATCTGCTAATGTCTATAGGTTGCAGATTGCAGATATGTTTATTTAAAGTTATGTTAATATGTTTAATTACTTGTGTCCCTTTTTAAAATGGAGACGCCAGTCTAGTGCGATGCAATACAGTGTCTAAGGCCTTGTTTACACTGTCGGTTAAATGTGACCCAATTCCGATTTTTTGCTCATATGTGACACAGGTCGGATCTGTTCCATGACAGTGTAAACAGGAAAAAAACGCATGCATTCTGATATTTTGAGATCGGTTTCAGGCCTCGTTCATATGTGGAAATAAATCAGATATAAATCAGATATGTGCCAATGCGACTGTCGTAAACAGGCAGATCGGCTTTTCCTAGGCATTGCGTTCTGTACGTCATTAAAACTGTGACAATTTAGTACTTCATCGCGGTTTAATGACGTCGTGTAACAAGCGAATCGGATATGGGTCACAATTTAAAAAAACGTGTAAACGGAAGGTCATAAACGGATATAGGCAACAAATCAGAATTGAGCATCAAGACCTGCAGTGTAAACGAGGCCTAAAAGGACCACAACGTCTATATGGGTAGGACAATGAGGAGTATAAATAGATCAAGGTATTTACATTTAAGGCACTTCGAGTGACTTACCGTTAGAGTCACTGATTACAGGGACAGACTTCCTGGAACAACTTTAACGGTCAAGATACCCAGTGATGGTAGTGCTAGCGGTAGGATCTGAACACACAACCTCTTGTTTCAGAGGCAAGGTTCCTAACCACAAGGCCACCACCACCAATTTGTCATTGTGAACACACCACGGCTCTTCACCTTTTTACTTTCCTGTCCTGTCTAAGAACAAATGTCAAATAAGAAAACATTGGTCAATGTCAAAATCTTGAGTAAGCGAGTTTAAAGAGCAAATTTCTTCACAAGAGTTGTTGGCTGTGGCCCAGTTTATGTTGTAACGAGCGGCATACGAATAAAATTGAAAATAGCAAATATAGCTCTAAATATCGCCACAAGCGGGAGCGAGCGGTGTCCAAGCAAAAGTCGCAAAAGCAGCACAAAATCTTCTGATGCAATAAGCGTTTATGAAAGCAGTCAGTGAATCAAACTGCTTAAACGTATATAGCGTTTTTAGTGCCTCCTACTGTTCAAATAGCAACATTGTGTACTTAGCACCACCTATTGTTCAAATAGCAGTATTGTAATTTTTTCCTCTTCCATATCTTAGTTCTCATTGTTTGTACCAAAGTTCTGCAAAATTGAATGTACAGTTCTTGAGATATAGGCATCTTACAGTCATAGCACCCCCTATTGTTTAATTAGCACCAGCTGATGCTAGCTGGGCCATAGATACAGCTGTTTAAGCAAAATGAGCCACGTCCTGCTGCATTTAATTTGTTAATTTTATCTGACAACTTTTATGAAATCCCAAAAATGATCCATGTTACAATAGCAGGCTGAGTCCGCAGGTTCATTTTACACCTCACTTGGCTTAATCAGCTAATTAGCCTAGGAGGAGTTCACAAAAGTTTATTTTGCATATTAAACAAATTAGCTCAAGATCTCAAATTGGGAAATCCAAAGTCACAATTAGAAAGTTTTTTGGCTTAAGTCAGAGAATCAACTAAAGAAGGAAGTTTCACTCTAGGCTACACGGTTCGAGGGTAAGGCCATAAAACGTCAAAACGTGCTTTTCTGTGCTATAGCAGCAATTATAGGCGGATCACGTTGCATTGCTTTGACCAAATGTCAGCTTTCGGTGACTTATGGTTCAAGCTGCACAATTTGTTTTGTAAGAAAAAATAAATAAATAAAAATTACACTTCATGCTTGGACCCCTAAAAAAATGAAATATTAAATGTGTGATGATCGATATGTTTCAACTGTGTTTTCACTCTAGCAACACTTAATATCATAATCACTCCGTTTTATGCACCTGTATTGTGTAATAAACCAGAGAAACAGGTGGTGGCAAAAAATAGCTCAGGCAATAGCCAAATTTAAGACTGGAAGGCGTCCTACAAGCTGCATCTAATTCTGATTTAAGCCGTGACCCACAGAGGGGCTTGTCCTGGGGCAGTGGGAGTAGAGTGAATCCAGATTTCTGAGACAGCTCTTCATCGCCAGGGAACCTGGTTCTCTCAGAAGCAGCGTCAGCATTCCTTTTTAATCCCCCCCCACCACACACACACACACACACACACACCTCTCCGCCCTTCCTCACTGCTGTAAATACACGTGCCTGAAGCCATTGTTCTCACGGGGGCCGGCGCAGGTGAAATATTGGTACAAAGAACTCAACAGCAACAGGACCAGGCTTGTGGAAATTTGCACGCTCTGCATGTACTATTACTTACGGAGGCAGACGAGGACGCTGCTCTTTTAAAGGCCTCCGTCTCAGGTGCACATCGTTCTTCGTATAATTATGTATGGGGAAATATTAAATCTCCCCTGAACTTTCTTTTAGTATTATTATTATTAAAGGTGCACACTGGCCTTATTCGAAATATGTGCACCCAGCTGTGGAGTCTCTCTGTTAGGAGCCCAAATCGGTATATTGCATCCTCGCGTCATGTCGCGACTGTAAAAATCTCACTATTGTTACTAGGTAGTTATTAAAGTAGTTGAGCTTCGAGTTGCTGAAGGACCTGGAGGGGGTTTTCGAGCCATGGGGAGCCAGAAGTCCAGCTGTGAGCAATGAGCTTCTACACAAACCCTTAAGGCAGTGTGAGGACTTGCGAGGAAGATAATGATAACATCGCTCAGCATGGCTTAACTGCATAATATCGGATTTCTACAAAGAGTCAGCTTCCCGGTTTCATCTCCATATCCATTAGCATATAGTACTTGAGTAGTTGTACTGTACTTCGTGATGTACTGTACCATACTAATACCGGGAGTATTTCAAGTGACAGATAAAACCCACATTTTCTTTCTCCATCATTTTGGAATTGGATTTTAGAATTGACATTGTATTTCAGGGGCGATCGCATTTAGCGCTGCTGCCTCACATCGAGAAGGTCCTGGGTTCGATTCCCGGGTTGGGTTTCTGTGTTGATTCTGCATGCTCTCCCCGTGTTTTGCATGGATTTTCGCCCACACTCCAAAGGCATGAGCTATAGGTTGATTGGTGAATCTAAATTGGCCCCGTAAAGTGTGAGGCTCTGTAAGGGACGTGCTCCAATCCCCATGACCCCGATAGGGTTTAAATGGGTTAGATAATGTCACGTGCACTCCACTCCACGGCCGGTAGTTGGAATGGGACGCGGCCGGTCACGGTTCAAAGGGTATTTAAGGTTTCACTTCCTTGCGGGGCGCCGGTCTGCCATTAGAGTCCACCCGGCCCTCTTCCGATTCTCATCGGCATCAATTGTGAAGTACTCCAGTTATTGGGTTCATCTCTTTGTTAGAGTGTGTGTTGCTAGAACGCGGATTATTGTGGTAATCCTTACTCTCGCGTGGCTTTCCTGCATACTCGCGCTCTCAGCTGCGTTTGGGCTAACCAGCACGCTACAAGAACTAACGAGTAGCAATTCGTTACATCCTAACCAGATCACTGTCGAATTGTGAAAGTGTGGCATTCGGTTCATATCCTATTTAGATCCCTGTCCGAATCGGAGAGCATTCCCACAGCCGCCTAACCCGGCCGCTGGAAGTTTGCTCGCGTCTGCCTTTCTCGTCAAATCCTTACCAGATCCCTGACGAATCTGACAGATTATGACTGACTGATATTGTATTTCAAATCACAACTTAAAATACTTTACATTTAAATCACATTAAATTAACACTTAACCTTTATTTTGGGGTCAGTAGTAAAATAACAGTATTTAACAGTATTTCAGTCTGCTATATGTAGGTTAATTGGTGACTCTAAATTGGCCCCGCAGGGTGTGAATGAGAGTGTGATTGTGTAAGCGTGTGTGCCCTGCGGCGTGTTGGTGCCTACCCGTGGTTGGTCCCTACCTTGCGCCCGTAAGTTCCCAGAATAGGCTCCGGTCCGGGGTTTAGCACTTTGGATAATGAATGAATGAAAGTTTGCTATAACAAAATTTTTTTAATTCTCACATACCGTTAATAACAGACACTTTACTATTTTTAGTCCAACAGAATGTTAATATTTGAACTTTGGGTTGTTTTCTTCCAAAGGAATCTTTTATTATTGTATGGGTTTTTTGTTGTCTATACTCCAATGTCTACCCCAGTATCATATCTAGACAAGAAGCTAAAGAGCAGAGAAATCACACTGACATACACGTCTGTTTGATATTTCATGTTATACTATATTTCCCAAAGTAATGATGTAAGAGTTGGACCACGGGCAAGACTGAACCAAAACATCAGCACTTTTGAGCTCTGCTTTTTGAGATGTCTGTTGAAAATTATTTGGACAGCAAGAAGAACATCATGGGTCAAGACGTGAAGAAATACAACCAGCTCAGTTGGAAAGAAATACAACGTGAAGAAATACAACCAGGTTGCTCAGTGGGAGGTTTGATAATGAGACAAAAGGTCCTGCTTTTGCCATGTACTGAGAAGACAAGGCTCTTCAGATGTCGGAGAAAAATGTAAGGCAAGAGGAGAAGAGAACGGCAGAAGATAAGACGGATTGATTGCATTGCAGAAATAATGCATGTAACCCTGGACGAGTTTAGTGTGTCAGGATTTAAGTCTGTGGGGTTATGGAGAGTCAGATTCAACTAAACAACAAAATCATGCCAAATCAATGAACTGACATGTTGACTCATGGAGGTGTGTGATGTCTTTTTCTTTATGTTCATGTTGTGTTTTTACTGGATCTTATAGAAGGTTGAATGGTTAACGTGACAGTTTTATTTCTGTACACTACAGTTTGATATGTGTATGCCATAAAACACTTTATGAAACCATAGCCAGTCAATGTAAGCATCCTCACTAAGACACTATGTGGAAATACATTAACGTCACTTAGTAGAAACTCTTATCCAGAGTGACTTCCGTCTCCTAATGACAGAGACAGTCTCCCTGGAGCAACTTTGGGTTAAGGATTTTGCTCTTGCTAATAACATTAAAAAATCTAATGTGTTTTCTACATTTTTTTTTTACTGCAATATGAACAACTTGTACAGTCATGACTATAATGCTGTATTTATATGATCATTGTAAACCATTGACATTGCAATAATTGGTTTTCCTGATATATTCTGTAATATATAAAATACAGGACTGTTTTCAACCAAAGAACGAGTCATTTTACAATGACTGGGATGATTCTATAGGTCACTGCACTAGCATAAAAAATTGTTTAAAAATTTTAAAAGCTAAACAAGCTTTATTTTTGAATATTTTTGATTAATTAGAAGTGTGAACCACCCTTTCTTGAACTTTATCCAGACGTTTGTCATTTAGTAAGTCATGCTACGTCAGCCAAACATGTCTGAGTAGCAGGTGAAAATGAGAAGCAGGTGAAAAACGTAGAGCCCTCTGTTTCTTTTTAAATTGTCATTTATCAGCCACTATACGTGCGGATACAGATTTATCTGCAATTAGCTGATATCGTTCAGTAACATCGTTACACCAATTTACTGGTCAGTTCACTTTAAGATGTGGATTTTACTCTCTTAGAGTAGGTTTGGTGCCAGACTCGCTTGAACCAACTTAATTTCAGCTTTGAATTCTTGACCAGTAAAAGCTGTGTTCAGCAAAACACTGTCACAAGAGTTTAAGATCTGTGAAGATCTATGTTTTTTTTTTAACGCTGAGCTCTCAAAGGGCTGTACCACTGCCACCCACACATGCACCAGCACACAGAAAAAATCACCACCAAATATTCTGAAATAAAAGGCGACTTTGTCTCCTGTGCTCATGGCATTTAATTAACTCGGTGCTGCTTCCAAGCACGTTTGACTTAATCAGGAACACTAGCACTGTTGGCAAAGCTTCCAGGAAGCCATCATCATGCAGCTCCAAATTGCATTTCCCCTTCATTTCGGTTGTGTCCTGTTTGCCGATAATCCTTAATATCCCCACTAATGTCTATTAACTCTCCGCCGTTATTATACACACCCCTTTTAAACACGGTTTAATACAGTTGCGTACAATTCCTGCTTATTTGAAAACTGCCCGGTGATGTTTATTTACTTGTTGTTTAAACCGAGATGTTTTTAACCACCGATGTCTGTTCTCGGGTTGGTTCTGAGTGACAGCTCACTGTCTGTCTTGCTTTTTAGTCATTAACTACAGACTAATGGGACGATGTTCAATAACTCTGAGTGTAACTCACCATCTGCAGCTGTTGCTATTTTGGGAGGCGGTGATTTGATATGAAGACTATGTCTAAGTACAGTGATGAAGACTGACAGATGCTGGATGAGCTTGAAGTTACGAAATATGATGTGTCACGCTTAGGTAAACTTCCAGAGGAGATGGACTGACAATGTCAGCTTGGTTATTGGGGTATGGGAGACATTGCGCTAACTTTTAGAATGTTTGACAGCTACAGTCTTGCCTTTGCACATCTCAGTCAAAACATGCTCTCTACAATTTTAATTTTAAGATCAATCCCAGTAACATCTATGAAATTCATCTGTTATATAGAGGAATAATTTGTAGTTGAGGAATTTGTTTGAAGACCCAATGGAGGTTTTTAAAGCTTTCTTGAGATATGAAAATTGTCACCAGTCAAACTGCAATGTCAAAATGAGATAAGATACGGAAATGACAGATGGGACAAGTGACCGAGGAACCTAAAAAATATAGTAACGGACAATATACGAGCATAATGTGACAGTTTTGATATGAACAACAAGACAGCCTATTTTCAAATTTGTTCAAATAATTTTGTGAATATTCAAACTGAATGTCACAGGGAATCTTCTAAAACACTCACGGCCAACTAAAAAGTGTGTCAAAAGGGCCTTTATTTTCCAATCAATGATTTCTCCAACTTCTTGCTCAATAATTCATTAGCTGGCTTTACACTTTAAAGATTGCTGCCAAAACTTGTTCATTAAACTGTCCAAGTTCACATCTCACTGCTGTCATTTGCAAACTCTTTAATTGTGTGATGATTACAGCCGGTGTTCATTGGAGCTGTGGAAGTAAAAACACGCTCATTTTTCCTCAGCGAAATGACTAGTGCCATCTGAAGTTAATCATTCATCAACCTCAACTTTCCAATTTTGCAGTAGAGTTTTGCATTGAAATGATTATATTATTAATGATATGATTATGTGTGTGTGTATCTTCTCATTATCCCATCCTACAAGACACTTGCTTTTTCTCCATCCCATCGTCAGCATCCCAGATGTCTCGTCACTTGCCACAGCTGAGTAATATTACACATTCAACAAATTTATCATAAACCAAAATATTTATTCCAGCTTAATCTGTTTGGCCATGTCCACATATCAGCATGTCTTGGGTGGCAGAGTTAAGTCTGCAGCTGTGAAACTGTGGCTAGATCGTGATACACACAGCAGATGTAGCAACATTAAAAAAAAGTATTTTCTGCAGAAATAAATATGCTGCAATGTGAACCACTTGTACAGTCATGGTGTATATATTGCTCTATATGGTATATGGTCATTGGAAACCATTGACATGGGCAATAATTGGTTTTCCTGATGTATACTGCAATATACAAAATACAGGACTGTACATAACCAAATGAATAAACAGCTCTAATTGGGAGGAATAAATCCTTTTAGAATGACTGTGATGATTCTATAGGTCACTGCACCTACATAGGAAATCACAATCATTTTAAAAGCTTATAAAGTCTATATTTTTGAACATTTTGATTAAAGTGTAAACTATCCTTTCTTGAACTTTATTCAGAATTTTTTCAATCAGAGTGAGTCATTAGTCCGACTTTTCTTGTAGATGAGTGATGAAAAATGAGAAGCAGGTGAAAAGTCATAAGATGATGTATTTTATTTGATTTGTTTTACTTGCTACATGTCTTGCAATGTGAATATTGTACATGTTTGCATCACCAGGACGATAAGTATATTTTGTATAGCCCACACACAAATGAATAAATGGAAAGATCTGGCCTCTGTAGACGTTCTGTACATCTTCTATATTAACCTGAATTAACTCAATTGGACAGGAGTTGTTTTAGGTATAAATTTTGCTGTTACAACACAGAATCATTTAAAGAATCCATAATTTTGTATCTATAGTCAGGGCTGGGCAATTAATTGAAATTTTATTAAAACCAACATTCAGAACCCTTCTTATCGATTATTTTGAAAATGCTCTTAATACTTTCCCCAGGCTGTGTTCATGCACTGTCCTCTTAAAACCGTACTGGGTATGGGTATATTGTCACTAGTCCTAATCTAGTCTGCCACTACGCCTGCGTGTATTTCCTTCAGTTATTATAAAATTGCATATAGATTTACACTATTTCATCAGCTTTAGTCACCAACATAGTCTGTGAACTAAATGGAAAATAAACGAACCAAGAAACAAAACAAAGTAATCATTCATCAACTGTAATCAAAGTAAAATATAAATAATCGCAATACTGATCTGAGCTCATATCGCCCAGCCCTATCTATGGGTGCAACTTAGTATTCCGGCAGTTGGAAACTTTCTCCAGACTTCATGGTGCAGCTGCTTTATCCTTTTAGATCCAAGTGTAGAGCTGACACAAATGTTTCTTAGCGAATTAATTAAACATGCACATGCTAATTGCCGCCGTTGAATAAAGATCGTTTGGCCTACAGGGGCAAAATCAGATGCACAGTTCAATTGAAAATCTTTACTTGTTTGACTCTGCCAATTTGAGAAGCTGCGTGTCACGGATTACTGGGCTGTTAAGAGGGGCGTTTGACCTCCAGATTGCAGGACGCAGGAAAAAATAAATAAAAAACATGACGTTGATAGGATGAGGTGTCTAATCGATCCAATCAAAGATGACAAGAATGTCACTGGAGTTACGAGGTGGGAGTGGGATTTCATCAGCTCAGCACTGACAGTCCTTCAGCTATGTTAGTGTGTTTTTGTAATACACTGTCTCTTATTTAAACAGCATTCCTTTTTGGCCAACATGCTGTTTGCACTGTATTTTTACATTAGTAAGTTTGGACATAAATAATCATTTAATATTTATCTGTTCTTTACCAAAACTTGTAAAAGCTTTAAAAATTAAAATGGCACTAAAACAAGAACCGAATCCTCCATTGTCCCTAAATAAGAACTATTACTTATTTTGTACATTTTATTGTTCAGACCCTCCGTGATTTCACAATGTTGCAACTATTAGCACAAATTCAGCCAATCCCTACGCATTCATTACTACCATGTAATTTTGACCAGTTACCACAATTTTTACCACAGTTTTACAGTTACCACGCAATTATTGACCATAAAACATTGAGCCATACGTCAGCAAACTCACTTCCTTGTGAACGTTTAGAAGACACGGGAAAGTTGCATGATAAAAACGCCTCACATTTACCTTCAAAAATAACAAAATAATTAATGGTCAATAAAAATAAAAGTAAAGTAACTTATTGTAACAAACAATAGGCCATAACAACCTCAAAAAAGGCCCGCGAAATCCTGGAGGGATTGATTGTTGCATACCTGTTTGGTCAGCTTCCTTGCTTTAAATATGATTGAAACTGATTTTCAACATCTACATGTAAACCATTCAGCGAAACTGCTTGTAACTGGTAGTGTACCTTTAAGATTTATTAAAGGTTGCCAAAAAGTGTTGTTTTACACCTCTTTATGCTAGTGTAAGGTCTCTGACCTCCTGCCCACATGATGTAGTGTAATTAGAGCAGATAACCACGTGGTTAAGATTTGCAGGTTTGGGATCTGGGGAGTTTGTGCTCCATATTCCACTGTTATGTGGAAGCTACCTGGCTCTGTTCCACACCATTAATCTTATCCTCCTCATTAGCACAGACCATAGATGTTGACCAGCTTTTTATATTTTATATATTTGATCATGTTTCATATGCCACCATGTCCTCATAAGGGCTTGTGGGTGGAAAGCGACATATCACACATCAATTAATCTTGTTGATGACCTTACTCGACTGATTAATTAACTAATCAATCAATAATGTGAGTATTTTTCCCACAAAAATGTAATTTACTGTTTTATTTACTTTTATTTTGACAGTAGCAACAAATAATTAGCATAATTAGTTGATCTGCAATTATTTCTAATATTCAGATTTTTCCTTTAACTTGTACATACCTATAATGGTTATTGAGATTTTTTTTGATGAGTTCTACTTTAAATGATGAGATGATGTACTGTCTTAAAAATGCTATAAAATTAAGGAAAATTATGTCCGTTTGCCTAAGTAAATCTGGTCATATCTGTATTATATTCCAAAGATTATACTTCAAAGTTTAACATTTATAATATATATTCATATTTTCATATCTTTTGAGCTTGTACTCCTTTTTTTTTTTTACTTTAAAATTTTTTTTTCTATGATAGCACAGTCAAGAAAGTGTGGTTCGGGATACCTTTCACTGCATGTTGTACTTATATAACTAGGCATATGACAAAGAATTTTGAATTTTGAATCTCGAAGTACTTTAAAAACAATTTGATGGATTAGTTTACATATGTACTGTATGCTAAAAATGCTGTAAAATTAAGGAAAATTATTATTTTAAAAATAAGCCTCGTAGTATCTGAGCAGTGTTTAAATTGGTGTTTTAAAAACAGTTTGAAGTTAGTGGGACAAGTAGCCTCAGAGCATATTAGATGGTTATATATGTGTATATTAAAAAGGATAAAAAATGAAGGATGACGATTAATGATTATCCAAAAATAAGGTTTGTAGTCAGAGCAGTTTAAAAGCAGTTTGAGGTTAAGGGGGCAAGTGGCCCCAGGACGTAAGCCGGAATGTTTAAATATTGTACTGTATGTGCTCTGCTTGTCTCGCATCGCTTGTCTCAGCGGCCACAGCTGCAGTCGTCACATTATCGATGGACAAACTCGGATGAACACTAAAAGCAAAGTTTGGTTAATGCAGACAGGTTTCCTGAGACAACTTTGCTTTTATGTTAATTAGTAATTGAGCAAGTGTCACTGTAACCCTTACCAGGAGTCTCACTCTAGAAGTGCTTTTTTTACTTTTCCAGCCGTAATCATTTTCACTTAAAATGTTTCGTGGGTTTGAGGCAAGAAAGGACAAAGGAGGTGGCTCATTTTGAAATAAAATCATTTAAGCTAAATTACCGTGCAGTCAGGTTAGACTTATTTTGAGCCTGTTAGTTCAAATTAGTGTGCAGGTATTGGCTGTTTTAATAAAAGAGTGTTGTACTGATTAATCCTTTGATTAATTGACTAATTGGTTGATAAATTTAAAAGTAAAGATACAAAACTAATATAGGCCTGTTAAAATCTTATATACGTAGTGGGATGTTGAGATAAATCACATAATTGATGCATCGTCATGCAGACGTGGAACAGTAGACCATAATCGATTATATCAGTGTTGTCAAATGGTGGTCCACTGCCCCCTGGTGGTCTGCGAAGACATTGCAGATGATCTGTAACATGAGATCCAGTTTCACTATCACTTTTTAAAAAATATTTACATTTATTTATTAACCAGTTGAAAAACCCTGGATTATATAGTAGTGACATTGCTTGGTGATTTACTGGCTATGGCATAAAAATTCTGGTTAAAAAGAGCATCACCGTAGCAACTATGGCTTCTCAATCTGCATGCAATGTGAAGTGATGAAGAGAAATTAATGGGGTGCATCGCATCAAATCGAATCGTTGACGTAATAATCGTAATTGAATCGAATCGTAAGACCAGTGAAGGTTCACGTGCAGTTGGTAGCGTAACGGTTAGGGCGTTCGGCTGTGAAGTGTTACGTTTATCTGCCCTTTTCCCACTAAACGCAGTGAGGTTTGTGCGTGAGAAGCAATCACGTACTTAACATATTAGGGCAATGCGCTTACTATGAATGCATCCGTATGCGGATGCAAAGGGCAATTCCTCCTCGATCTAACGAGCCGGTCGGCCTTAAGGTCTCGTCTGTATCGCTGTAGCGCTTTTATGACCACGGTTGAAGCGAACGCTGTGGATTCCCGTTGACGCTTGTAGCGCTGGCTTCGAAAACCTTTTGAGCGGAGTTAGACGCCAATGTCTTCACATCTTAAGTGTAACCCGGAGGGGCAGGTGCTGCTCTGTTAGCTACATTATTAAGCGTGCGAATAACCCACCCTCAAATGAAGCCTGTGTTTGCACTTATTTACATGCCATTGTGTCGCGTTGACAAATCTGACCTGCCTCAGTAGCTTTATTATGGAAGCTATTTACCATAATGGCTTGATTGCCCAATCAAAATTGCGGTGTTAATGGCACTTTGCCAATCTGCCACACATTATTACTTTAACACATTAGTTAAAGTATGATGGCGGTGATATGTTGTTAATAATAGAAGAGAGTCTGCCTCGTTTGGCTCAGATTGTCTGGAAAGCAGGACTTGGAGCGAGAATTTTTTTGGCCTAATTAAGACAATCGCAGTGTGTGGTTCCTTACAGAGCTGCTTGAAACACCACCAGTTGGCACCAGCTTCCAGACGGAGTAGTTCCAATAGTTTCACACTGGAAAATATTGTGATTTAACACACTTTAGTGAATTAAAATGAGTGATTATTTGTCATTGTGAATACTGCACCACACCACACCACAATCAAATGTGACCTCTGCATTTGAACCGTCCGTGAAGGAGCAGTGGTCAGCTGACATGGGCAGCGCCCGCGGGGCAGTGCTTGGGGATGGTACCTTGCTCATGAGTACCTCAGTGGTACCTTTACTGGCCCTGCGATCATGGGGACAACTCATGAGTACATCATGAGTAGGGTGTTCGCCCAGTGATCAGAAGATTGCCAGTTCGAATGCCAGACTGGTAAATGCACCATTGAGGTACTTATGAGTAAGGTTCTGTCCCCAAGCACTGCTCCCTAAGCGCTGCACATCAGCTGCCCACTGCTCCTTCACAGATGGGTCAAATGCAGGGGTCACATTTTGTTGTGGCACGCTGTGGTGTGTTCACAATGACAAATACTCACTTTTCACTTTCACTATGAGAACAGTGCATGGACACACATTGTGATTGAAGTGACGAATCTTGGTGAACACTCGCAAGTTTCAGTATTTCCACAATAGCATAAGAAACTCCACAACATACAGACTTTCTTTTCTCCTCTCTGTGGCGTTAGCATTTCTGCATGGTGGCCTACATGAAAGCCTTTCCCCAGCAGAAGAAGAGAGAGCTATGTTTAGAGATGCATCGTTTTGAGCACCAGTGCTGCCATTTGTTTTTTCTCTCTCACCGCAGCCGTTTTTTTCGACCCTGTGCCTTGCTAGTTTAGGATGTTACTGTAGCCGGTCTGTCTCATGCTGTGGAGCATCTTTGCTATTTCTGTGCTGTTGATTTCAGCAGAGCTGTTCTTGGAGCAGCGTGCTACAGCGCTCAGCAGACTGTGCCAAGCTACTGATGCATGCAGATGCAGGTCAGACCAGATTAATTAAACCAGAGCGGGTGCAAGGCAGGAAGTTTCCAGCCTAACCTGGCCAGTGCAAGGTGAAATGGCAGGGCTGGATCTCCAGAACTGGGATGCGGTGATTCCGATTTTTCAGTCTGCATACATTACAGATGTCAGGGCTTGGCAAATTGGCTGAGAGCCAGTACAGATCCATCTTGCATTTACATTTACGCCATTTAGCAGACGCTCTTATCCAGAGTGACTTTCCTTTTCTGAACTTCATCTTCTGAAACTTCACTTTCTCTCAGAGCAACGTGGGGTTAAGGGTCTTACTGTGACAGTGAAAGTGAGTGATTCGTTGTCAATGTGAACGCACCACAGCACCACTGACCTCTGCATTCGACCCATCCATGAAGGAGCAGCTGACCTGGGCAGCCCCCAGGGAACAGTGCTTTGGGACTGAGGTACTTTTATCAGTCCAGGATTCGAACCGGCAACCTTCCTATCACGGGGTGAACATCCTAATCTTTACTTTATCAACTGCCCCTGGGACTCCTGGGACCCAATGATAAAGGATTCGAACCCACAACATCTTGGACCAAAGGTGAGTATCCTAACCACTAGACCACCACTAGTCACTCTGGGGTGTGTTTGCCAAAAGCACTATGTTGGTTGCTAATGTACAAAGTGTAAATTAGCAGTGAACACAGGGTTGTTAACGTAGTTAGCAATATGTTAGCAACTATGCTTTTGGGAAACTCATCCCTGGATAAGAGCATCTGCTAAATGTGCTTTTGTGCTAAATGTGGTGTTTTAGTGGTAGGATGCTTGCCTCTTGGCCAAGAGGCTGTGGGTTCAAATCCTACCTCCAGCCAGCACTACAACCATTATGTTCACCATCATTGGGTCCCTGAGCACCCCGAATAGCTCCAGGGAGAATGTCCCTGAAATTAGGAGATAGAAGTCGAGGTGGAGAAGAGTGTCAGCTAAATTCGGTAAATGTAAATGCAAGTCCTTGCTCATGACTCCCGAGTTTGGACCGGTCTCCTCTCACACTTTGCCTCCTCAGCAGGCGAGTGAGTGTTTCGCTCCAGTCCTGGGCACGGCCTACAATAGGATTGCAGGGACTGGGGCGGAAGTGCTGCTCTGATTGATGGCGATGCTGTGGGAGTGACCTTGCGGGTGGTTGCATTCATAGCCTGGGTAATGAAGAGCCCAGCCACTCTCTCTGCATGTGTGTGTGTACGTGTGTGTGTATGGGAGGCCCATCCATCAGCTCCCTTCACACTAAGACCAAGGGCTTGATTTCCCCTGATAGTATCTCTCTCTCTCTCTCTCTCT
The DNA here is from genome assembly GCA_032718565.1 of Distichodus sexfasciatus. NCBI lineage: Eukaryota > Metazoa > Chordata > Actinopteri > Characiformes > Distichodontidae > Distichodus > Distichodus sexfasciatus. The sequence goes on along the minus strand of JAVGVS010000030.1, from coordinate 1,850,346 downwards.
GTCTCTCTCTTTCTCTCTCTCTCGCCACTTTACGTTTGCCCTCTTGTCTTCCTCTTGCCCCCGCTTTTCCAAAAGATACTTTGCAGTAACACTTCAAGCGTCACTTAGGGGCGATTCGGATGAAATGTTTAATTGCCATTTGCTCCGAAGGGTTTACACATGAATAAATTCACCCATGAAGCCATATTCATAAATTTCAAACGGACACTCCACATACACAGACCCACACATACAGTACACACAACACACACACTTGTAGTTCTATCTGTGTGCGCTTCCTCCCATTATCGAATTCCCATTATGACTAGACCTTAAACCTTAATCTAAACCTTGGAAAATTTACCCACAATGCTATAAAAATTTACAAATCAAACATGTTCCTATTTTTTAAGAGAGAGCCAGATCCTCACAATCCTCTAAATCCATGAACACACACACTCCTCCTGCCTCTGCAGGGTTATCAAAGCCCGGGTGCAGTATCTCATGGGACAGCTGATGCCCGTCTTCTGTGGTTCTGGCTGACTGGCTGCAGACTGACACCGTTTTCTCCCCCACCGCGTTTAATATGCAGCTCCAGCGGCACTTGGAGAGGCAGAGGAAGCGGATCAAAGCGGGGCAGAAGCACAAATACGCACCTCTTCCTTCTTGTGTCTTCTAGCATCAAGGGTTTTATCTGTCTCAGTGCTTGGTAACACTGAACATGGTGGACAAGGCAATAATCGTCATCCGTTCCACAAGGGAGTAATATATGGGTTATTGCATCAAGTTGGGTCGAATGCAGAACCTCAATTCTGGTCGATAAGCAAAATAACATATTATTGGTCATCTGTGGGGCGACACGGAGGCACTGTGGTTAGCGCTGTCATTTTTTAAATGTTTTTTAATTTTGCTCTTAACTAAATGCAATTCATGAAAAATGACTGTGTTATATCCTATAATAACAAGAAAATCCTTGTTTAATCCTTGTGTTTCTCGCAGAAAAATGAATATTAGCTGTTATATTGTCATTGGATTTCGAAATCCTCCAATGATCAAAATTGGTATTGCTCATAAAAGTTCTATATTGTTCAGGCTTCAACAGTAATACTCTTAAACAGAACAATGAATGTGTGCTCACATCCATGATTGTGTTGTAAAACTGAAAGCTAAAGTTGTGATTGATTGTATTTGAGTTACATCACCATCCCGGAACGCTCCGACACTGTTCCACACTTCATAAACCCTTTTTTATGATTGTACTGCCCTATCTCCGCACCTTCATATATCTGCTTGCTTTATTGCGAAAATGTTCTATTATTATGCATGCAATGCAATGCAATGAGGCAGCCAGCTGTGCCCCAGTAGTGGTTTGGGAGTGTTGGAGAATGTGAGGGGATCTCACTAAAGCTCAGTGATGTGTCATGGCCAGCCACTATTATTTTCCTAGTCCTCATCCGTCTGCTCGCATTTTCATAGAAACCTGCTGATCGTCATAGGCACGTCCTTAGCAATGTGATCGCGGGCTTGAGTGCCTCTTAAAGAGATAAAAAAGAATCCAGGGATGCAAGGAACAAATGACATTGACGGGGCGCACCAGGATGCTGCGTCTGATTAAAGCAAATGAAGTTTGCCATGGGCTGTAAAGAGGAGTTTCAGTGCCAATAAAGAAAAAGAGAGTAAGATTTTATAATAAATAGTCATTAGAGTCTCTTTGTGAGTGTCCCATGGTGAAAATGTTTGCTTGCAGTCTTCCAGACTTCACTGGCGGTCTTATGTAAGATCGCTCACACCAAGCGAGTGAAGATAAAGTACTGTTTCTCCTCTCCCCTTTTTTTTGGCTTTTTAAACGTATATATATTTTTGGCTGACTCCCATTTTGCTCCCTTGTAGACACCGACATAAATCTTTGCAGCCGGCTGGCTGTAGCGTCCATGGGGAACGGCAATCGGTTTATCTGCTGCGCTCAAAAAACATGCGAGTCGTCCTGGTGCTGGCCTCCTTTGCCCAGGACATGTGCGCTGTCCATGGTCCTGATTCCAGTTCTGCTTTTCAGCTTCCACGAATACAGACACACAAGCAATCATTCATTCATTATCCGAACCACTCAATCCCAACTGGGGTCACGAGGGGATCAGAGCCTATCCTGGGAACTTAAGGTGGGGACCAATCCTGGGCACACACGGTCACACAGTCACACCTTATGGGGCCAATTTTAGAATCACCAGTTAACCTATAGTGAATGTTTTTGGACTGTGGGATGAAACCGAAGCACACGGAGGAAACCCATGCAAACATGGGGAGAGCATTCAAATTCCACACCAAAAGTTTTCTCGAACCCAGGACCTTCTCGCTGTAAGGCAGCGCTAACGACTGTGCCGCCGTGCTGCGCAACACACAACCAGTCCCTGTAATTTTCTACTTCGTGACATTAGGGCAGTTGGTATTATAACATTTAGTTGGCCCTTCGATCTGTGACTGTCGATGGTTCAAGTCCCAGACCGGTAAACTTACCACTGAGGTATCTGCAAGCAAGGTACATTCCCCAAGCACTGCTGCTACCACTGAGGTACTCCTGATCAAGGTACTGTTCTCATGCACTGCTCCCTGGGCACAGCCAAAGCTGCCTACTGCTCCTTCACGAATTGGTCGTTGTGGTGCGACGTGCTGTTCTGTGCTGTGTTCATTTCAGACAGTTGGTTTAAACTGGGTGAAGCTTGGGCTTGGTCGTCACCAGCGACAGCCTTCCATCTCCTCTAAAAAGCAGAGAACTCATTAATAAGCGACATCAGAATGAACAACTGGCACTCCTACCGCCTGACACATTCCTCACCCATGGAGACGCCATCACCACGAACACGGCGTCCTCTTCGCTCTTCACACTTCAGTCTGTGCCTTTGATACGCTTCAGTCCATACTATGGCTTTCGGTTGCCAAAAACTTAATCCGTGTCAGCTTGTCTGAAAGAGTTATTTTTAAATCCTCAGTGTGTAGCGTGACTAGGTTGACTGGAGGCTGAGGTTTGCAGGGAAGGTTTGAGAATCTTTTTGTTTTAAAAAAAAAACAAGACTGTCTGCAATCCCTGAGAGAAAAGTTGAACGTAACACACTCAGCAGTGCCTGATGGTAAAAGACAGGGTCATTGGATCTTAAGCACAGCGACGGAGCTCATGTGTCATTCATCTGTCATTATTATTTTACATGGGCTTCTCTGGTTAAATTTGACTATTTTTGATTTGGCTTAAAGTTCATGTCTTAATTCTTGCACAACTTAAGCTGAGTTTCTGTTTAGTTGTGTTAGGTGCATTATTGTCCATGAGCAGAGTGCTCGAGTGCTAAGTTAAATCTTGTTGGTGAACTGAAGCTTAGTCTTGGACAGCGTAAGAACGCTTAAAGCAAGACGTAAATATCCAATTTAGGTTTCATCCTTTGTTAGCTGCTTTGCCGTTACATTCCAGGAAAAGCATCATTTTATTTGGAGTTCCATGGTTCTGGATTAGAGGTGGGAATTAATAAGATTTTATCCAATTAATCCAATTCCTTATCAATTCTCTTTTTTTGGTTGTGAAAAAAGTAGTTCTACACAGTCTTCTGCGCCAAAAGCAACTATTTTATTTCCCCCAAAATTATGTCTGCACAAGAGAGTGAAAATGCAGATATTCAACTTGAACACAGTAAACAATATAGTGTACAGAAACAAAATCTAAAATAAATGAAATAATGGACTGCATAGACTTCATCTGGATATAGAATAAAAATATTTGATAAAATTTTTTCTTCATTTATTTTTTACTCTCTAACATTATAGAATGGAAAAAAAACGATTAATGGAAAATGAAGAAATATTGAAGTTTTGGCAATTTTTAGCATTTGGACCCATTTTGTCCTATAACTGATTTTTGACTGATTTCTGGGAGAAGACATTTTTGCCATGAAGGTGTTCCATATGAGAGCTGCGGCACAATAGATATCAACTAAATAGCTGTCGGTGAGTAAAACGCTGGTGGTTTTTGTTATTTATCAGCTAAAATATAAATTTTGTCTGTAATAAAGGGGAAGATTTGACTGAATTGGAACGTCTTAGTGAATGTTGGACTTCCCTGTGAGAGCTGTGTGTGCTAACAAGCGCAGCACATGTGTTTCCAACACCAGAAATAAATCGTTAAGAAGAATCGATGACATTGAAGGTGTACAACTCTGATAGAATCGATCAATTGGAACCGATTCTGACTCAGAACTACTTTTCGATTCCCGCCCCTATTCTGGATGGTGCTTGGCAAATTCTGGAAAATCATACGAAGGAAATTGTAGCTCCATTTGCCAAATAATTGTTTAATATGCACTTGTTAGGGTTGCTTTGTTAAGAAAATATTTATGGAGTATGACTATTATTCATATTAATATGTCTCTTTTTTGTGTTATTTGAGATGCTTTGCCAAAATGCCAAAAAATAGAAATTAACTATTTTAGATGTTACAGACATGCAGTGTTGCTTGGATAATGATATTTTTGTCTCATGTAGGCCTCTGCTGGTACCTTGTTATAGGCTGAAATCAGTGAATTCCGATTCAGTCTGTAGTTCCAAATGCGTCCAAACAGAACTCTGGATAGATCAATGAACAAAGCTTCAAACGAAAAAACTATGAAGGTCTTGGCTGTTCTTTGAAATGCTTAATATAACCCACATTCACATTCCAGCAGCTTCTTCAACCGGGCTGGAGAGATGTTTGCATGCGGAGTACAGGTTAAATTGACTTTTTACCCAGAATATTACTCTCTCCCTTTAATCAGGAAGAAGAAAAATGTTTGCTGTTTTGTTGGAGGCTCTCAGAGTAATTAATTGGAAGAGTTGATTAATAAGCGGCGAACAAAAAGCTTCCAACAATTAGTTAGAGCGGCGAGCTGAAGCATCCTTGTTCGAGCTCGTTAAAGGCAGCCAGGTTCGCGTTTTTGGAGATTCAAAGTATGAGGCGCTGGAGTAGGGCTGGGCAATATGAGTTCAAATTAGTATCACCATTAATTGAACATATTACACCTTGATTATGAATGATGTGTTTTTTTATTGAGCTCTCAGAAAGTTAAGAGCGTGGATGAACGACGTGTCACCCTCTAGACAACAATGATATAGTATCTTCAGCTCAGTGTTCAATCTACACCCTTGAACACGGTCCGCGTCTTGATACGGGTTGATGCCTCACCGTCGCTTTTGCATTCTGATTTCCGATATTGGAAGGGTGCCGGTTCGAATCCCAGACCAGTAAGAGTCTCTGTCCACCAAACACATTTTTTCAGCTGAGAGTGTTCAAAACCTCACTTCTAGAGTGCTTTCTCTGCACTTTCTCTCAGCGCTCGTTGTTGCTAAGTTACGAAAAGCACCATCGGGCACTTCCACGTTCATTCCTGTTTCAGTGTGTTTCTTTGAGATCGCTAGTTTATCCAACAAGATTGAGAGAAATCGCATCTTAGCGTTAGTGGCAGCGTCTTCGAGATGAGATTGGGATCATGAAATCTTCTCAAGCTGCTCCAGATACACAGAGATTTGTAGTGAGTTCTTGACAGTGTATGCCCTGCCCCTTCCTCAGTTTTGATGAAGTAACAAGAGACAAGTGACACTGACGAGCACAACGCGGTTCTAAAAGTTGAACAGACTCCTCCAGTGTTTTTTTCCACTGAAGGCGCTCTGAACGCTGGAGCTCATAGCATTTGTAGTAAAAATAGGCTCTACCAGAGGAAAAAGTGTGTTTTGTGGACACAGACCCTAAAGTTACCACTGAGGTACTCATGAGTAAGGTACCATTCCCGAGCACTGGTCACCGTAAGGTGCCCACTGCTCACATTTCATTGTGGTGGGCTGTGGTGTGTTCACAATGACCAGTAAATCACTATTAAATCTATATCACAATTAGCAGCTTAGCAACTTGGGGTTAAGGGCCTTGATCAGGGGCCAAATGGTGGTTTCTGGGATTCAAACCCACAGAGTTATGATTACCAACATAGGGTAGACCACCAATAATGAATCTCATATAATGAAGACCCTGGACATCTGAACCCAGACCAGCAGGGCTGATAGGTATCTCTTTTTAGTCACTGAACATAATTATTTTATTGAAGGGTATTAATAGAAGTTTTAAAATTAATTCGAGGTTGATTTATTTTTCGATTAACTGCCCAGCCCTATGCTGCGGTGAAGGTGGGCAGCTGACGGTGGAGCCCATTAGTGTGCAGCGTGTCGTTCTCCGGCCCTCGGCAGCCGCCAGCATGGCCCATCCATACCAGATTAGGCTCGCGATCAATACACAATTGAGCTGCAGCCTGATCTTTAGGTTCCGCTGATGACATTAAAGCGGTGGGGTCAGAATTTCATCAAAGTTTATGAAAGCATTTGCTGAGCCCACTGCTGTTTTTTTTTTTTTTTGGGGGGGGGAGGTGGGAAGGGCGATGCGGGAGAGAAGCTAATCATATTGTTTTTGTGCCTCCCTTCCTTTCATCTTTTGTTGGGGTTCATTTACAAAAGCTGTCTTACCTTAGGTGGCTGTGATCTCGCAAGGGACGAGATCAAAGTGTGTAAAGCTCTGGTTTTAGCCCTGATGGATAAGAATAGACAAGACGAAAGTGTGATACCGCTTGTGTACCGTGTAATTCTGCGTGGTCATGAGTGCCTGCCTACATGAGGACACACACACACACTGTCGGTCTTGCTTTTATGCCTCCTCAACAATAACCTTTGACACCCGTCTTTGTCTCGTGCATTTGCCATCAGTGAAACGCTGCTGTGAAGCCACAAAGTGCAATAGAGGTACATTGGCTCTAAATTAGGTCATTTCAGGAACCATTACAGACAAAACGGAAGGTTGGTACAAGATGATCAATCGTCACCCGGGCACCATCTGAGCATAAAGTGCGAATTGGCCCCTTTCTTCCAGGCATTAGCTTGTAGCTAGTGATATGAATCATCTTTTGGTTCTCATCACCCAAAATACCAATTTCTCTGCCTAGCTCTCAGGATTTTATTTTTCCGACTCCAAGTGCCTCATTCATTTTTTTTCTCCGCCTTTCCAATCGCCCACTTTGCAGTGTCATCTGTCTCAACAATAAAGAGTGACTTGAAGTGTGCCTTGAAGAAGGCTTCTTTTACACATTTTCAATGCTTACTTCTTGCACCTGCCCGCTGAGAGGTCGTTCTTATGGAGGGCAAAAAGTAAGAAGAAGAAAGTGTCTCCCAAACACTCAAGAGACACGATCTGGATTTGATGGCAAACCTCGTGCAAAGATGGGGGTCTAGTGAGTAGAAAGCTCAAGACCAAGAGGTTGGGGGTTCAAATCCTTCCTCTGGCACTAAAAATCATTTTGTCCAAGACCATGAACAACCCCAAGTTTCTGCGAGACCTGTCACTCTAGATAAGGTGTGGTAGCAGTCTAGTGGGTACGATCCTCGCCTCTGAATCAAGAGGTTGTGGGTTTGAATCCTACCCTGGCACTACCACCATTGGCTCCCTTATGTTCAAGTTGCAACCAATAAGACTGAGCCTGTAATTAATACAAATTGAAGACACTATGAATAAGGCATGGTGGTGGACTGGAGGTTAGGATTCTCACCTCTGAACCAACAGGTTATGAGTTTGAATCCCTGAACAAGACCCTTAAATCCAAGTAAATTTCAGTGAGAATGTCCCTGTAATTAGGAAAAATGGAAGTCACTCTGGATAAGGTGTGGTGGCCGTCTAGCGGTTAGGATTCTCGCCTCTGGACAAAGAGGTTGTGGGTTCAAATCCTACCTCTGGCACTACCACCATTGGGTCCTTGAACAAGACATTAAGACCCTATGACCCTAGCCAATAAATAACTTCGCTCTTGTTTTTCCGAGGCAACCATCCATTGGACCATCCCGAACCAGTACGGCAACCGAAGACACCGATTGAAACGACTGTGCAGATCTCATTATTTCCAAGAGCACTCGTTTGTATTCCCTCTCTCCCCCAACATTAGGGCTGCCGCAGGACGATGGCAAGCGCTGCAATAAGGTCGTGACACTTTATTAAATCCGAATTTGGATGCTAATGTCCGGTGCAGCGACGACGACCACGACGGGTCTTCTTGCGGTCATGAGGTCCAAGCGGGCTGATGGCCTCTTTCTCTCTTTTTCTTCCTTTGTCCCTCTCTCTCTTACTCTCCGGCTCATATCTCCCGAGGGACTGGCTGTTTGTTTTTCTCTCACGGTGGCTGTGCCGGACTTGAGTCCTCTTGGACACTGTGGCAGAAACAGCCAGCGGCGAAGCGTCAAACTCTCTGCTCAACTTCCATGCGCTGCTGTGATGGGAAGGGACAGCTGTTCAGGCAAAAAAATGCATCATGAAAATGGCTTAAAATGTGTGGGCGACTATTTCAAAGCGTACTTGAGTAATTGCTTAACAAATTCACGTTAGGGCTTTTTTGTGTCCATTTAATGCTATTTTCACATTTTTATGTGATATTAAAGATGACTGCATTTTTTAATGCCGTGATGTTTTATGCGCTTCCCTTGCCTGGTTCCGGCAGCGGAGTTGCTATGCAGTAAACAGGTGAAGACAGCCGAAAAGCAAGCATAGTTGCACGCAAGAACATTTCTCCAGCATTTATTATAATATATAATCACGCTGGCAATATTCCAGAAATGCACTAATGCAGATGCTGACAATCTCTTGTTTTTGCATTTTAGTTTCCTTCCCAGTATTCTTTCTTAGCCTCTGCTTAAAAGCTACAACACTCAACGCCATCATTAGAACAGTAGGTTCTTTCACACTGCAATAACCTTTTAAGAACCAAGAAACCTTTTGTTACTAGTTACTATCAAGTATGACAGTGTGTATTGGTCGATAGAAAACAAGTAAACACACAAAGTTGCCATTGTCAAAGTACTGTGAAGCAGTAATTTGTGTAATGGTGGTACACAGGAATGAGAATGTCATCAGAAGGTGGAGCAGCTATTGTCCTTTTACTGATTTTGTGCAAAACAAAAACTCTCATTAATTTTAAGTGAGTGATTATTCATCATTGTGAACACACCACAGCACATGTCACAAAATGTGACATCTAGAATTGACCCGTCCGTGAAGGAGCAGTGGGCAGAGAGAGAGAGAGTTAAAAGTGTGTAAATATCATATATACAATCATTGGATCATTTTGTCAGATTGAGTTTTTGCTTTTCATTTTACACATAATTTTACATTATTTTTTGTAAAAGAAACAGCTCTCCTAAAAGAGCCGGAATTCCCATCACTACTGGGACGGAAACTAAAATGGTCAGCATCTACATTAATGCATTTCTGGAATAATGTCAGCGCTGTTATATTTTATAATAAATGCTGGAGAAGCGCTTTTGCTATGTTAGCTTTTCGGCTGTCTTTCCCTGTTTACTGCATAACAGTGTCAAACTGACATCAGATCAGGAACTGCTGGCTGTTTGGAGGCGTTATTTTAGCGTACGCCTGACTTCACATATGTGTTATACGTTTTTAGCTGTTAGTTGTGACAAGAAATGACGTTGACATGCACTGATTAGCAACAGCTTCCATGCACAGACTTTTACACAACATCTTCAGTCTCGCCTGTTCTCTGGGAATTGTACACTTCAGGCACATGTGTTGCTGCCCTGATCTGTAAGGAGCAGGTTCCACCTTAACAGGACAGCCAGAGCTACATCAAGGTTTGGCAAATGCAATCGATGGGCTCCACATTAACCAACACAGGAGATGGAACACTGAGGGTAAAATGCCCTGTCACCAAAGAAGAGTCCTTGCAAGGTCCAGCCTATCGCTGCACATGTCGTGGGCAGACGGAGATGGATGACCAGCCCGAACGAGGCACTGTAGATAAGAGAGAAAGTAGAGTAGAGAGAGAAAACGAGAGAGAGAAAATGTGTAAGGGTTATTCCACTGCTAAGAGCCTGTCTCCCATTCCAGCCTCAATCAAAACCAAGGATGACTTCTGCAGCCCAGACAGAGGGCTGAGTGGGACGCAGGGAAAATCAGAAACTTTCTGATTTCTTTCTAAAAGAATGGACACGGTAAAGGCTGAGTGTATCATTTTAGCCCAATTTTAGCAAAAATTCCGACCGCAGACCGGTTGTTCTACCAGTCAGCAGTCCACCATCTTCCTTTATTCATTTACATAGATGGTGTTGGAATTTTTACCTGTACAGCATTTTTCTGATCCTCTTACCCAGAGCAACTTGCTTCCCTTAAATACACAGACAGTTTCCCTCTTGGGTTAAAGGCCTTGCTCAAGTGTTTAATATTAAATTCAGTTCAGTCTATTTAAAATGTTGCAAAAGATCAAGCAATTACCTTTAATTTTGTTTTCCTAATACTCTTTACAGCAGTCATAGTCACAAAGCTTCATTAAATAGGGGCAGTTGGTAGCGTAACATTTAGGGAGTTTGCCCTGTGACCGGTTCAAATCCCAGACTGGTAAAGGTGCCACCGAGGTACTCATGAGCAAGGTACCGTCAACAAGCACTACCCACGGCTCCTTCACGGATGGGTCAAAAGCAGAGGTCACATTTTGTTGTGGTGCACTGTTTGCTGTGCTGTGGTGTGTTCACAATGACAAATAATCACTCACTTTCACTTTCACTAAAAAGATTACCAGCTCCAGGCCCCTATAGCAACAATGGCAAGATAAAACTCTCATAATAAGGAAACCTTCCGAGGAACCAACACTCAGAACGGAGACCTCATCCTCCTTTTTTGATCAATCATTATTGAACAACCATTGTCGTTTCCCGCAAAACGTTGAGCCATATGTCAGCGAACTCACTTCCTTGTTACGTTTAGAAGACACAAGAAACGAGTAATAAAAACGCCTCACGTTTACCTTCAAAAATAACTAAATGATTAATGGTTAATAAAAATAATATTGGTTTTGTTCCCTTGATTTTAATAAATTGTTAACGAATCACTATAAAATGGGACAAGTCATGATGTCATGACGGTTCCAATTAATCAAGAGCAGCTTTCATTGTCTGATTATAGAGGAAGTCTGCCTGGTTTGAATTGAGATTAATGGTTTTGCTCAGAGACCCAATGATGGCAGTAAGACTTGAACCCACAACTCTCCAGGTGCATAGCTGTAAATCCTACCACCAGAGCACCTCACAATGTAGCTGGATTCTTTGCACAAAATCATCCTTTTCCTTTTCTTTGGTTAAGGATACCAAGGGAATCACAGTCACCTCGTAGAAAAGGTCTCCTTAATCCTCCAAACCCATTCTTCCCTCATGTCATCGTGATGTGAGAGCAGGAGGTCGTTATATTGTAGTGTGTGTCTGACTCTGACAACTTGTTACGAGGAATGAAAGTAGGGTGAGATGGCAGTCTACATCGCACAGTGTAGGTCTGACCTCCAATGTATAGCTTATCTATTTCAAGGCAGTTTCCCCAAGACAGAGCATGACCAGATGTGCAGAGAAGCAAAAAATTGCAGTGCTTGAGTAATTTTTCCACTCAAAATCCATCATTTTGCTTTGTTTTTTCTTCTTCTCGCTGAACCTGTTGTCATCTCGTTCCAGTTCACAGGGCTGCAGCAGTGCCATGGTCTAGATTTCTGTCTGTAAAGTTCCGAATGTGTCGGAGTTTCAATCTAATGTGTGTACAGGGCTTGAGGACTTCTACGCATGAATACCGCTGCCACAAACGATAAATCACACCCTCCCCCACAGCCTGCCTTGGCTGGCGGAATTTGTGCCCTGTTTAATTTTGCATTTGCCGCCGTGGACACAGTGTGAGAGACGTCTAAAAAGATGCTTACATCGATGTTCCCAAGTCTGCGGCTTGCTCTCATTAGTCAAGGACTTTCTTATAGAAGAGAAATGACTAAAAAGACATTTTTCCAGCTCCCAGAGTTCAACGTGTGCCTACAGTCGTCATTTTTTTCCTCTGTAATCCTTCATGATGCATTCTACACATTTGGTCTGTGTGTGTGGCTGGGTGTATATTTAGTTCTTTTTCTTCCTTAATTGAATGCAGTTTCACTCATGGGTATAAATACATCATGCACGACTGGCGAATATTATTTATGATGGTGTTGCATTGATGGAGATTAGTCAGGGGCAGGTGGTAGGTTAGCGTAACGGTTGGGCCTTTTGAGCAGAGGTTTGCTGGTTCTGGACCGGTAAAGGTACCACTGAAGGACTGGTAAACAAGTTACCATCCCAAAGCTACTTCTGCCAGCGTCATCTGCCTACTGCTTCTTCATGGATGGGTCAAATGAAAGCGCACAGTGCACCATGTGATCTTTGGTATTTAAACCATCCATGAAGGAGCAGTGGGCAGCTGACATGGGCAGCACCTGAGGAGCAGTACTTGGGGATGGTACCTTGCTGATGAATACCTCAGTGGTACCTTTACCAGTCTGGGATTCAAACCGGTGACCTACCGATCATTACCTTTTAACCATTACGTTACCAAATGCACAGATGGCATTTTAATTCAAGTGAGTGATTATTTGTCACGGTGAACATAACACAGCACAACTCGGAACACAGTGACCTCTGCATTTGACCAATCTGTGAAGGAGCATTGGGCAGTGTTTTGGCACTGGGGAATGTACCTTGCTCATGAGTACCTCATGAGTACCTCACTGGTACCTTTACTGCTCTGGGAATCCTCAGATCATCACCAACTCTTTAACCATTATGCTACTATTGGATGTGATCAACTGTATGCTGTGCCATGGTATGTTCACAATGACAAGAAATTAATGATTTTAATTTAATTTAATTTGTCTGCTCCTAAACGCTGGGTCCAGTGGTGGTGGTGTGTAGGGTGCAGCAGCGATCCTTGATGGAGATCCTCTTTAAGGCCTCTGAGGGGGATTGTGATGGGCTGGTGAAGGGCATTAGCAAGCTTAGATGTTATCCCCTGTCATTCTAGAACTCACACTGTTCCTGCTTAGGGGGAAGATCCTGAGCGAAGGCCAAACGCTCCCCGGAGCACGACTCAGCGTCACTGCGGCTTATCAGAAACGATTACCAAACAGATTTACAACTTTGGCTTAGGCATGGTTATGATCACTAGCGCAGCTTATGCTAATATTAAAAGAGTTACACTGCTGACTTCACATAGTCGCTCCACCATCAAAAATAATTCGCAATTTTAGTTTTTAGTTGTTTCAATGATATGAAAGTCTATGGAACATTAGTGAATTATGTGAGTGATTATTTGTCATTGTGAACACACCACAACACAGCACACAGTGCACCTCAACAAAATGTGACCTCTGCATTTTACCCATTCATGAAGGAGCAGTGGGCAGCTGACATGGGCAGCACCCGAGTGGCACTACATGAGGACGGTACCTTGCTCATGAGTATGTCAGTTACCTTTATCAGTCTGGGATTCAAACCAGCGACCTTCCGATCACAGGGCGAACGCCCTAAATGTTAGGTGCCCATATTTACCGTATATGAATGTACTGACAATTTGCGTAAGAGAGTTAGAGAGCTGGCCCAGTGTTCAGGTGGTCGTCGGTTCAAGTTTTGGCCTCTGAGCTACTCAAGAGCAAGGTACCATTCCCAAGAACTTCTCCCCGGGCTCTACACGTCAGCTGCCCACTGCTCCTTCACAGATGGGTGAAAGACTTTCTTTGTGGTGCACTGCGTGCTGTCCTGTGTTCACTAAATAATTACTCACTTAAAATTCACTTAAATTTTTACACAGTAATATTTTTAGCATGATAATAAAATAAGGAGATTGTCTTGTGTTTGGTGACCATAAGATTAGGGGTTCGAATCCCAGAAGCACACAAAATCTACCATTAGGCCCCTAAACAAAGCCCTTAACTGCCCTAACTCTATAATTAAGAAATGGAAGTCTCTCTGAATAAGCGCCTATGATAAATGTTGTAAATCTAAATCTTTATTAACTAATCTTTTGTTACCGATATGAAGAACAAGCAGCTAATCATCGTAACAGCATCCCAGCATGTGTCCCAGCGTTTGTTTTGCCACTTTCAGTTTAAGTTCCAAACTCACCATTAGAGTAACTCATGTTTTATTGCAAGACATAAACAAGATGTTTATTTGCGTTAAGTATTAACATGCGTCAGCCAGAGACTGTAATGTACAATCGAACGTTCGCTATGTAAAAGTCAAGCCGCATAAACAAAGCAACTTCCGGCCTGCTGGCTTGACGGGAGGTTTACGGCTGAATAAATCACACTGCTTTATTGCTGATTCCAGATTTGGCCCAGATGTCACACGATCTGTTGTGTATGCCTTTTTTCTTATTAGTAACACTTTAGATTTTGCAGGCAGGGTTTCTTTGGCCCTTCCCCGATATAGGCCCTTTTTTTCCTCTTTCATTGGCATTCCCGTCGTCCTCCGTGATAAATGTGAGCCATTCATCACATCTCTAAATGGCAAAATTGACAGGCCTCAAGGCCTTCAAATGCCTGTTCTGCTGACACAGGATTATCACACTTATCCTTTATATTTAATCATTGTGATGTGACTGGTTTTCATATTCACTGCAGCGAGGAGAGATTTTATCTTTCGAGGTTTCGCCCAAAGTTCAGTGCAGTGTTCTAGATAAACGTGAGAGGTCTTTAATTTTCCAGCTAATAACGTGTAGTGTGAGCTGATATCCACAGGGATTGTCCTGGAAATGATGATGGCAGGCAACAGTTTCCTGCAATGTAGTAACCTGAAATTTGTCTTATTCTTTTATACTGTGCTTCATTCAAGGTAGGATTCAAACCCACAACCTCTTGGTCCAGATGCAAGGATCCTAACCACTAGATTGGTGGTGGTGGTCTATTGGTTAGGGTCCTTGCCATGGTCATGGCCAGAGGTCATGGTAGTGCTAGAGGTAGGATTTGAACCCACAACCTCTTGGTCCAGTTGCAAGGATCCTAACCCCTAGATTGGTGGTGGCCCTCGCATCTGGCGATCCTCACATCTGGACCAAGAGGTCATGGTAGTGCTGGAGGTAGAATTCAACCCCACGACCTCTTGGTCCAGATGCAAGGATTCTAACCACTAGATTGGTGTGGTGGTTCTTTCATCTGTTGATTCTCGAATCTGGAACAAGAGAATCCTAATCACTAGAACAGCTGTATTGATGCATGGTGGTCTAGTAGTTAGGATTCTCGCATCTGGACCAAGAGGTCATGGGTCCAAACTCTACCCCAAGCCCCCCAGCACTATCATGACCTCTTGGTCCAGATGCAAGGATCCTAACCACTAGAACAACCTAGAACCACTGTATTGGTCGTGGTGGTCTAGTGGTTAGGTCCTTGCATCTGGACTAAGAGGTTGTGGTAGTGCTGAAGGTCGGATTCCATCCCACGACCTCTTGGTTCAGCATCCTCACCACCAGATCACCACTCTCAATACAGTTATGTTTTAGCCAATTTATACAAGAAATTCACAAAACAGAGGTGTTAAAGTAGAGTCAGCCTTAAAAAGGTGTTAAATCACATATATTATAAAATTGAATAAATGAAACCAGTCAGAATAGATATTTTGAGGGGCATGTAAATGACTTGCTGGTAGAATGTAAAAAAATTCATAGAACTTTTTAATTTCCTACCCTTGGCAGATCTCAGAACATGAAACACAGACTTTGCCCTTGACGTGCCACAGAAGTTTTTTGAGGGCAGTACAAAGTTTGGGGAGGAAGGATTTTGTCTATATTTTTCATGCAAACTAATAAATATGTGTCTGTGCATCTCTCTTTACAAGGATCAAATAATTCTGATCATTAATAAAATTCTTTGTGCATGTTCATACACAATTTTTCCTCCTCTAATGAATTCCAGATATATACATTAGTTATTTTGTTGGTCCTGTATGTGCAGGTGTTTTACTCGAGTGCTGTATAGACCTATATTTGGATGCAGCACGGTCAGCGCTTGTCTCCTACAACACAGCTTCAGCCGAGAGAGAGCAGCGAAGAGATTCTTTTCTTTTGAATAAGGATCAAACAAATAATTAATCTCCCAGCTTTACTCTAAGGCACATTGTGTGCAAATAGAAACCTGTGAGTCTGAGAATATTGCTCATGTTGGGAATGTTTTATGTGTCTGTTAAATCCCTGCTGTTACTGTTGGGGCTGCATCAGTGTTTTCTGCACAAATCAACTGCAGAATGTCATAATATAAAGGCTTTATAATAAGTAAAACCTGAATTTTGCGGTTCTTTTGACATGATACCGATTTTGCCTTTTAAAGAATTTAAAATTCAAATGTGGATGGCCTATTGGTGAGAAAAACACGCTCTAGAGTAAAGCCAAAACTACCAGGAGCAGTTGGATAGCATAACGATTAGGACGTTCACCCTATGATCGCCGGTTGGAATCCTGGACCACTTAGGTACTCATGAGCAAGGTACCGTCCCCAAGCACTGCTCCCAGCTGCCCACTGCTCCATCACAGATGGGTCAGATGCAGAGGTAGAGCAGTTGGTAGGGTAATGGTTTGAATGTTCACCCTGTGATCGGACGGTTGGTGGTTCCAATCCCGGTTTTAATAAATAAGAACCTAATGTATAAAAAGACGGTCATTTGGACTCTAATACTATACAGATTATTTTCTTTCTAGTTCCAAGAAAAGATCATAAAATCTCTGGACAAAAAGGCTATTGGTTCAAATCCTACCTATTACACTATCATCACTTGGTTCCTGAGCACAATCCTTAATCCCAAGTTGCCCCAGGGAATCAGGAGTCAGGAAATGGAAATCGCTCTGGATAAGAGCATCTGCTAAATATCTAAATGTTAATGGTCAGGGGGTTGCCGGTTCAAATCCCGGACCGGTAAAGGTACCACTGAGGTACTTGGGAGTAATTATCAGCTGGGAGGTAGTTGGTAGCGTACTGGTTAGGAAGTTGACCTCATGATCTGAAGGTCACCGGTTTGAATCCCAGACTGGTAAAGGTACCACTGAGGTATTCATCAGCAAGGTACCATCCCCAAGTACTGCTCCACAGGTGCTGCCCATGTCAGCTGCCCACTGCTCCTTCACGAACGTATGGGTCCACTGTACGGGTCAGCTTTCGTTGTGTTGCACTGTGTGCTGTATTTGTGCTTTGTTCACAATGAAAATCATTAACGTTAAGTAATTCACTGTCTCTCTCTTTCTGCTCGCCTAGAACTGCAGAGCAGCTCATGTGGGAACCCCGGCGTCCCCCCTAAGGGCATCCTGTACGGGACGCGCTTCAACGTAGGGGACAAGATCCGCTACAGCTGTGTAACGGGTTACGTGCTGGATGGTCATCCCCAGCTCACCTGCGTCACCAACGCAGGCAACGCAGCCGTGTGGGACTTCCCTGTTCCCATCTGCAGAGGTAAGATGCAGACAGATCGCCTACGTGGCTGACTGATGCATGGTGGGATGTCTATACTGCATTTGTGTGTGTGTTTATGTGTGTGTGTGTGTGTGTCCATATGCAGTACATAGAGTGTGTGATTTCACCAGTGATGCACAGAGCTTCATGAGTCTAGGTCTTTGCAGACGATATATGATTTGACCCTTTAATTGTGACTCATTGGAGCTTCATTGCTCTGTTATTAGGGCTGGGCGATATCACCGCAAATCAGTATCACGATTAATTGAACATTTTACCTCGATAACGGTTAACGAATGATTATTAGGGGTCCAAGCACAAAATTCTTTGGAGCCCTCTTGTAATTGTTTTTTCTTCCATTATTACATATTATTATTATTATTATTATTATTATTATTATTATTATTATTAATTTTATTAAAAAATTTTCTTTTTACAAAACAGATTGTGCAGTTTGAACCGTAAGTCACAGAAAGCTGAAAATAGGAACTCAGCATATTCCGAAAAGCATAGTGATCGATCAAAAATTGGTGCTAAAGGAAGGTAATATACTTTTGGCGATTTTTTGACACATGAAAGAGACAATAGGGTACTAATTATACAATGCCGCTATTTGAACAACAGGGGCCAATACAAATGGTGCATAAATTTATGCAGCCTAAACCATAAGTTGCACAAAGCTAATCTTGGTCAATAAGCGGGGACTTTTGTGAACCCCTTCTGGGCTGATTGGCTTATTAGAAGCAAGTGCGACTCGTCCTAATGTTAGAGAGCTTTTTTCCTTTTTTTTGACTTCTGACTTCTGTTTCACTGACTCTTGATACCTCTACTTTACTCAGCTGCTTTTGTGTGACTTTTGCTTAGACCCCGTTCGTTGTAGCATGGGGTTAAAAAAATTTATTTGTTTTTGACAAATTCGTACTGTTAATATACTTATCTATTAAAGCTGGAAAAATATGATTGAAAAATAATTGAAGGAAATGAAGGGTGGAGTTATACATGCAGTGGTATGATTTTAAG
This sequence comes from Distichodus sexfasciatus, assembly GCA_032718565.1. NCBI lineage: Eukaryota > Metazoa > Chordata > Actinopteri > Characiformes > Distichodontidae > Distichodus > Distichodus sexfasciatus. Next base: position 1,832,032 of record JAVGVS010000030.1, on the reverse strand, counting down.
GGGAACACAAGCTGGGGAAAGTATTTACAGAATTATTATTATACTTTATTACATCAGAATTTTAAAAATAATTGAAATAATCATTATCAGCGGGCCAAGAGATTAAGCATTTTCTGATTAGGAGTTTGAATGTCTATTTCAATTCATTTTCAATTAATTGCCCAGCTCTATCTGCTATAATACATTAATGTGAAATAATATTGGTCATTATTCATATTTACAAGATTTGGATTGATGTTTTTTCCTATAAAATGATTAAACAAAGGCCTAAACTGGAAGGTCAGTGCACTGCTACTGTTTCAGTGATGGGGTCTGTGTTGTCATGTTGTATGTACAGTATGTTGCATGGATTCTGTAAGGTTTCCTCCCTTGTCTTAGTTGTGTGTGTGTGTGTAATTTACTGACAGATTGATTCGATATGATGTGGGAAAAAATCAAGAAAAACCATTTTATCTTATTTTAGGGTGAGATTAAAACAGGATAAGGCAAACGTGTATTAAGCTATGTTGTGTGTAAGGAGTGTGTGTTTTCGGTGAGAGAGGTGGGGCTATTAGAACTGACTAACCTCAAAAGACAAGATATTTCCTGATTTGTAACTATCTGACATTTTGCATGTGTGACCAATCCCGCAAGGAAAATATTATTTTCTAGTAAGGTTCCAAAGTTTTTTGGAAAAATTCCGCTTGAACGGTTCGAGGTTAATTATGAGAGTTGGAAAAGCTACTCACAAAGATAGCAAGGTGTGTTTGAATTGGTAATATAAGAAACGTAGAAAAACTTTGCAAACACTGAGAGTAAGTGACATTTAAATACTTTCCATCTTGAGGAAAATGCCTTTTTATTGCATCAGGAAGGGCATCTGGTGTAAAGCTTCCAGTTCCGTTTGCAGACACCGAGCAAGTTGCTCCTCTGTGGTGACCCCTAATGAGAGAAGCCAAAAGAAGAAGAGAACAAATTCTTTCAGAACAAACTCATCCTGTTCTTCCGTTCTCATCTTCTCCTGCTGCAAACTATGCCAAACGGATGAGTATTAGAGAGCAATGATTCATGCCTTGATTCCCTGCACCATAACAGGCTTACAGGTCTGGATGTGTCTTCACAGTAAACATATCAAGATTTATTGTCCCATGTTCAGGCCAATTATAATGTGCATTAGCCATGACCATTCTCAAATAAGCAGTTCACGATTTCTGCTTTAGCACTCTTAATAGTGTGGTAAGTATGTGGCAGTATTCAAAATTTTTCTCTCCCTGGCTTAGTAGCAAATTGCCAAGTCGATTGAGGTGGAATGACAAATGGTGTAAATTGCTAAAATGTGGAGTGTTGACCGACTTTGGAGTCCAGATTCAGTTTACTTTTCATGTGTCGCTACCGAGGTGTTCATTTAACATTTGTAGCATTTTAGCAGATGCTCTTATCCAGGGATGCAGTTCCCAAAAGCATAATTGCTAACGGATTCAGAATTGCTAATAGTAAACACTATGTTGAAGGTTAACAAACACTATGTTAGTTGCTAATGTACACTGTGTTAGATGTTAGTGTACACTATGTTAGTTGCTAATGTACACTGTTAGTTGCTAATGTACACTTGTTAGTTGCTAATATACACTCGTTAGTTGCTAATGTACACTATGTTAGTTGCTAATGTACACCGTTAGTTGCTAATGTACACTATGTTAGTTGCTATGCACACTGTTAGTTGCTAACATAATAATTATGTTAGTTGCTAATGTACACTGTTAGTTGCTACTGTACACTATGTTAGCTGCTACCGTACACTGTTAGTTGCTAATGTACACTATGTTAGTTGCCAATGCACTGTTAGTTGCCACGTAATAATTGCGTTAGTTGCCACGTACACTGTGTTAGATGTTAAAGTACACTATGTTAGTTGCCAACATACACCATGTTAGTTGGTAATATATGTTATGTTAGTTGCTAATGTACACTATGTTGGGGTTGCTAATGTACACTGTTAGTTGCTAACATACACTATGTTAGTTACAATGCACACTGTTAGTTGCTAATGTACACTATGTTAGTTGCCAACATACACTATGTTAGTTGCTAATGTACACTATGTTAGTTGCTAATGTTTACTATGTTAGTTGCTACGTACACTAGTTAGTTGCTAATGTACACTATGTTAGTTGCTAATGTACACTATGTTAGTTGCTAACATACACTATGTTAGTTGCTAATGTACACTGTTAGTTGCTAATGTTTACTATGTTAGTTGCTAATGTAACACTGTTAGTTGCTAATACCAAGAAGTTGCTAATGCACACTTCAATAGATGCTAATGTACACTATGTTAGTTGCTAATGTACACTGTTAGATGCTACAGTACACTATGTTAGTTGCTAATGTACACTGTTAGATGCTAATGTACACTATGTTAGTTGCTAATGTACACTGTTAGATGCTAATGTACACTATGTTAGTTGCTAATGTACACTGTTAGATGCTAATGTACACTATGTTAGTTACTAATGTTCACTTTGTTAATTGCTCCAGTACACTATGTTGGTTGCTAACTTAGTTAGCAACTATCCTTTCAGGAAATGCATCCCAAGCGACTAACTAAAGTGACAGTATCCCTGGAGCAACTTGGGGTTAAGGATCATGGTCAGGGGCCCAATGTGAGTGAGGGAGTGAGTGATTATTTGTCATTGTGATCACAGGGTAAACAGAGGGCGAGTGGAGCATCTTCAGTGCTGTGTTCAAGAAATGCAAAAGATGTTTTTGTGTCTGGTTATAAAAAAATGACATTTCCCTCAAATGTTTTGGAGCGGGTGACCGTAATTTAACTGCGATGATCTAATCATTTTTTGCACTTTTAACAGCTAATCATTGATAAATTGTTCAGCGCTGGACCATATTGAATAAAATTTGTCATGAACATGCAGAAATATCGTCGTAGAATTTATGAAGCAACATGAATTATATAAAAAGCTTTGTTAAAGAGCAACCAGCCCGGATGATGAAATGTGGTGATAGAATACTTAGACGTTCTTTCCCGACTCTGAGTGCCATTAAAACGCACTTTTGTAGCCTACTTTTTTGGGGGTCTTTAGTTAATTGTTGAGTTGTGTTTGTTTGCAGACTAATTAGTTTAGTCTGACACATTTCAAAGCAGATTAAAAACATATTTCTTAGCCCAAAAAGTTAGTTAATCTACCTCTACCTAAAAATGATAAGGTTATCATTCATTATGAACCAAAAAATACCATTAAGAGCTTCAATCAGGGGACGGTTATAATTACAGCCTCTGCAAAATGTCAGGGTGAGGTGAGATTTGGTAATGTATGCGTCCCCAGACTCCTGCCTGGTGATGTAGAACGCGCTGGGGAATAATTTGTTGTTCTTCTACTTTTTTTATTTCTGCGACTAATTGCATGATGGATGCTTTCACTTTCTCACCCGTTAAATTGCCCTCGTCTGCTCAGCACCGAGACTCAGGCCTTAAAGGCTCACAGTTTTGCTCGGACCATGTTATAAATCCTGTTCCACAGGGCTTCGTAGTTTCAATCAGCGATTGGTGCTCCATTACAGAGGAATAATTGTTAATACTAAGGAAGAAATCCCACGTCTCATTTGTTTAATGGACCACATCTTTGACCGGCTGAGATGAGAATAACCAAAGGCTTCGGTGCTAATCCCCTTTTTCCTTTATGAATATGCAGTGGGTGCAGCATTTTGGGGGCAGTTTGTAGCGTAGCAGTTAGGGAGTTGGGTTGCCAGTTCAAGTTCCGGACCAGTAACGGTACCACTGAGATACCGTCCACAAGCAGTTGGGGCAGTTTGTAGAATAATGTTTAGGGAATTGTTCCCATGATTGGTCACCGGTTCGAATCCCAGGCTGGTAAAGGTACCACTGAGGTACCGTCCCCAGTCAATATTCCCTGGGTGCTGCCCATGTCAGCTGCCCACTGCTCCTTCATGGACAGATCAAATGCATGTCACATTTTTAGGCAGTTGGTAGCATAGCGGTTAGGGCGTTCGCCCCATGATCGCAAGGTTGCCAGTTCAAATCCTGGACCCTTAAAGGTACCATTGAGGTACTTATAAGTAAGGTGCTGTCCCCAAGCACTGCTCCAAGGGCGCTCAAAATGATAAATAATCACTCACTCACTCACTCACTTTCACTCAGGACAGCTGGCCTCATGATCAAAAGGTCACTGATTCATATCCTGGACGGGTAAAGGTACTAATGAGGAACTCATTGGCAAGGTACTATCCCTTGGGAATGATACCTTGCTCATGAGTATGTCAGTGGTACCTTCCACTACCAATCCGGGACTTGAAGGGGCGACCTTCTGATCACAAGGTCAGCTCACTAACTGTTATGCAGCGCCCAAGGAGCAGTGCTTGGGGATGGTACCTTGCTTATGAGTACCTCAGTGGTACCTTTACCAGTCCTGGATTGGAACCTGCAACTTTCTGATGACGGGGCGAACACCCTGCGGTTACACCACCACCAAGTGAAAAATATGATGTACGAAATGTGCTCCAGGTTGTATGAAAACAGAGCTTTGTGCAAAATTTCTCAAATATTAAGGTATTTGTGCAATGCAAAATGTATATTATTTAATCCTGCAGCTTGGTGAAGTGTCCAAATATTTCACAAAGTTTTTTCCCCCCAAATCGCTTGACTGTGCACACCGTGTATACTTTTGCCCGGGGCAGAGTTGGTCATTCGGCGGCGTCTGGGTATGAAATCGGCATGACATCGCCGTGGCGCAGGTAGCTTGGGTAAAAATGACGGCACATTCTGAGAAATCTACTCAACCTTGGTGACAACTCCTTGCTTCAGTATTAGGAGGCATTAGCATCAATACTTGTCAAGTTGTGCGCGGTGGCTCTCCTCCATGGCATTTTGGGCTTTTTTATTTTTCATTATTGTGAAAGCAATCTCACGCTCGAGTCTCAGGCGGCACACGGGTGGCAAAAGTTATGTTTGTTTTGTTGAACTGTCGAGCGTAAAGTAAAGAATGCTGAGAAATTCGGCGGCGGAATAGTTGACGTTGCCATTTGCAACTGCAAATATAGACGTTTCGTCTCTGGATGGCCTCCAGCCGAGCTTTCACAGTGTTTTATTAACATATTGAGCATGCTGCTCTGCTCCAATAACTTTGGGCGGATAGTAAATAAGCGGATGTGTTTGAGTGTGTGTGTATGGCATGCAGTTAGAGGTCAATGGTTACAGGCCAGTAAACTCAAGAGAAGTAGAGCGTCGTAACAGATTGCTCTCCTCTAAATCAGACTGCTCTAAAATATCAGCATTCTGGTCGGGGGAATCTCAACTTTTACCTTCAGCAATGTGTTTGACTTAATTGTTTATCCTCTGCGTTAGACCCATCCGTGAAGTAGCAGTGGGCAGCTTTTTTGGCTCTGCTTATGGAGAGTACTTTGCTCATGAGTACCTCAGTGGTACCTTTACCGGTCCGGGCGTGAACCGGCAACCTTCTGTTTACAGGGTGTCTCCCTAACCTTTACACAATGGTATTTACACACTATCATGCAGAGCGACTTCCCTTTTGGGAACAGTCTCCCTGGAGCAACTTAAGAGTCAGGGACAAGGCATGTGACTCGAACCCACAATCTATTGGTCCAGAGGGGAGTATCTTAACCACTAGACCATCATTTATATTTACAGCATTTCTCGACACTCTTGTGGCCACCATGGTGGGGGGAGCAAGCTAAAAGATGAGCTTCAGGTTTGGAAAATAGGACTTATAAAGAAAGGGCATAGCATGCGATTTCTGCGAACTGCGAACGGAACGTTAATATTATCTTAGTACATCTGGCCCTAAGTGGAGTCCATTGTTCAAGTTTAACGTTAATTAACAACCGCGATTCTGTCGTGAATCTGAGCCGGTTCGAGTTCGGTGAAGCGTGAGCTTGAATAATGCGCCGCCCCTTTCACCATGGCAGGTTTGCGAATTCCCTTTTCCTCACGTATGCAGATGCAATAATAGACACTCCTGCTGAGGTGTGCAGTTCAGCCACTGCAAATCTAAACACACGTCTTGACGAAGATAACTGGAGACTGCATAATGCTGAAAGATGCAAAAATTGTTGGTGCAAAAAAAGGAGAAAAATCCACCTCGGGGCTGGAGACATTAACACGTGTCAGTTAAGCGTCTATAACGGCCGTATCGGTGCGCGTAATGAAAACGCGTCCCTCGCCGCATCTCTTCGGCGCGCTGGGAGCGGATGGAATAAAGCCGACTCGGTGCAAACAAGTTGAGAACGCCTAAATTTATCCCCCTTTGTCAGACGGAATTCCTCGAGGCGTATTACGGCGGCAGTAATTTGACGCTGGAGTTATGAGCTCTAATGACAGGCTTTTGATGTGCTAGACTTTAATTTTGACAGGCTCTTAATATTAAAGAGGTTCGAAGCCTGGCTGCGGAAATGGCGTCTCTCCTTTCCCCGCTCCCTGTCTAGCTTTTAACAACTGTGGGGAACACCTGCTTGAAGATGTAAATCCCTCAGCAATCGCACACCACTCCGAGCAGCCCTGCAGTAATGGGATCTGACACCTTCACCCTTCATACATGCATGCAGTACTCCAGCCCGCAGCGCTTTTTAATTTATTTTAAATTTTTTGGGCATGTTTTTTCGGCTAAGGAAACTTGGCATCCGCAATTGCCTTCTCGTGTCGGGCTTGAATAGTTGATCGTCAGAATGGGAACTGTTCTGGCGTTGCGTTTGTTGATCACGTTATTTTTGACACATGTCGTCTGTGCGTGGTAAAGCTGTGTCATGGCTAAATTGACTAGAATAAGTTCTCTCGAGTGAGCCAGTGAATACTGTATGAGATTTTCTGCTTTTGTGAATTTACAACTCCTGTCTTTCTATATTCTAATGCAAAGTAAACGAAAAGCTTCACTTAAAATTGTTGCTCCACAAGCTCTGTGTGTGCTATACATGTGGGAATGTTCCTACGTTATTACGGGTCCAAGCACGAACAGCTGGAACACTATTGTTTTTCTTCTTCTTCTTCTTCTTCTTATTATTATTATTATATATTTGTTTCTTTTTTATTCTTCCCTACGCAAAAGTCCAACCACAGCATAAACCATACACATTATAAGGAAACCCTTTGGCGGACTGAGCAGGATGAACAGTGTCAGACCTTTTAGCTTGTATCTCCTGAACTGGGTGGGATAAATTAGAAATTCTTTTTCCCCTGACCACACACATCAAAAATGACATGTACACCAAGAGGGGGCGCTACAATATGCTAATTTTGGTTTTTAGCTCATATCTCTGCAACTATATGGAATGACAGCCCCAGGGAGGCGGACCGCGCCGGTGCTTGGACCCCATTGATAACGGCTCGCAGTTCTAGTTTCTATTATTTTAGGCTCAGATAGTACATCATATTTTTGTATTTACATAGTCACATGCCAAAAAACTAGCCGTTAATGCCTTAAAATGACGCCGTTAGAGGGTAACAAAGGCAAATCAAGTGAAAGTGAGTGATTACACAGTGCACCACAACCGAATGTGACCTCTTCATTTGACCTATCCGTGAAGGAGCAGTGGGCAGCTGACATGTGCAGCACCTGAGGAGCAGTGCATGGTGAACGGTACCTTGCCTATGAGTACCTCAGTGGTACCTTTACCAGTACGGGATTCGAACTAGCGACCTTCAGATCACGGTGGCGAACAAAAATCACAGGGCCAACTCCTTAACCGTTACACTAGCAACTGCTCTGGGGGGCATTTTCCAAATAGCATAGTTGCTAATGTATTGCTAACTACTTTAGCAACACTATGTTAGTTGCTAATGTACACTATGTTAGTTGCGGTAAAGTATCATTGCCATGCTAACTGTGGCTAGTTAGCTGGCTTGGTAAGTAGAGCTATCAAGACGTTTGGAGAACGTTGCCATTTCGTCATCCAGTATCACTTATGATAAAAAGACATAATAATTCCCAAATATCCTAAACACTGATGGGGTTTTGCCTATTGAGGTAGTAGCTAGGGTTAGGATTAGGGTTAGGGTTAGGGTTTGGGGGGCGCCAACATTCACCCTCAACCTGCGTCCAGCGTTGGTTCTAGTTAACCGATAAAGTCTGACCTGGTTTTGGGAGTCAACGTCGCCATGCCGACAACTCGAGAGTCGTAGCAAAGAAAATACAACCACGGAATAACTGAATCGGCATGTCTCAGCACTTTGCGAGTTTTCAGGCGCAGACTCGGAGCCGATGGGGAATAACGCTCTTACAACACTCACAATCCCAGTGTCAGTCTTTTATAGAGCAAACTCTCTCTCTCTCTCTCTCACTTTCTTTCCCTCGATTTCTTACTCCAGATCTGTTCTTTAGGACGGGTTTTGCTTTAGCCCCAGGTGTGCTAACAAGTCGGTGAGGAGCAGCTCTGCTAGTGGAGTATTTGGGTTAGAGATGGAGTGTGTGCACATGCTTACATATAACTAGGATTATAAAATATTCTCTGTGGGTTTGTGCTGTTCTGCTCGTTTTTCTGTCAGAGAGAAAAATGTTTCAAGTCAGTGACTGTACACACATGGAGAAAGAAAGACTCCATACCTTTACACATCATTTTAGAAATTGTTGGCTGGTATTGAACGTGATTATAATTATTTTAACGAGGGGTTTAAACTAATCATAACCATATGATTATATAACCTTCATAACCTTCTCAGTGATTTTAGTTCCGTCCAAATCCGACACGACCAATGTCAGTAAATATTACAGGTAGTTTTATCTTCGGTAAAAAGGTCCGGAAAAATCTTTCTTCCATTCTCTCCATCCCTCTCTCTCTCTCTCTCTCTCTCTCTCTCTTATTTTCTCTTGTGTTCTCACTCTCTCCGTCCCCCTCTCTCGTCCTCCCTCTCGCTTTGGTTTCTCTCTCTCTGGTTTTATTGCTCTCTTTCTTTCTCCCATTTTCTCCCTCTGTCTCTCTCTCGTTTTCTGTCTCTTATTTTCAGATTCTCTTGCATTCTCGATCGAATTTTATTTCTCAGGTTTGTCTTTCTCTTCCTCTCTCTCATTCTCTCTTTTTCACACTCTGCCTACCTCTCTCTCTCTCTCTCTCTCTCCCTTCTTCTCTCTCATTCTTGTTCCCACTTTGTTTTTTGTTTTTTTCTCTGGTTCTGTTGCTGTCTTTCTCACATCCTCTCCTTCTGATTTTCTCTCTCTCTCTCTCTTTCTCTCTCTCTCTCTTTCTCTCTCTCTCTCTCTCTCTCTCTCAGGTTTGACTAATAGCTGTTTCATACACATGGCTGTAGAATGAACACTGAAAGCAGCCACTAGAGAGCCTCAGAGACATAAACACTGAGCTTGTATGAGCAGTGAGCATGGGGGAAAACTACTGGCAACTGAGCCAGTACTCAACATCTTGTACCTGTGTGTGCTTGGGGACGGTACCTTGCTCATGAGTTCCTCAGTAGTACCTTTTACAGCATTTAACAGACGCTCTTATCCAGAACAACATCCATTTTTCTCCTTTCAGGGACAGTTTTCTTGGAAACTGGGGTTAAGGCTCTTACTCAGGGACCCAGTGCTGGTATGACCCAAAATTTGGGGAGTAATAAGGAGTCAAAAAAGATTTAAATGTCTGAAAATCCGCATTGTTACTCAGTTAGAGGTGTGAACCTTCACTGCTTTCACGATTCAATTTGATTACAATATCTCAGTGATAATTTAGGGTCTGTTTAACTGCTTCTGTCCCAGGGACCACCACTCACCACCTGCAATTCCACCGCGGACCACTAGGGGTGGATCACGGTCTGCCGCTGGTTGAAAACCTCTGTTATAACCGGTTATGGTCTGCCACTGCATCGAGGCACAATCGCCGACGTTTGCATGCCGATGCGTCGATTATGCGATTAATTTCAACACCCCTATCCTCAAAATACATTTTGGTTTGTACGGTGAGCTCCTTTTTGAAGCTGTAAGAAATTGAAAACAGGGTTTCTCGCTGCTCTCATCAATGTGACAGACGCACAAAAAAGTGGTATACAGAAGTTATTCCAAAAAAGCAATGCATCAGGTGTATGTCGGGACGTCTGCTTCTGCACAGGTGGTTCCTATAGCGCGGTCGTATATATTATGACAATCACAACTGATATTTTTGTAATACATCTGAAAAAGGCTTCACCTTGAACTGTTTTTCCAAACAGACAGCGATGCTGCAGCAGTGGGAGAAAAGGGAGAGGACAGGATGTTTGTCAGCTCTTTAATGTGAGCGTTGGCATGCTGTCTGTGCTCTGTTTGGACTGAGCTCAAGTCATCCATGAATTATTCCCCTGAACTTCCTTCCTTTGCTGCTGGAATAAAAAAAATAACAAACTCCAGCTTCCGCACTTATTTGATCTACTTTTATAATAAGACCCTAATGACAGCTGGATGATATATTTAGAAACGGTAATATTAGAAACACAGGCTGACCTGACACTTCTTTTGATCACTCTAAAACAAATCCTCCCGCTGACTTTTCCCAGACACTTTCGCTGGGGTTTTATTCTTCTCTCTCCTGACTCATGTGCTCTGACGTGGCATCTCGTTAGCATTTAGGAATTGGAGTTTTTATCTTCGGCTACAGAACCATAGATAGGATTAGTACAGTGGTGTTTTAGAGGGAATTGCAGATGTGCTAAAAATGGAGCCGAGGAAAGAGTGAGGAGTAAAATTCTAAGAAATGTACAAGATTAAAGTTGTACATATACAAGAAGAAAACTGTGATATTCGCACACTCGGAATTTCAGATTTTTTGCTCGGAATTTTATTCCCAACTCTTCCCTCAGCTTCTTTCCTCATCTTAGAATTTGACTTTTTTCTCTGAATTTTTAATCCCTACTCTTCCCTCTGCTCCATTTTTTTTTTAAAGAGTGAGGAGTAAAATTCCAAAATAATTCTGAGATTAAAGTTGAAGTTTACCAGAAGAAAACTCTAATATTCACAATCTCTGAAATTTACTCCACACTCTTCCCTCGGCTCCCTTTTTTTAAAAAGTGGAGCTGAAGGAAGAATGAAGATTAAAGTTCAGAGTAAAATTCTGATATTAAAGTTGTACATTTACCAGAATTTACCATCTCTCTGAATTTCGGACTTTTTCTCAGAATTTTACTCCCTACTCTGAGGGATGCTGAGGGAAGAGTGGGGAGTAAAAATTCAGAGAAAAAAAGTCAGAAATTCCATTTAGATTAACGATTAATGTTGTACATTTATGAGAAAACCTTGGAGAACTTTTTTCTCACAATTTTGCCATTTTAACCTCAGAAAATATACAAATTTTTCTTCTTATAAATGTACAAACTTATTCTCAGAATTTCTGTAGAAATTCTTCCTTTTTTTTGCTTTATGTAGTATAAAAGTGCTGCACCTGTGGTTATAACTACTAGAAATAGTAAGAACAGTGTGTGTTTTGTTGACCATGTAGAGACATTTTATGGCTTAGCACTGTGTAGATAAATAAGGTTATTGCAGGTGGAAGCACTTCTTTATCCATTTGGTATCTATCTAGATATAGAATAAAATTATTTGATAACAAATAATTAATTTTTTACTCTAACATTATAGAATGGAAAAAGGAATATTTTCTGAATAATTGCAAATGATGAAATATCGAACTCATTTTTGACTGATTTCTGGGAGAGAAGTACGTTCATGTGCACGATGGCGTTCCATATGAGAATTCGTAAGCCTTGCTTCTTTCTGACGCCTTTTGTGCAATCCTTTTCTGAATGATAACTGGGGACAGCCGCATTCTGACATTTTAATGCCCGGCTTGGCTGGACTGTCTGCAGCCAGAAACACTCACCTGTCAGAGTTTCACCTGCTGACGTTTCTCCATGTGTTAAAGCTGGATATTAAGCTCTCAAAAGGTCATTCGCAAGTTGTATTGATGGATTCCCTCCTACTGACTTGCAGGACTTAAGCATAAGGAGTTTCAGAAGTTGTGAAGGTCGGGCAGACCTACTCTTGGCAACTGTTGAGGAATGTCCCCGTAAATATTCATTGCATGAGTGAGAGGATCAATACGCCACCGAGGACGTCTTGTCCCTTAATTTTAACCAGCAAAGCTATTTCGGTCACTTTAGCTCAACGTTTTTGTTCATTTTTCTGGGGGTTTTTATATGCAGAACTCATATGCGGGCTCTCACCAAAGAACGCAACAGAGCGGAACAGATTCCTAGTGAATGCGACATTAAATATTTATGTGCTAGTTTGGATATTAAAAGCTGCGTACGCTATTAAAAATTAAGGGCACATAACGACTTTTGAATGTGCTGCAGGGTATGATTATTGCATACATATACAGTACATTTTTTAAAAATAAAAAATATATCTTACAAACGAAATGTTGGACTGATTAGTGACAGCGTTTATGTTTTATTAATGGTAATGTGGCCGCGTCAGGCCAATGCGGCGTGATCTAAACGGAAATGTGGTGCAACGAATCAACGTCATCCTTGTTGAAATCAAAGTCATATTTAAGAACAATTTTTGGAAATAAGAGGCTGTGTAAAGCATTCTTTATTTCTATTCATTTTACTTAAAAGAGTCCCTGGCTGGTCAGAAATATTGGCCATATAAGATTAATGTTAGTGTGAACTATAAACTATAAACTATAAAATGTTATAATAAAACACTCAAAATTTTTCATTTTTATGAAAATTTTTAGAAAATCCTCTCAGATCGCCACTTCAATGCATTCTGGGTAGTGCCAATCCTCTCCTTGTGATGATACCTATCAGAGCACAACATCTTCTATTCAGCCTTTTCAGTGTGAATCTGAGCGCAGTGTAAGTCACGAGGACAGTACTCACAATTTTAATGCCGTGAGAGTTGGGCAAAATCGCCGGAGTCTGTGCGGCAACTGCTTGTCAGTGAAAACCGTCAGGGAGAGTGTTCGTTGCAAAGAGCTTTGCTTTCTGTTGGCTGCTGTCCAAGGTAAACTAGCTGGGTCAAACTAACCTAGCGTTATCACATTGTAACGCCAATTCAGGGGTTGTGCTCTCCCTCTTGTGTTAATCATTTTTAAATGGGTTTGTGATTGGGGCGAGGTGTGCGGAAAAATAGGGCGTTAGTTAGTTAGGGTTTGTTGTGTTGGACTACGTTTTGGTGGGAACTTCATAGACAATTTTTAAAAAACTAAAGCGGAGAATCATCGCCTTCAGCCTCCATCTCCATCCTTTCGGTACAATATGATGCAAACACATTAATAATTTCATGCTCATCTACTGTGGTCGTTTGATTTATGGGAATATACCGAACCTAAACAAAACCATGTCTCTCTGTTTTAAACGGCACTGAATAAAAGAAAATGTAGAGTGTAATTTTTATTGTTTTAGAATTAGCATCGTAACTTTGAAAACAATGCATGTCGAAACGACATAAGGTGAGATATTACTGCACATTTTCTTTAATTTACTGGTATTTATTCTCTCTCTGATTCTTCAGTACTTGAAAAGATAATTCTGGCTCAAATCTGATTCCATGGTCTGGACGATACCACCTCAAAAGATTATCATGATTATTCACATTTATGCATGTATCACATTTGTGCACATTTGTGACTCTGTATGGCGAACCCGGGCGCTTGTCGCAATGGAAGCTTCCAAGAAAAACGAGCGTTTATGTTGCGTGGGGTAAAATTTTGGATTTTTTGTTTTTAGTGTTTTGAAACAGTGGAAGGTCTATACTGTAATGTTGTGAATAAATTTCGCTGAAAAACTTACCCTTTCCATCCTAAAAACGTGACTTTCTTGAGGTGAGGAATTCAATTCCAGCAGAATGGTAAAAGTTTCTGTTTTGACCGCTCTACTTCAATATTTACGGTAAATCCACTGGCTGACTAGCGTGAAGATATTTCTCCGGAATCCATCTCCGTTTCCCGAGTTCAGTTAACCTAACGCAGGTAGGCTATCCGTGTGGCTGTGAATGCAGCGTAGGCTAAGCTACTTGTGAAATGCAAACGTGTAAACGAAGGGCCCAAACGTATTAAAAAATATAAAAATATATATTTTTACATACATATAAACAGACCTTAAAGAGAGTGCTTGTGTTTTTGTTTTTTCGTCATTTCAAGATGATAAAATTTGAAATCTTTCAAACTTTAAATTATAAATTTCTTTGACACTTCTTTGTTATATGCGATCATTTTGACACAAATATCAGCCCCGACTTCACATCATAAATCTGAGATTTGCCGACAATAACTGGTATCATAGCTCGCTTCTGCTCCTCAAAGAGACCTGATTCATGTCACCAGTTAATCCTGTTTGCTGAAGAAAGCACATGGTTACTCCATCTTTAATTGATCTGCAGGGGAACCAGTGCCTCCTGCTTTTACTGGAGGAGACACACAGTCACATGCTAAGTACGGAGGTATTTTTTGACAGACTCATGCATAACTGATGAAACATATATCAGACGCTAAACTGCTCCCTGCGGCCGCATATAATGTACAGATGTGCATCCGTTAGAAGGAGGAGGAGGAGGATTCACACCTTCATCTCACACTTTTCCTCCAGCACTCTTTCCTTTGATATGAACACTTTTACGTTTGAAAAGCTCATGTCAATGTGACACAGGTACGCACATGTTCACACGGTCCACATGTAGTCGGACATGCTTATAAGTAGGGATGCACGATATGGAAATTACTGGCCCAAGCTGATAGCATTAGCGTGTAAAGACGATATTTTGCTCGCCAAAGTTCCTCTGCCCACTCAGAAAAGCGTGGCACAAAAATGGTGCCATAACTCTGCCATTTCCAACACAGGGAATAAATAAGTATTTGGAAAAAAGAGGGAAAATCTTGAAAAATGTTGAATTTTATAAACGCCGAGCTCAGCTGAAACTCTCCTCTCTTCTCCTTCTCGGAGCTTCACCTTGCGCTCGTGTGTGAGTGTGGTGTGAGTGACAACAAAGCTTTAGCATTGATTGGCTACTGCTGGAAGTGGCCAGGCCCAATCAGAGACTGTTGTTGTGAAGACCATTAAGTCCAAGCAGGTCGAGAGCAAACATGCAGAAAAGAGACGGAGGTGGAGCCACAGTAAGCGCACCTTGTAATTACTAGATATCAGTAATGGTGCACATTAAACACTGATACCGATGTTTGCCTGGAACGCCCTGAGGTCACACCTAGTAAGCTCCAAGTGGAATAAGTCCGACATTCCAGCTTTCTGGAGTACGGCATAACATCAGCCCCCGATAATCAACCCGGTCAATAATCGGTCAACCATGAGAATATCAGTGAATTTTAAACCACCAAGTATTGAAATAGCTATCAACAGTTAAGATCCTATATCAGCGGAGCTCGAGTCTTCAACCTTAATCACGTTGGGATCTTAATGAGAATCTCTCAGAAAGAGGAACCGTTTCTCCACTGGAGATTGCTCCGATATCTGCAGAAAACTGCCGCAGCTCTGACAGATCCATGCATACAGTCAGACAGGATGATTTCAGTGAGGCACAGGCCCAGACTTTAGATACGTCTTGATAGTCATTTCCCTCCAGCACCGTCTTTTTATATTTCCCGAAGCCGCACTCTAAGATCATCCGAATGTATAGGGGAGGATATATGGGCTTCCTTCCATTGATTTTTAGCATAATTTAGCGTGGGCATCTCAGTCAGTCATAAGACTTCATATTGAGCCGAGGCGGAATGAAGCACCTTCTATCCCAGGCCGTGGGTATTCAGCAGCTCATACCTGATGAACATACTCAAAGACTTTACTGAGACAAAAGACATCAAAAGCTCATTCACACTCCCCTTTTTTTATTCAGTGCTTCAGGAGGACTCGGACTCGCCCGCCTTTGTTGGAGGCTTGCGACGTGCCAGCCGTCTCTAAATGTCCATATTCAATATTCATTTAGATCATCGTTCTTAATTGTCATTTGTCATTCACTGAAAGCTCGTGTCCCAGAATCTAATGCATCAAGTCAGCCAATTCAGCGTGCCATTTGTCTCTTTTATCCTGCCCCTATTTATAAGGAGGAGGAATCAAGTCCTGCTCATGGCCTATCAGTCCATTGTTAGAACGCCGGCGAGGCCGTATCTCCCTCCGCCGCTAACTGATGACATTCTATTCGCCGCCTGCCGTCTATGCATAAGCAAAAAGGTTTAATAAAGCCTTTGGCACTGGGCTTGTTGGGTGGATTGGGTCAAGGAGAATCCAGTGTGAATCATATTAATGATGTGCAGAGTGGATAATAATCTTTATGTTGGCCCATAAATCTGCGCCTGTGCTGCGTTGAACCATCGTCACAGCAAAAAGACCATGAGCCAGAATGAATTTTCAATATACAATATGATTAAAATCAAAAATATTGTACAGTATACTGTATATATACATATATGGTAATACATTTGGTATAATATAAATACATATATATATATATATATATATATATATATATACATATATATATATATATATATATATATATATATATATATATATATATATATATACACATATACTGTACATATATATATATGTACAGTACAGTATGTGCAAAGGTTTTAGGCAGATGTGTAACATACTGTAAACAAAGAATGCTTTCAAAAATGGAAGTGTTAATCATTTATTTTCATCAATCAACAAAATGCAGTGAATGAACAAAGAAATCTAAATCAAATCAATATTTGGTGTGTGACCACCCTTTGCCTTCAAAACAGCATCAGTTCTTCCTAGGTACTTGCACACACAGTTTTTTGAAGGAACTCGGCTGGTAGATTATTCCCAAACATCTTGGAGAACTAACCACAGATCTATAATCCTACAAAATAATATAATGACTATAATCTACAAATAATATAGCCGAGCTATAATCCTACAAAATCCTGACTTTGTGCAAGTGTACCTATAAGAATTGATGCTGGTTTGAAGGCAAAAGGTAGTAACACCAAATATTGAGTTGATTTAGATTTTTCTTTTCTTCGCTCACTTTGCATTTTGTAAATTGATAAATAAACAATCATTATTTATATTTCTGAAAGCATTCTTTGTTTACATTTTTCACACCTGCCTAGAACTTTTGCACAGTACTGTATATGCAGCATATATATACTATATATATTTTTTGCTGTATTACATATATATACATGGGTTCGAATCCTACCTCCATCATTGGGTCCCTGAGCATGACCCTAAACCTCTAGTTGCAACATTTAGCAGTTGCTAAATGCTAAATATATATACACAATATCATATATTTTTACATTTATATTATAGTTTTTATTGTACGTGGTCTCGTTGTAAACTAGGGCAGCGCTCAACAATGTCTCCTCTGTGTTTGTGACCACTACGAAACATAAGCCAGGGCAGATAGCTGGCCCCATGGTCAGAGGGTCATCAGTTCAAGTCCCACTGAGGTAGTCATGAGCAAGGTACCATCCCCAAGCAGCTGTACCCTTCCTGTACACTGCCATCAAAAGGACGACCACTGCTCCTTCACGAACAGGTCAAATGCAGACGTCACATTTCATTGTGGTGCGCTGTGTGCTGTGCTGTGTTCACAATAACAAATTATCACTCTCTTAAAAAAGCCATCATTTCTGCCATTACCATTAAACTGCACCCGGCAGGCCAAATGTATACGCGGATACACAGAAATAATGTTGTTTCTGTTCAAGTATGCACACATTCAAAAGAATAAATAATACATTCCATTCATCTCTGGTTCACTCCGGTAAAATTGGAAAATTAAAGCATATCCTTAAGGTCAGCATTTCATGGTCGGTGAAGTGTTGCTTAGAATAAACCTCGATACACGTCATTACTTTACGGCTGATATTTATTTATATTTATATAATGCATTTTGTGTTCAATCAAAATGTCATCAATAGTGTTAAGCAACATAATTATTTTAAAAAACGAACTGCTTCTTCCGGGTCAGTCCACTTGCATCAACTTAATTTTGTATGGAGAAACTGTCGTTCTCAGAAGAAACCGCGGTTTGGAGATGATTTCTTGCTGTAACCGGTTGCGTGCTGTCTCCGGATCCTGCTGGAGACGCGGCCATCTGTCGTGAGAATCGGAGACGGCACCGTTGACCCTTCTCTGTGGGAGGGAGTGGGGGATAATTTAATACTTCTGTCTCTGATCAGAGGGATCTTAACCCATCATGGATATCTGCTAAGTGAGAGATTTCAGACTTAAGTGAGTGAGTTACTGAGTCATGCGACAGACCAAAAGTAAAGATAAAGAGTGAGTATAGATTGTGGCTAAAGGAGACGTAAAATGTAAACAAATATTTGGATACTGAAAAGGAAGAAAATATCAATTTTAAGTAAGTAATTATCATTGTGAACACAGCACAGCAGAGAGTGCACCCTGGCAAATCCTAAACTCTTCATATGCCATCCATGAAGGAGCAGTGGACAGCTGTCATGGGTAGCGCAGTGCTTGGGGATGGTACCTTACTCATGAGTACCTCAGTGATACCCTTAGTGAAACATTAGTGAAAGTGAGTGATTATTTGTCATTGGGAACACAGCACAGGACACAGTTCACCATAACGAAATGGGCTTGTAAGTACCTGTACGGGATTCGAACATACGACCTTCTGATCACGGGTGCGAACTCCCAACCTGTTCTGCTACAGGCTGCCCACTAATGACCCACACAATGTGACGATTAAAGTTTTGGGGGAGATAGGTAGTGTAACGGTTAGGGAGTTGGCCTTATGATCATGGGGTTGTTGGTTCAAGTCCCGAACCAGTAAAAGAGGTACTAAGGTACTCATGAGCAAGGTACCGTTCCCCGGGTGCTGCTAAAAGCTACCCACTGCTCCTTCATGGATGGGTCAAATGTAGAGGTCATTTCATGGTTTGTGGTGCACTGTGTTCACAATGACAAATAAACCTTCACATATACTCCTATATTTTGGCCTGATAGTTTGATGAAACTCCATATGTAAATATATTGTTATGCATAAACAGCATTATCATTAAAATTACTGAAACAAAACCCACACCATAAAACCACCTCAACCTGAGTTGCCCTGTTTGTCAAAAAATTGGGAGGCACTCTTATTTGGAATATGTGTTTGGGACTATGGCGACCTGAAGGTCGCCACTGCACAGGTACCACTGCGGTACTCGTGAGCACTGTTCCTCGGGCGCTTGGTAGTGCTGGAGGTAATGATTTAAACCCATGACCTCATGGTCCAGAGACGAGTATCGTAACCACTAGACCACCACCACTGGTCCTTAATAGATACAAATCTCACATGCACAATTTGTTGGGGTAGTTGGTAGCATAACATTTTAGGGTGTTTCACCGTGATTGGAAGGTACCACTATGGTACTTTCATGAGCAAGGTACTATTAAGCACTGTACTCTCAGGCACTGCCCGTATTGTACACTGCTCCTTCGCGGATGGGTCAAATGCAGAAACCACCCACATGAATAAAACAGTTTCACATCCTGCGTAGTTAAAACCAACGCACTAGTAATGAAGCATGCTGGCCATGCCCCTGCATGCTTTCTTGAAAAGTTGGACCCTAACCAGGCCTAAATGGGTGCATTTTACACCCATCGATCTGGGCGTTGTGAAATTAATAGTCAGACTTTTTGCTGGAGGCCTCAGCACAATGGCTCTAACCCTGCTGCTCTTTCCATATGGTTGTGGGCGTTTGATCGTGCCTTTGAGAGTGCACGAGGTTTCCCTCGCCTTCCATTTTTACACCCAGATTCCTGTGGCCACTTCAAGCTCGTCAAGCCCAAATCTTCCGCAGCTATCAACTACCGACACCTTAATGTGGGAAGCCGTCTCCGGGTTGAAGGCCTCGACGGTAAATATTTGGATTCGGTTTCCGTGGAGGCTGAATCGGATATAAATAAATATTTCAATATAGGTTCCTGGCTTTTTTCTCCTCCTCGCAGATTTCCACTGCTTTCCACGATTGCACTTTGACACTAATTGCAACGTGGTCCGTAAAAAAGTTCATGTTCATGTGCACTTTGACAGACTATTTGAGCTCCGATCGTTCCCTGACCATGTCATTGTCTGGCAGTGTACTTTCCCCGAAATGAAAGAATAGCAGATGGGAGAAAGTAAAACTGGAATTGGAGAAAAAGAGACTGCGTAATGAAAGCACATGTATTGAAAGTAGCGTTCAGAATGAGATGGCGAGAAATGCAACCTCCGTCCGATTATCACGATTAATTCGATATTTAATTTCTATTATGATTAATTAACAATTATTCTTTCAAATGATGAAGTTCAAATCTTTGTGGCTTTGAAAGTGATTATTTGTCATTGTGAACACAGCACAGCACACACTGCACCACAACCAAATGTGACTACAGTGGCCAATGACATGGACAGCGCCTGGAGCAGCACTTGGCCATGGTACCTTGCTCATGAGTACCTCAGTGGTACTTTACTTTTACCGGCCCAGGGATTCCAACTGGCAACCTTACGATCACGGGATGCGCCTAACCGCTACGCTATCAACTGCACATCAACTGCCCATCTTGTGTGACGATGTGCTGGCAAGGTAAAAGGAGATAAAAATAAATTTACATTCTTGAAATAACCAGATGGTTTTGGGGAGCTGGCCCCATATTGATTGGGTGATTAGGTACCGGTTCAAGTTTGAACGATAAAAGAGTACCACTGAAATTACTCATGACCGAGGTACTGTCCTCCTGCCAAAAAGCTGCCCAATGCTCCTTCACCGATGGTTCACATTTCGTTGGGGTGCTATACTGTGTTCACAAAAAATAAAAAAATCCCTCACTTAAAATAACTTTCCTTACGACGAGATCACGAGAACAAATAATTTACAATCTTGAGATAAATAACGTTGACGCATGTCCTCTACTGACGTCCGTCTTCAGAGCGAGGCTCGGATCTCGCTTTTCTCGTTTTGTTATTTTTGACCCGGGCTGTCAGCTGATAAGAGACAATGAGAGTCGCCCCGAAGGTGACGGGAAACGGCAGCATTTTTGCCAACGACACCTGTGGAGAGAGAGCAGCAGGGCGCTGGAGCTGCTCCTGCGAAGAAAGGAAGCAAAAAGGAGGGAGGGAGGGATATCTTTGAGAACCACATGCTGCTAAAGACAAAAGGATCCCCGGCTGCGTGGGACGGGTCTGGAGTCGGACGAGGCGGCCGGAACAACGGAGCGGTTTTCAGCGGTGTTTATACCGTCTGACGTGAAAGGAGTTTTTGTGTGGGGCTGTTCGTGTGGAACTCAGCTGGAAGGACGGGCGTGTAGCCTATATACTTCTGTTGGAATTCCCAAACCTGTTTTGTCTTCTATTAGGTGCAACAAAAGTGCTATTGTTCCATGAAATAGGATGTGAAAGGCACTGACTTGTACAGAAACACTTTACATACAACAAAGAACAGTATATATATACCAGTCCCACAGAAGTTTTGCAGATCCTTTTTTGAGATTATTGCAGCCTAAAATACCTGATTTTTTGCAGCAGCTTTTCTATCACAGTGTCACGAGGAAGTGTTTTAGGCGTTTTTGTTTGCAATAAAATTAGAGAACAAGTCAAAGTTGTGTAAATTTTGCAATTTTGTCCCCCTTTATAATGATTTTTAACAATTAATTAAAATGAAGGGAACCAAACCACTATTATCTTTATTAACCATTAATCATTTAGTTACTTTTGAAGGTAAATGCGAGGCGTTTTTATCACACCGCGTTTCCTAAAATCTACCATTAACAAAGAAGTGAGTTTGCTGAAGTATGGCTGAATATTTTGCGGGAAACAACAGTGATTGGTCAGAAATTGTGGAAAAGCTGCTGGCAGCGGTGGGATTTGAACCCACGCGCCCGAAGAGACTTAATCCAGCACCTTAGACCGCTCAGATCATTTCTCGATAAAGGTACCAGACTGGACGGTAAGGTACCACTGAGGTACTCATAAAGCAAGGTACCATCCCCAAGCACTGCTCCCCAGGTGCTGCCCATGTCAGCTATCACTGCAACCTTTACAGATGGAAGCTAAACACAGAGCTCACATTTGGTTGTGGTGCACTGTGTGCTGTGCTGTGCTGTGTTCACAGTGACAAATAATCACTCTTTTAAATGACTGTGAAAATGACAGCAAACGTCAGTATAAATTTTACGATAGATCATGACGGTCATTTCCACTTTATGGCTGGTTTGATGTTGGTCAAGCTGGTCAAGGGTCTGGAACACACCTTTCAGAAGGTTTGCCAAATTGCTTTGGCACCAAAATCAGCTTGTAGGCTTCCAAAGCACATTGGCATCAAGTCGGTCATCACAAAAATCGACCGTTTTAGGGAGTAATTTGAGTCGGAGAGCAGCTAAAAGCGGGTGGTTTTGAGTTTTAAGCGATTCTTTGTCATTGTGAACACACCACAACACAGCACATGAATTAACGAAATGTGAGCCCTGGATTTGAACCATCTGCTCTGCAGGGAGCGATGGGCAACTGAGAACAGACAGCAAATCATGAGTATCTCCGTTGTACCTTTACCGGGCCGGGATTTGAACCAGCAACCCTCCTATTGAACTCCCTAACCGTTACACTACGAACTGCCCCACAGTTTGGAGTTGTGCGATAAAAGAGGTAGAACCAGCGCAGTGTGTTTGCGGGGTGTGTGTTTGTGTGTGTTGATCAGTAAACAGTAAGGTCATAGTAGCTGAGTTAAAAAATGATTTTAGAAGTTTCTCCGATTTTTCCACTGGGTTCGACGAGAAGAAAATGACAGGCCTGCAGCGGTTTATACAAACTATCATTGAGAAAAGACTGAGAGATGAAAATTGTCGGCTCAGGTGAGACTCTATCATTTCAGCTGCTCGGTGCGAAGTTGTTTGAAAATGCCCAGCAGTGATACTGAGCGGATTCTAATGGATATTTTTGTGAAGTATTTTAGTGCCCTTGAGGAAAACGTTACAGTCTTGAGTTTTTCTGTGCAGATGTATTTTGTGACTGACCAAGCCTCTGTGTGAGAGCTGCCGCACTCCATTACAATTAAAGTCCCTCATATCAGCGTTTGACAGCATTTGACCCACACCAACCTCCCAGCCTGATTTATGGAAAGAAAAAACTAATTGGATGAGTGCTTCTGCACCGGCAAGACAAAAGCGCTGGTATCACACCAGACCTATTCTCTCTTGTACTGAGTTATACGCTCTTTACAGATGATGACGTGCAAACAATACAATGATACGCTTACACTTGCCACTAATCTTCAGCAGAAGCCTCACTTTCTGCTGTGGTGGAATCCTGCATGATTATGAGCTGGCAGATTTAGGGTCACACTCTATCACTCTCTGTATAATAGTAATAATAATAATAATATATAATAATAATAATAATAATAATAATAATAATAATAATAATAATAACAATAATAATAATAATAATAATAATAATAATGATGATGATGATGACGATGATTACTAAAATAAAATGCTACTACTATTGAGACTATTACTATAACTACTACTACTTCTGCTGCTGATGCTACTACTACTATCACTACTCCTACTACTAATACTACTACTACTATCACTACTACTACACCTACTATAACTTCTACTATCACTACTAATACAACTATTACTACTATCATTATTATTATTACTAATACTACTATAACTACTGCTACTGTAACTACTATATTACTACTATTACTATTACTACTACTACTACTACTACTACTACTATAACTACTGCTATTACTGCTAATACTACTATTACTACTACAATACTACTATTACTATTACTACTACCTTTACTATAACTACTGCTATTACTACTAATACTACTATTACTACTACTGTATTAACATTATTGACAGTGGTAATCAAATAATCATTAAGTAGTATTACTACTACTACTACTGCTGCTATAACTGCAATATATGACTGCTATTACCTATTACTGCTACTACTACTACTACTGCTATCACTATACTACTACTGCTACTACTACTACTACTAATGTCACTGCCTATATTAATGCTATATTACTATTACTATTACTACACCTACTATAACTTCTACTATCACTACTAATACAACTATTACTACTACTACTATTATTATTATTATTATTATTATTAGTAGTAGTAGTAGTAGTAGTAGTAAATAGTAAGTAGTATTTTACTACTACTACTATACTACTACTATAACTACTGCTCCTACTCCTACTTCCTATTCTACTGCTACTACTCTACTACTACTACTACTACTACTACTACTACTACTACTACTACTACTACTACTAATATCACTACACCTACTATTAATACTACTATTACTATTGCAACTGCTACTACTACTCCCACCACCACCACCACTACTCATACTACTGCTGCTACTACTACTGCCACTACTGCCACTAATACTATTCATACTGTTACTATTACTGCCACTAATACTACTTATACTATTACTACTACTACTACTACTATTATAATATGTATAAATATAAATCTACATATATGTTCTATATGGTGCTAAAATGCAAATGATGCCATTGCTTAAAATCTCATCTTTCATTCCACCTTTTTTTGATGACAAAATGTGCTGGAACTCATAATTATAGTCCTTGATTCCCTCAGGAGTGAAACAGCTCTGCGCAGTATGTAGAGAACGGTTGATTACTCCTCTGAAAGCACTAATTACCTGTGTGTGTGTGTGTGTGTGTGTGTGTGTTTGAATTAAAATATGGCCTTTCAAATATTCGCCAACTTTGACTGAACAGGAACAAACTGACAAAGGATTGGTGTAAAATACAAATTATATGAGAAAATACAGTAGAAATCAAAGTGGAGGAACTGGAACAAATTAATGTTATTAATTAAAAATACTGGAGATTCACTCAGTGGCCCTTGGTGGTTTTTAATTCTCTAATTTTACTTCTACTTGAGTCGAGATTAAAGTCAGTAATCTACTTCACTACTTTTAAAATGAGATTTCGTTAGAGTTTGAGTTTTTCAGAGTTTAAGATATGATGTGAAATATTTATTCAGTTAATTTTGATGGCTAAAAAGTAACTCATACTCCCAGTAGTTTTTGAGAAGACAACTCAAGTACTATTTTAACACCAGCATTTTACACGTGAGCATGATTTCAGCAATATAACAGGAACGGTACTCAAGTACAAATATTCAGTACTCTTTCCATCACTGGTGCTGCCATTTAAGTCCGAGCCGGTGTGGAAAGTCACCTTCATCGCCGCCGCTCCTCTCCAGCACGGGAGAATCAGCACTAATTATGCATGCATGCTGTTGATATTTTATTGCTGCCCACTAATCCCATTATTTCAGTGCCCTTGATGAGAAAGTATTGACAAAGTGCAAAGCTTGTTACTGGATTCTAAAACGAACCGTCCCTCCCCGCTCACCGGCTCCACCACAAACCCTCCACCAGGGTCTCTGTTTGCGCTGGGACTCGCTTCCTTGGCTCAATGCAACCTTAATAAAATAAACGTAGACTTTAGTTTTATCGAGCGAGCATCTTATTTGTGCCAGCAGTCATTACGGCTTGTGCATCAGTCTAAATATGCATTAGATTAATGGCATTGATATGGAAAGGAGAGAGAGAAAGAGAGAGAATGAGGGAGCGCTTACTGAGGAGGGTTTTGAGTTTTCTCATTGAAAAACACTTTGAGTCTTCACTTCACGGTGGCGCAGTTTGTAGCGTAATGGTTAGGGAGTTGGTCCTGTGATCGGAAGGTTGCCGCTTCAAATTCCAGGAATTTGCAAGGTACCGTTTCCAAGCCCTTCTCCCCAGGCACTGCCCGTGTCAGCTACCCACTGCTCATTCATGGATGGGTCAAATGCGGGGGCACATTTGGTTGTGGTGCACTGCGCTGTTGTTACTCTCAGTGACAAAAGGCCCAGTTTTCCACTGCCAAGTGTACTGTACTCTAGCTTTTTTGGTCACCCTTTGATTTGGGTACCAAGTGTACCACGCAGGAACCAAAAGGTGGACTGATGTTGGGCCAGAATCATGAATCTCTCGAACGCAACTGCTTTATTTTTATTTCATCTTGGAATCTGCTGTTATATTTCCTTAGTTTTTGTGTGTGAAACAGTATGTACACTGTGATTTACTGAGCTCAATAAGAGCTTCTGTCAAACACAGTGCCATGTACACACTCATCCATCACACGGCACACCGAGGAAGAAAACTGGTGTCTGACCTCATTTCGGTATTTCTTATTAGCCCGTGGGTCAGTGGGACGACCTTCGGGCCTGTACAGCCGTGACCGCTCAGTTTCATCTGTCCCCCCGTGCTGACAGCAGGATGGATTCCCGAATAGCACACGGTATTATTAGGCCATTATTCACTTCCGCCGTCCGTTACACCATTTTATTATCCTTAACGGTGGATGGATGGATTCATCGATTCGATAGATTGATTTGTTCGCGTAATTGTCGCCTATCCGAAACGGCTATTACGGGTGTCAAAGTGTCAATTTTTCAGGTGCTTTTTATTTACCCTACATTAACTTAAAAGCTAGTGAAAAGGGAAAGGGAATTTTGGTGGTGATGATATGACTGGGTCCGCTTAACACCTCGTTAACCATGTTGCTCTGTTATAACACAAGCAAATGGCAAAAAGTCTCGACGTTTATCACGCAGTTTGGAAAGTGAGTGATTATTTGTCATTTTGAACACACCACAGCACACAGTGCACCACAAGCAAATGTGAGTTCTGTCTATGACCCATCCGTGTAGAAGCAGTGGGCAGCTGACATGGGCAGGGCCCGGGGAGCAGTGCTTGGGGACGGTACCTTGGTCAAACTCCTGAGTCCTCTTTGTCCGAGTCCATGACAAGACCGAGTACAAATACGGCCGAGTCCGAGACAAGACCAAGACTTTCAAAAAAGTGCTAAATGCTGTGTGCTCTTGTGACTTCATCAAAACCTTCTTACAACTGACTCTACACCTGATCTCAGATCTTTTATTCCCATATAAGTACATCACATACTAGGCCATATAAAGCTGCCATATAATTTTATAGTCTGACCTCAGCCATTCCACACAGGTTAATGACTGGTCATTTGGAGGCTATTTTCAAAACAAAGCCCACAAACATTAGGCCTGCTTTTGATGATGATGATGATGACGTTGATGGCTCATAATGTGTTTACAATGAAATCTTTGAAGTTCTATATTCATACAACATTATGCAAATGAATAACAGCACCAACATCTCCGGAATTAGATTTTTTAAAGCAAAGATTAAACATCCCTGATATTTTTTAATGTGGCATCACCTCCACGCTCCAGGAAGCAGCGGCGAATATTTGCTGTATTGTTTAATTACGTCGGCACAAGATGGATCACACTCCTGTCGGTCAGGGCTAAGCTCATAATTAAGTGTGCTAATTAACAGCTGTTGTGGTGGGATCAGGCTTTTAGGGCTTGGAGATTGATGAGAGGTTAAATCCTAGATGGACTCAGCACTCGTCCGTCGTTTTTGCGGTTTGGCACGAGGCGGTCTGATGAAGTTTCTCTTAAACTGCTTTAGCTATAAGCTATTTATGGCTTAAAGTAGCTCAACTACAGCTAAGCTACTGGTTTAACATAGGGGTTAGGTACACTACAAACTACTGAGAATAAAAGTAGCAAACTACATCCAGGATATGTCACAATAAACTAAATTAAAATGAGAAACGGAACTCCTTAATAATTAGGGGTCCAAGCATGAAGTGCTGGAACCCTATTGGTTTCGTTTGGGTTATTTATTTTTTAATAAATGTATTTATTTATTATTATTCTTACTCCGCAAAACAGCCTAAACAATACACGTTATACCGAAACACTTTGGCGGACCCAACAGGCTTGCCAAAAAAGGCAGTTGGTGGTGTAACGGTAGGATGTTTGCCCCGTGATCAGAAGGTCGCAGGTTCGAATCCAGGACTGGTAAAGTTACCACTGAGGTACTCATGAGCAAAGTACCGTCCCCAAGCACTGCTCCTTCACAGATGGGTTAAATGCAGAGATCACATTTGGTTGCATAATTGCATAATTACAGACTCCAAAAGTCCTTGACGAAGTACGTCAACCACGTGATGTATGAACGAATATTGGATGCAGGAATTTGTATGAATACATGAATAAAAACAAACCAAACCTCAAATTAATCATTTAAATCAATTGAAATATTTGAGGTAGAACTTTAACGGCATAATAAGAATAATAACTTGTTACAGAATGTATTCATAGTAACTAAACTAAATGCTCAAGTGCCACACTAGGTCTTGAGTTTGCTTTTAGGCCGGTGATAAAAGCACCAAACCAAAAAGCTGCTCCATTTTTATCCAGTCTGACTCTTGAGACCTTCAATAGGAGCTTGATGGTTTTAGAACTCGTCCGGAACTCGGGAAGGTGCGAATCCACCGAGGGCCTTAAAAAGCAACAAAAAAGGACTTTAAAATCAAATCAAACAATACATTACATATCCAGTTTTATTCACAGTCTTTTAGCTTTAAACTTCAGCGGCAAAATTCACACGATTTGTTTTCGTGAAAGGTTTGCCTTTGCATGTGGGAGAGACGGAGGAAAGGAACATTTAAAAAGTAAACTTTAAAAGTGACAGACTTCTATTTAAAACTGGATCCAAAAGCAAGATTGTTACAAATGAAAAAAAAATGTTTCTCTCTTTATAAAGTTTTGGATTGGTGTAGAATTGGCGAAAATGGCATCCGTTAAGCTACTGGTCCCACTCATAGCATCACAGCACTTTCTTGACAGATGTGAGATGGAGTCGGATGGTGAAGTCCACCTTAGCGATGTTCGAAGCGAGAATTTGCAGCTGTGAAATAAGGCTTGGACGTAGTTAACTACTTTTTCTCAATAGTTTCTCATTAGCTATCTTTTAACTCGTAGAGTAGCTATCTTATGCGACATTAAAACTTGGCTGTTGCTTAAATACTTTTAATTTTATGTAATTTTAGCTTGAAAAGGTACACTTTAAAAGTAGCTTCCCTAACACTGGTAAACTATTGGGCAACTTGGGCAGTTGGTAGTGTAACGTTTAGGGTGTTCACAGCGTAAGCAAAAGGCTGCTGGTTCAAATCCCGGACCGTTAAAAGTACCACTGAGGTACTCGTGAGCATGGTACTGCCCCCCAAGCACTGATCCCTGGACGCTGCCCAAAAACGTGCTTACTGCTCCGTCACGGATTGGTCAAAGGCACAGCTCACATTTGGCTCACATGTGCTATGCTGTGTTCACAAACACTCACTTCACTTCAGGATGTAGAGTTGGGGTTGGTTGTGGTTCTAGTGGTTACGATACTCGCCTCTGGACCAAGAGGTACCTTCATCATTGTGTCCCTGAGCAAGACCCTAAATCCCAGTTTTCTCCAGGAAGACTCTTCCTGAAATTAGGAAATGGAAGTCTCGCTGGATAAGATAAATGTTGTAAATGTAAATACATACACACATTATTTATGCTCTTACATCTTTGGGTGGAAAATGAGAGGTTCCATTTATAAACTCTGCCCACGCCGACGCCGTCGCTTTCCGGCCTCCCGCAGTGCGAACGCAATTCATTTGCGATTTCGTCATCACCAGGGTTTTCCAGCCCCTTCTCGTACCGAAGGAGATCAGAAAAGTTGGAATGGGTTTTATACCCACGGGGGCTCCCAAGCATGGAAATGTGTTTGTGTGCGTGCATTTGTTGAGCTTGTCAGAGTTGACATTTCAGAAAGCTCCTTGGAGAGAGAAAGAGAGAGAGAGAGAGAGATGCAGCACTCACACCAGCAAAATGCTTCCCCAAGCAGTCACCTGAGACCGGCTACATACACACACACACACAACACACAACACAACGCACTCCCTCATCTCATTTCCTTGCCAAGGTCCACATTACCTCAACACACTCCTGCTTCCTCCAGGTCTCACTAACATCGAGCCTTTACAGATACAGCTCATTTGTATTGATATCGGCCGAGCTCAGGAAGGCAACCGGGACAAAATCTGCTCCGGTCTCATGACGCAGCATCAGAAATAAACAGGAATAAATAAAAAACGAAACCAAAATGTGTTAACCACCTAATATCTTAGTTATTAAAAAAGAGAGGAAAAGTAACAGTGTGAATTGTAAAACAGCTGCGTCGTTCAACTTGCGACGTAGTTGTATAAAGTAATAAATATGCATTAAATATATCGTGTTTGTCATGTTTTTGATACTCACACTCATTTGCGAGTTCTGTCCGTTTTTTGTCAGTTTTTTTCCAATAAAATAAGGGCCGTGATATACTTAACGCTATACGACATGCACGCTTGTGGACGCTGCTGCTACGCAAGTGTTGTACTGACTATACTTGTGTGCATACTTTTTATTAGTCTTGAGGATTCCAACAGGTGGCAGTGTACACTATAAAAGCGTCCAGTCTACCGATAAGTGACAGAAGAAGAGGAAGAAGTAGAACGCTGCAGTTTTGCTGTGAAATGAGGGAAAAAATATGTTGTAAATAAAAATTATTTGCATCATGATGTTACGAAGGTGCAAAAAAGACGGCGAAACCGTTCAGCCATGTTAGCGATGCTGACGTCACGTAGCAAAACTTGAACACACTGCCACCCCAATTTTTGCTGGTACTGCAACTCAGACACGTCACGTTAATTTCTGACAACGTCCTCGGAGGACGCGTTAAAAGAACGCTGAGAACACGTGGCAGACACTAAATTCAACGTGATTCGAAGGCACGTGGGCTTCTTCGCATATCTGTAACTGTCATGACCCTCACTCGTCTGTTACATCATTTTTCTGTCATTAATTCTTTCCATAAATTTCTCCCATTCAGAATATATGGAATTCGGGACTTGAAAGCTTTGTTTTTCGCGCGATAGTCAACACGGTTCTTATACCACCTCAGACCACCTCACTGAACACGCATCTCAATCTGTTTCCACCCACACTCATCTTTTTCTTAGTTTTACCATCCCTCGTTCTTTCCCCATTCACTTCAATGCATTTAAATCAAAGTGTTTCTACTTGGACAGTTTTCGTTTTCACAGCTACAAAACTCGATCAGTCACATTGGCGTTTTCTTGCGGAACTGCGTGTCCAGTTGAGTTTTTTTTTTTTAAGTAGTCTTTATGTAATGTAGTCACAGGCCAAAGCTGTGAAGTAGGTTTTCAAAACATAATAGTTGAAAGTAAAAAATAAATTCTGGTGATGTTAGAGTCAGGAGAGGGGTGAAAGGTTTTTCTTGGGGGATTACGGTAACAGTAAAGCCTACAAGTCCATCTCCTATCGGCCTGATTCCCGTTGTCTCTCTGGCCGCGTCTGATTAAGGTTAATTTAAAGCCTCAGCTGCTTCAATAACTCTTAATTGGGTCGAATGTCAACAATTTAGTGGTGAGGGCAGCATCTGTTCCCGGTTATTGGAATCGCATCTGGAAAAATCAGTTGCAGAATTAAGGTCAATACTCGGAACATGCCGCTGACGTAGAGCCAAAAGCTCAAGCCCTTGGGCTGGTCATTTTTAGACTTGCAAAGGCATTGCACATTAATGTGCTCACTATAGATTTTTACTTTGACCAAGTTAAAAAAATACCACATTTAATCGTTGACAGTGTTGTTCATGTGTTATATAATTTACTAGCATTTGAATTTTTTTAATGTTCTCTTTTACTCATTAACAAAACATTATAGATTTTAGGACAAAGCAGTGTATTTGTCATTTAGTAAAACTTCTCCACAACAAATATGGATGTTACAGCTAGTGTTACAAAAGCAACACAATCGCAGTAGCATTACTTTTTGTTGTTACACAGAAATGTAAGGCATTACTAATCCATTTTCAGTAATACAGTATTATACTTGTTACATATTTCAGTAACACAATTTTAACAATTTAATTTTTTACTGTATGGCTGCAGTCATTATGCTGCACCACATCGCCCTCCGCTGGATGTAGAATAAACTACAGTAAACTACTTTTTAGCTACTTCACCAGTTATTTTGATGAATGTAACTCATAAGTGATACAGGAGTCATGCAACGCATCACAATTCAGAGACAGTAATATTGTAATTAGGGTTCCGCTGCCGATTCAGAACCCGTTCCAATTGATCATTTCCATCAGAATTGTACACCTCCAACATTATGGATTCTTCTTAACGATTCTCTCATTTCCCAGCATCACGTTTTCTGCTTTTCCCTAAGTTTTGCATCGCGGTTCATTAAGTCACACTCTCTCACGACTCTCACAGGGAAGTCCAACATTCACTAAAACCTTCCAGTTCAGTTAAATCTTCCCATTTATTACAGACAAAACTTATATTTTAGCTGATAAATAACAACAACCAGCGTTCTACTCACAGTACAGACATTTACTTGATATTTATTTATTCCCGCGCGTCCACAGCGCTATTGTGCGGCAGCTCTCATATAAAACGCCCTCATGACAAAAATGTACTTCTCTCCCAGAAATGAGTCAAAAATGAGTTAAAGGCCAAAATGAGTCGAAATGCTCAAAAATTACCCAAAACTTCAATATTTCTTTATTTTCCATTAATCAGAAAGTATTTTTCCCATTCTATAATGTTAGAGACTAAAAATAAATATAGAAAAATGCATTATTTGTTATTAAATTATTTTATTCTATATCCAGATGGATTTCAAATGGATGAAGAAGTGTTTCCACCTGCACTGACCTTACTGTTCTTCATAAACTAAACCATAGAATGTCTCTGCATAATAACAACTCTGAATATCAATATGAATGTGTTGATGTTCACAGTCTTGTGCAGACATCATTTTGGGAAAAATAAGATGGTTGCTTTTGGTGCGGAAGACACTCACTCAAAAAAAAACTACTGAGGAATCGATTAGAGAATTAATAAGGAATTGGATTTATAGGCAGAATCCACAATGGCATTGATATTGATCAAATCTTATAAATTCCCACCCCTAATTGTTATAGAATCGATTACTTTGAAATAACAGTAACTAGTAATCTATAATGTATTACATTTTGTCTAACACTAGTTACAGCCGTTTTATACAGCATTCTACAAAACGAAAAAAGATATAGTTCTTAACAATTAAACCAAACCCCTTATTTAGCCATCTTCATTTTCCATTATCACATACTCTTTTTGTTTTCCATCACAATAAAAATATATCAACCCATATCTTAAGAGAAGTCTCTTCAGGTCGGCGCTGTGTTTTCCGGAGCGGTTGCGAGCACAAATTAAGTAGAAAAATGTGTCAGGACCCTTATTTTCACGGCACGGCTTCTTACTCCACTTACTCTGCATGGTTTACCGTAGCCAGGCATTTCTCGTGTCCGTACTATCGACTTTGTTTTCTCGTGATAACAAGACAGCTTGGAAAAATGTACTTGTTGGCCAGAGCACTTCACGTCCTACCTGCTGCACCAAAATAGATGCATCAACTCGCAGTAGAATACTGCGCTTGTGTGACCCAATTCGTCGGCAGCGGCCCACGCTTACGTGCCTCTGTAGATAACGTTGAAGCGTCCTCCTCTGCCCGTGCATACAAATGCATACATCAAGCTGATTTGTCCGACTCAATTCTCTGGACTTTTATATGTGCAGCTCTCGAGTGAATGGAACACACACCAAAGCCTTGTCACCTTTTCGCCTTGTCGCCTTGTCGTCTTGTCGCCTTTTTGCCTTTTCGCTTCACCATGCTTTTCCTCACCGCCCGCTTGTCACATCGCTCGGATTAAACAGCATCTCCATCAGGCTTAGATTTACATTTACCTTTACAGCATTTCCAGACATCTCTTATCCAGGGGTGCGTAGTTGCTAACGTATTGCTCACTATGTTAGCAACACTATGTTAGTTGCTATTGTAGAACTTGCTCTCGGTTTAGGTGGTCTTGACCCCAGCTCTATTGGACAGTCTTCTTTTGGCTCAGTGTTGGTAGTGCTGGAGGTTGGATTCTAACTCACAACCTCTAGGTCCATAACCCAGTATCCTACCACTAGACCGTCATAATCACAAGCTGCTGGACTTTCAAGTTATTGACCGATCTGAGGTTTAACCAACTCAACAAACAATTTTGGGCCAATTTCCCAGTCAAGGATTAAATCTAGTCCTAGACTAGCTTTGAGTTTGAATGCCAAATCTCCATTGGTATTACAACTTAGTCTAAGACTAGGCTTAATCCATGTTCAATAACATCCTAACCACTAGACCACCACCACTAGATCCAACAATTTAGTACTGAGAGCAGCATCTGTTTTTGGTTTATTTGGAATTTGGAAAAATGAGTTGTAGAATAAAGGTCAATACTTTAAACATGGCGCTGATGTAGAGCCAAACGCTCGAGCCCTTGAGGTGGTCTTTTTTTTTAGTGAGAATTATAAAGTCGTTGCACATTAATGTATTCAGTTATGATATACATGTATAATATATAATGGTCGACACCTTTCTTTGGAATTTTATTTGTCACATCAATGGGATTCCACAGCGTCTCCATCAGGCTTAGATTCCACCTCCAGTGGCTGACAGCAAGCTGCCCTGAGAGATCACAGAGTGTGGATAGACAGCTGCTCCCCATCCAGTACAGCCACAATTGAAGGAATGACTACTGTCAGAGGGAAATGAAGTTGAGAGGAAATGGAAAACTCAAAATTATGCATAACTATACGATGAAATAAGCCTCTTTCACAGGATGTCCCAGAATATTCCCTGGAAAAACTTTTCTGGGAATGCTGACAGAAATCGTTGTAGTGCTGGAACTCTCAACATCTGTGGTCTTATAACAGCATAGCTGTCACGATTCCCTCTCACCAGACAGTGCGGACGCAAATGCAGGAGTTAACATCGACGTGAGTTTATTTAAAAACAGGACATCACCACAGATACACAGGGCTCACACAAAAGGAGGGGCGAGTGCGAGGGTCATGTGTGAGGGAGAACTGGCAACAACAAACTAACAAAACCAAACTTAAATACACAGACAGGAACCACGGACTAACTAAACACAGGTGACACTAATTACAACTAACAAAACGTAAGGGCAAGACAAGACAGAACGAAACAAACCCAAAACAAACAAAACACAGCGCCCCCTACTGTCTGCACCACTCAGGTGCCGACTAGCTCCTGACAATAGCGTTGGACCCTTACGATCATCTTATTTTTTCGTCTGAGGATCCTAAACATTGTGTTTGTAATTTTTTTTTTAAGTGAAGCAAATTTAAGTGAGTAATTATTAGGGATGCACCGATACAACTTTTTCAGTTCCGATACCAATGCTGATACTGATAGTACTGCTCCGATACCAGTTTTTAATGAATAAGTTGTGTATTTCTCTGCAAGGAGGAGACTGAGGTTGTTTATTCTTAAGGAAATACTTGACTTAAACACTGTTTTCCTAACTAAAACAATGTAATAATTACACACCCTTATGTCTATGCTAAATTATTTATTACTAAAATAACATATCAAATTATTCCTTTAAACACAGCTGTGTAATTTAGTGACGGTCCCTAATCCTGTGGCGATAAAACCTTAAGCAACACAGAGATTGTGAGTGAGAGCTGGTGAGACCCATTCTTGGCCAGCTTTTGGTAGCACCCAGGGAGCAGTGCTTGGGGACGATACCTTGCTCATGAGTACCTCAGTGGTACCTTTACTGGTCTGGGACTTGAACCAGCGACCTTCTGATGACGCAGTCAACTCTAACCATTAGGCTACCTGTGGCCCCAGCATAAAAGATCAAACCGGGTGTATGGATCCCTGGTGCAAAACAGTCAAAAGTTCACATTTTGCAAGCTGAGCTCTCATAAAGTTAAAGCGATGTTGTAATTTGAAGATTTTAAAATTTTTTACATTGAAGCCTAAATTTGTTTGAGTTCAGTGTTGGGATAAAGCAGAACCTTTTTTGTATTATTTGGAGTAGTTTTGTCGTTTCTAATGGCCGTCTTGAGGTGCTTGTGTGTGTGTGTGCGTGTGGAGTCGGTTGTGTAAGCTGCCAAAAGCCGGCGGACGGGAGAGTGTCGGGCCCCCGGGGGCCTCGCCGTGCCACTTCGGCTCATCCTAAAGGCTTCCCGCCGTGGTGAGGTGACAGGTGTGTGACAGGCGGCTGCTCGCCAACTCCTGCCTGTAGCAGCTCTATCAGCCCTGCATCTCAAACCAGCTCCCATCACACACACACACACACACACACACCACTGTCATTCTGGAGAGCAGAACACTTGTGATACAGTCAGGGGTGGGAACAGAACTGAATATTTGTTAAGGATGCACAATGATATCGGAATCGTATGGGAATCAGACGATAATTGCTTTTTGGTCATCGGCGTCGGACTGATGCTTCGATTTGTCCGATATTATCAGGCGATATTTTATGACGCATTTATTGTATGTCGGAAAGGTAGCCCTTCTACCAGGCATCTTCAAAGTCCGAGGTGAGATCTTATACGGCCCGCACCGTCTTAAAATGTATGGCTTTCTTCTTTGTGCCAAAATTCAGAGTTCGCGAGTAAAATCTTGTCTTTACGCACTCAAATTTTTAACTAAATTGCGTTTGCCTCACTTAGCGAATGTGAGCTCGCACATGGGCTGTGTCCCGAGCCGCGTACTACTGTACTTATTAGTATAATACCACTATGTGGTAGTACTCTCAGGAAATAGCCGGGGTTGTAGCTTAATGGCTGTCTACTTACTAGGTATTGCGCATAAAGAGTAACATGCGTCCTATTTGACATGGTACACTACATAGGGCGGGATGTGACTTTTTCTTTAAAAGTTGTGCACTACGCTGGAAATGCTCAGCCCTCGATCAACTCTGATCGGCGCTGTGTTAGAAATGTCAGAGCTATGGTGTTATTTTTGTGTCAAAATCCTGAACATGCAGTGGAACTTTGGCAAGCAAAATATCTTGTCTTCACCCGCACAATTCTGGCTGCACTCGCCCTCGACTCTGCCTTCCTCATTTATCGGCGTCGGCAGATGTAAGCGTGAAAAACATCGGATATCGGAATCGGATGATAAATCCCATATCGTGCATCCCTAATATTTGTATTGAAATACAAGTAGCGTTACGTTGCTGATATGATACTGAATCCATTATCCATTTCTCTCTCTCCCTCCTTCCTGCACGCTTACACACACTCTAAATGCTCCTGCCACCGTCGCTGTCGTTCAAGCACCTTTTAGGTAGTAGAATTTTATGACGTGATTTTATCACGTGTGTGTTGGTGTGTGTGTGTGTGTGTGTATGATGGCCATTCAGGTTTAATATCTAGGGGTCTAATCTTGTAAATCGTCCATATTGAGGTTCAGTGTCTCACACACACACACACACACAAAACCCAATTTTAACAATGTTGCAGTGTGACACCTCCCCCATGTTGGCATGTGTGTGTGTACGTGAGAATGCCTAGGTGTTCATGGTACAGTGTGTGTTGCCTCCTGCACATGTCAGTGTGTCTCTCTTTACCTGTTCCCATGTACTTCTCTGTGTGGATTCGATCTGAGCACTTGACAGTTTGTATGATGCCACGTAAAAAAATAAAACAGAAGTGATTCTCGCCGGCCGAGCATCACTTCCTACACCTTTCTCTGTATGTGAGCACTGTATGTACATACCAGCGGCCGAATATACCCGGCCCGTATGTCCATATAGTCCGATTCTCATTGGTATAAATTATATGTATATAATTTATCATGTTTGCACAGACTAGTCCATGTGTCTTTATCTGTACATAACTCTAATGTATCCCAATTTCTTTCCTCAAAACGAGAAACAAATTTTTTGGATTAAATCTCAATCGGGTAAATTGGAAAGATCTCTCTTGCAAATTGAATTGGAGACGTCAAGCGGAATAGACGAGAGCAGAGCTCTGAGTCTGTTGGGAAATGCAGCTGGGACCTTGTTTCATTCACGAGAAGAGAATAAATACCCAAAAAAAGACATAGACGGAGGAGAAGCTCTCGAAAACAAAAGAGGCACCAAGGTGTAGCCTTTATATCTGATCTACCTGTCAGTTAGAAGTTCCGGAGTAAAAATAACCGGCTTTATTCCCACTTTAGAATGTAAAATTTTAGCCAAATTGATAAGATCCGGCCAATTTTTGGGGGAGAATTGATCATCGATTGGCGCGTCGTGTATACATTCATGCCACGTTTCCTAATCCACTTCCCGGTCCACGTTTTAACCCCATTCCAGCCAAACCAGTGATCACTATTCACTCTTTCCGACTGCTTGGTGCAGGAACGTTAGGAGACGGGATCAAGTGAAAGTGTGGAGCCGGTCTGGGTTAGGATACGTCACATTAATGTCCGAAATTTTTCCCACCCCATCAAAAATCAAAGTGGCCTGGATAGGGTAACGACGGAAGGCTCAGCTGCCATTTCCTGCTGTATATTTTGTGTAGCGAACCAAGGCCGATTCCTAACAGAAGTCTTTTCGTGTTTGGTTAACAGCTGAGGACACATGTGGTGGTACTCTGAGGGGTTCGAGTGGAATCATTTCGAGTCCCAATTTCCCGAGTGAATATTACAATAGTGCGGACTGTACGTGGACCATACTTGCTGATCCCGGAGACACCATCTCCATCATTTTTACAGACTTCCAGACGGAGGAAAAATACGATTACTTGGAAGTTGAGGGCTCGGAGCCGCCGACATTATGGTGAGTCAGAAGCCCAACCGTGCACTTTTCTTCTTTTAATGTGTGAACGTGTGTATGTGTGCGTGTGTGTGTATGCGTGCCTGTTTGTGCGGTCATGCTTTCCCATTTTCGTCCGTGCCGCCGCGCTCTTCGGCTTTGAACTTTCCTGTCTGTGTTTAATCTCGTGTGATGTGTAGAGCTCGCTTAGAGCCGCTTAGAGCTGCGATCAATTGCCGTAAATCATCATGCTTCCATATATGAGGTGTGCTGTTTGCAGACGGCACTTACTCATTTCCAACGAGAGGTTACTCAAAGTGCATCACCATAGTGCATTCGTCAGGAAGTCGAGCTGTGTGTGTGTTTGTGTGTGTGGTCACGTGTGTTTCTCCGTTGCTTTGATGTCGTACAATGGCGTGATGTTTTGACGTGTGGCTAATGGATGCAATCATTTAGCCATATTGAGAGCAGCTAATATTTTCTAATGTCCTCATCATAACACTATTTCATCTTCGTCGCCTATCGATTGTTGCTCAGATTAGTCTATCGATCTGCCACCTCCATGTCCATGTCCACCAATTTGCCTGTGACCATAAGTAAAAGACGGATAATTACGGGGTTAAGACAGAAGCAACACGTCGTGCTCTGACGCCTGCTCACACTCCTTTTGCATTGGGAAATCTGTCCAGATCCAGCCTGTGATGTCAATCCAGGTCACTAGCACTAACGCTGTCCATGGCCCTGTTCTAATTCAGGCTTTTTAATATGAAGGCGTATTGCATGCAACCCTCCAGTGCAACCAAAACAAGCAGTGCAGCAGTGAACAAACCCATGATGCAATGCTCGCATCAGGACCAAGAGGTCGTGCCTTTCCCAAGTTGCTCCAGGGAGACTGATGCTGAAATTAGGAAAGTGGACGTTGGTGTGGATAAGACCATCTGCTAAATGCTGCACATCTATCTATCTATCCATCCATCAGTCTATCTATCTATCTATCTATCTATCTATCAGTTTATCTATCTATCTATCTATCTATCTATCTATCTATCTATCTATCTATCTATCTATCTGTTCATCTATCTATCTATCTTCTACAGTATCTATCTATCTATCTATCTATCTATCTATCTATCTATCTATCTATCTGTCTATCTGTCTATCTATCTATCTATCTATCTATCTATCTATCTATCTGTCTCTCATTTCTCTCTCTCGCCCTCTAGCTTGTCTGTGTCTATTTCTCTTTCCATTCCTTCTCTGTCATTAATTCCCTCACTCCCCTCTCTTCTCCTCCTCACTCATTCTCTCTCTCTCTCTCGCCATCTCTCTCTCTCTCTCGCCATCTCTCTCTCTCTCTCTCTCTCTCTCTCACCCTCTCTCTCTCTCTCTTGTCTTTCTTTCTCTCACCAGCTATCTCACTCTTTCTCTAGTTTTAGTAAAGTGATGTACTCAGAGCTGTCCACTTGTGATTTACCCAAAGTGCATGTTAATTAAGATATGAGCAGGTTCCATGTCTAAGGTAAGTTTGCTGTAATGAGCTTTACTTTGATCTGAGTTAAATCTGTGCAAGCGTTTGTTCAGAAAAGGCCTTTCCGTGTTCAGCTTTGAGCTTGAGTTTCAGGTTTCTGCCCTCAAATTTGTGTTGGTTCCACGGCTCCCCTGGTGGATTCCTTGATTTTGTTTTTTGTATGAGAAAATTCACGTCCAACTCGCCCTACCATCCTCCCACATGATGGAACGGCCGTGGCATATGTCCGTCGTAGGTTTCGCATGCGAGTCACAGAGGCGGCAGTAAGGGAATTATGTGTTGAGCTCATGCCGTATTTTTAATTATGTTCATTTGGAAGCGGTGCTTCTAAGATCAATGAATGCCGGTAGTGATGCGAGTGAATCATGGGCCGCTGAGGACATCTCCCCAAGCGCGAAATTTAAATTTAAAAAATCAAGAAAATATTGACTTTGTTGGGGAGCGGGAGAAACGGAGGCCAGCGTGGTCGCTGGTTCCGGGTTTTGCGTTAATGGAACGCTAACGTGATGTTTACCCTGATTTATAAGGTAATCTCCTGCAGACAGCGAGGGGATGTCAGGGAGGATTTTTTAAAATAATCAGCAAGCTGATTTGAATATGCATGATATGTAAATGAGCCCAGCCGTCTTTCTCTCTCTCTCTCTCTCTCTCTCTCTCTCTCTCTGTCTCTCTCTCTGTTGATTGCTGCATAAAAAAATAAATCCAATCGGCCATCTGATGCTGCTGATACCTGATACGGCAGCGCCCGAGACGAGGATTTCCACCGCCGTGTTTGTGTTGCTCGTTCATCCGAGACCAGACACACAGACCAACCTGTCTGACATCACTTAATCATCTGTATCATTAGTCTTGTCTTGTATTAATCTCTTCTGTGTGTAATTAATTTGTAGTGTAAAACTGATTCTGTCCGACGCTTTTGGTCGCAGTAATAAGACTAAAGATGATCATCCGGGTGATGAGAACCTCACCAGCAGCAGCAACAGTGTCTCCTTGTTACACACACATTATGATTTTAATCTGCAATATTTCAGCAAAAATTCTATCTATCTATCTATCTATCTATCTATCTATCTATCTATCTATCTATCTATCTATCTGTCTATCTGTCTGTCTATCTGTCTGTCTGTCTGTCCTCCTTTTTTAGTTTTTTCTCATTGTATCTTCTCTCTCTTTCTCTCTCATCCTCCTTTTCTGGCTGATTTTCTCTTTCATTGACTCTCTCACTCTTTCTCTTGCTTTTTTGTATCCTTTTGCTTTATATTTAGCTCTCTCCCTCTCCTGCTTTTCTACATTTCTCTTTTTTATCTTTCGCCGACTCTCTTTCTTGCTCCTTTTTCAGTCTGTCAGTCTCTTGACTTTTCTCTTTTGAGTGTTTTTTGCTTTGTCTTTTGCTTTCTCTCTCTCTCTGCCTCCCTCCTTTCTTTCTGGACTTTTGCCATCACTAAGTGAATGGATCCAATTAGATTATCCAGCTACTGGACTCAACAGGAAGCTGCAGCATAAAGACGGACAGACGCCGGCATTCTGCTGTTGTTTTCCCCCAAAGCCCCAGTCGTAGCGTTTCTAATAAAAATGTCCAGTTTTTTCCCGTGCAGTGCCCTTAATGCTGTTTGATTGGTCGACTTATTTACTGGAGTGGCTTCAGCTTCAGGTATATCCCTCAGTCTCTCTTCCAAAGCTGAATGCTGTCTCATTAGTGTAGTGACGCCACGCTCATGTGGCGCAGGGCTTACAGCACACTCACAACCTTATTACAATGAGGAATGGTCCAGATTGGTCTTAAATCGTCTCCTGGGCCTTTATTCTGCATTTCCTTGCATGTTAGCGGGGAATGAAAACGTTTGCCAGATGACAAGATGATTATACCGGTAGCTTAAAGACTTTTAGCATGAAAATGACACAGTAGGCTACTGTTGTTTTTTTGCAGAGGTTTACTGAGATGATTCTTGAGGGCTTGAATCAAAGCCAACTGTATTTCTTTTAAGGTTTTTTGGTTCTGCACCATCACTTCTTTGCTTACATTCGTGTGTGTATTGTTTCAATAATTGTATGCATTGTATATGCAATTATGCAAATTACCAATCTCTAATTAGTAGAATAAATACTTATTTTAGAAATAGCAATTAATACCCATCTTCTCATTTAGAAGGAGGAAACATTTATTATAAATTATTTTGGAATCCTGTTATTTTCGTATTAGACAGAGAAAGATCTACAGCAGTTTACACCAGCGATGATTAAATCATTTGGATCTAATTATGTAACTAGTGTTTATTCATCTTCATTAACCTTAAAAGAAGCCCAGTTGCCTTAAAAGTGTGTTCAAGAACCTTAAAGATAGTCTGTTTACCTTCAAAATGTCTTCACGAACCTTAAAAGAAGTCCTCTTGCCTTCAAAACATCTTGAACAACTTTAAAAGAAATCTATTCACCTTGAAATGTCTTTAAGAACTTTAAGAGAGATCTAGATGCCTTTGAAACAGCTTCAGGAACCTTAAAAGAAGTCCAGTTGTCTCTAAACATCTTCAAGAACCTTAAAAGAAGTCCTGATCCCTTTGAAACATCTTCAAGAACCTTAAAAGAAGTCCTGATCCCTTTGAAACATCTTCAAAAACATTTAAAAAGTCCAGTTGCCTTCAAAACATCTTCTAGAACCTTAAAAGAACTCCTGATGCCTTCAAAACATCTTCAGGAATCTTAAAATAAATCCAGTTGCCTTCAATTCAAGCTCATGTTTTCATTTTGTAATTTACCGTCTTGGTGCTGTTAAGAGATGCTGTTGAGAGACAACCCTGAAAATATTGGCACCGCTCTGTGCTAAACGAAGAAAGAATCCTGCATGGCTAGGTCAGCACAAGTGCACACTTTCAATGCTAAATTATGCAAGTAGTTATTGTCTAATTTTGTGCTTCTATTAGAGGCTAATTGTCTATTAATGCTAGTGTAAACGGGGCATGATTAGTGGAGCCTGTTGTAATTGATAGCTTTAACATGGGCAGCAGACACATGGCCTTTTCCCTCTTCAAACTGTCACTCATGGCATTTGCCAGGCAGGTAGATGACACAGGGAGGGGGTGGAAAGACTGAACATGAAATACTGAAAATACCTTGTCCTGTAACATCCAAAAGTTTTACTGTGAATGTTCCACTGCCCACTCATTTTAAACTAGGCCTGGTGGTGAATGAGAAGCTGCAACAGGTTTCATCACCTCCCACCCCCTCATTGTGCCGGGTCAACGCTGTTATGCTACCACCTCTGCTTCTGGTGTGATGCTACGTCTTGTCCTGATCTGTCAGTGGCTCTTGAGAGATTCCACGGCACTAGCAGATTCGACGCTGCCGGCGCCTTCCGATCCGTCAGCCTGTCCGGCCTGTCAGAGCTTCAGAGAGCCCTTAGATGTGCCTCGGATCCTGCGTGAGGGGAAACGCGATGCGCTGTTCTCAGCCATTCGGCCGTAGCTCCTCCTCACCGGATCGTCACCCGCGAAGTCACACCGGTTCTGTGTCATTTCCCCGATGGCGTATCATCTGCTGGGAAGTCAAAGGCGACACATCACAGTCACTTGAGACATAGAACTGGCTTTAACAAAGTGTTAGCCTTCAGTAAATAGCTATTTCATGCAGCCGTCCAAACAACAGCACTCCAGACTTCTAGTTTTGTTAAACCTGCCCATGACAAATGAGTCATTTGTTGTGAGACATCAGGAGTTGGCAGTGAGAGCCCAAAAAAGTCATTCACAGTTCCTCCACAACATGGTCAGTTTTGTGTGGGCTCTTTGGTCGTATCATTGGAGCCAGGAAAATGCTGCATGTTAGCAATGTCAATGAAGTAGCTACATTTCAAAGGCTTTCTAAATTTGGTGGTGCTCTAGCAGTATAACACTCAGGTTGTGATTTCAAGTTTGGATCTGTTTCTACCACCAACACTTAGACCATTAAGCCTCTGAGCAAGACCCTTAACCTTAAATATGGTCATTGTTGGTATGTGGAAGAGAGAGACAAAGAGCATTTCCTAATTTTAGGTACACTCTACTTG
Source organism: Distichodus sexfasciatus (assembly GCA_032718565.1). Classification (NCBI taxonomy): domain Eukaryota; kingdom Metazoa; phylum Chordata; class Actinopteri; order Characiformes; family Distichodontidae; genus Distichodus; species Distichodus sexfasciatus. Next base: position 1,787,917 of record JAVGVS010000030.1, on the reverse strand, counting down.
GAGCAACTTGGGGTGAAGGGTCTTATGCAGGGAATCAATGATGGTTAAGCTGGTGGGAGGATTTCAACCCATGATCTTTTGGTCCAGAGGTGAGATCCTGCCCTCAGACCACCACAGTATACGGTACTTCACCACAAAAAGCAAAGCAGAAACAAAGAACAGGCAAAGTGGGGGTGATCTAGTGGTAGGATACTTGATTCTTGACCAAACTGTTGTGGGTTCAAATCCTACATTTTACCTCTCGTCCTAAAGGCTTCTTCAAAATGGAAGATGCCTTCAAAAAATGGAAAAGAAGTCCAGTCATCTTTGATTCAAGCCCTTGATATTACCATATCGTGGATGACTGAGATCGTGAACAAACGCTATAACAAGAATTATGACTACAAGTCAACATCACATCTGGAGAAAAAAGGAAACGAAAGGGAAGCGTCCAGGGTGACACACACTTTTCTATGTGGGTCTCCTTGCCAGTAGAAGATTGCTCCAGTTTCCAGTTTTGCTGTGAAGGAAGTCAGAGGGGAGGATAATTATGCGCGCCCTTTGAATCTCTCTCTTACATGTGAGGAAGGTCGGCATCTTAAGAGGAAACACTCCCTCTCTTTTGCCCTCCACCCTCGTTGCCCACTAATAGACCCGACTTTGGACTTTAAGGGCAGAATTTAATTGTCAACTTTTAATGATCCTTTCGCTTGCCTTTGCTGTCTCCATAGCCAATGCAGTAGGAGGTCCAAAGAAAAAAATATAACTACTCAATCCTGCATTAAACGAAAGCCAACCGGGATGACAACACTATTAAAGGGTGTGAATCACCCATGCTAATCATTTGTATGCTAATCACTGTTAGGCTGCTCCTTGAGATATGCTTTAAGGATTTGGGCTTGCTGCCCACCCACAGAAATATCCATTAAGCGAGATTCCTAATAAAACTCTTCATGTAAAACCTCAAAGCAGGACAGTAAACTGCAGTTTCTCCCGGCCTGCTGAATGGTTCATCGCCGAGAAGGGTGACCCCGGCCCACTGTTGGGAATTAAACATTGATTTAAGGTATTGGGGCAATTTCCAAGCATGAGTTTCCTCTTGGAGGTCCTCGTAAATGCGTATGATAGGAAATTGGCACCGGACGCTCCTCGTTTAATCCTCTTATTATTAGCCCGATATAGATGATATAGATGATGATGATGATTAGTATTCAGAGCTGTCATAAATATGCCATAAAAGTGTCTCCCCACCCCATCTGATTGAAAAGCGACGGCAGGCCATATCATCGCCGCATCTTCATTTCGTTCCCTTTTTGCCGGGGCTTAAACAACAAAAGTGAGAAATAAATTGAACATCCACTTAGAGTAATGTTATGCATTCCACGTTCTAATCAATTTTGCTGGCACACTACTCGACGTGCACTTCTGGGAAATCTACAGCACCAGGATGGAGGCAGCATCCCGAGCAGGAAGTGGCTCCTCTGTGACCTTGAGCTGTGTGAATCCAAGACTTACACAACACGCACATACACACACTTACACAAAAACACACACACTCTTGTATTACTGTCTTTGTAAGGTACTCCATTGACTCCCATAATGACTAGATGTAAATAATACTACAGCTACACCTAACCCTCATCTCACTAACCAAAAACATATGTTCTTCCTCTTTAAGGTCCGGTCCCGGCCGGTATCCTTGAGGTTTTCTATCATAGTTCAGTTCCGAACATTGACACCCGGTATCGCCAGAATTGAGTCACCAGGAATGATGGAAATCCTCCAGGATACCAACCCACCAGTATTACACCTGGACACTGCTGCCTTCTGAGGACCATTCATTTACCTTTAAATTTTTGCTCTTATCCAGGGGTACGTTTCCCAAAAGCATAGTTGCTAACTACATTACCAAATAATATGGTGTACATTAGCAACTAACATAGTGTTGCTAATTTAGTTAGCAATACGTTAGCAACTTTGCTTTGGGAAACGCACCCCAGAGCGACTTCTATTGCCTAATTTCAGTGACACTCTCCCTGGAGTGACTTGGGGTTAAGGGTCTTGTCATTGTGAGCACACCACACCACAGAACAGCACACTGTGCACCACAGCGAAATGTGACCGCTGCATTTTAACCTATCCGTGACAGACCAATGGGCAGCTGACATGGGCAGCGCCTGATTAGCAGTGCTTGGGGATGGTAACTTGCTCATAAGAGTACCTCAGTGGTACCTTTGCTGGTCCTGGGATTCAAACCTGGGATGGCGACCTTCTGATCACGGGGCGAACACCCCAACCGTTACACTACCAACTGCCCCGATGGTATTGTCGAAGGTAGGATTTGAATCCACGACGTCTGGGTCCAGAGGAGGGTATCCTAATCACTCACAAAGAAAAATGTCCCCACAAAACCATAAAGAATCCACAACTCATAGCTTATCCCATCTTTTAAGGGACAGCCAGGTCCTCACAAGCCACTAAATACAGGTACAGACACACACATGCATTTAAACAAGCCCCTAATCTGATCTGCGTACTTCACACACATCCTGGCTTTACATATAGATGTACTATGCAAATTTGCTGACTTAAAGGGGCACGAAACCTTGGCTATTGAGTAAAGCTTCACCTTCTTCACAACATCTAAAGATTAGGAAAGGGACGGACGTGGGTAGAGAGATAAAGGAAGCTCTCTGACATTAGACCTTCATATGAAAGTTGAAAATGTAAGTTTTGTGTTATGTCCTATGATGTTTGCTCACGTTTCTTTTACAATACGGGAAGGAGAAAATAGCCGAGAAAGAGCATAAACCCACAGGTTTTCCTTCAGTGCATAAGTAGTAAGTTAGAGCTGCGCAATATGACTTTAAATCAGTATCATGATTATTTCAGACACTTCCATTTGAGTTAACCTTTTCAGCCCGACAAATGCAATTTGCGACACATATTAATGTTTAGAATCCTTTTAACTTACAGAAACCACACACATACTGTTAGAATCACAAGACTTTTAACTTAAAGGACATTATATTGACTCATCTGTATGTGATATTACTTATGAGTAACTGTGCTCAAAAACTGAAGTAATTGTGTAAAAACGCATAAATGACATTCTTTGCGTTGTAAACAAGCGCTCCATTTGTTAGCGCTCACAACTCTCACAGGGAAGTCCAACATTCACTAAAACCTTCCAGTTCAGTTAAATCTTCCCATTTATTACAGACAAAACGTATGTTTTAGCTGATAAATAACAACCAGCGTTCTACTCACAGTACAGCCATTTACTTGATATTTATTTCCGACGCGCGTCCACAGCGCTATTGTGCGGCGGCTCTCATATGGAACGCCCTCATGACAAAAATGTACTTCTCTCCCAGAAATGAGTCAAAAATGAGTTATAGGCCAAAATGAGTCCAAATGCTCAAAATATTACCAAAAACTTCAGAATTTCTTTATTTTCCATTAATCAGAAAATATTTATTTACATGCTATAATGTTAGAGTGAAAAAGAAATATAGAATAATGCATAATTTATCAAATTTTATTCTATATCCAGATGAAATTTAAAAGAAGTGTTTTTACCTGACACTAAACTTATTTTTCTTCACAGTACCAAGGCATAGAATGTCTCTGCATAATAAAAAACTCTAAGTAAACAAAACAGATATTGTTCTTACTATTTCTAATAGTTATATCTACAGTTTTGATACTTTTATACTACATAAAGCTTAAAATTTTACAAGCACAGGTCAATTTTCATCAGAAATAGGCTGATTTCAAGATTGTGCCATGACAAATCTCAGTAGTGCAGGACGTCTTGAACACAACAACAAAAAACAAAGGTATAGAAAAACACCCCCAAACTTTCTTAGGTCTGTAAAGGCTGCATGCAAAATGTAATGTGAATATGTTACTGAGGTTACGTAATATCCTGCTGCTAATGTGTGTTATTTCCCACTAGAGAGTTGTTAATAGGCTCCTAAAATGTCCAGAGTGTGTGCGTGCTTGAGGAAAGAAGGACTAAAGTAAAGGTGGTAATGGAGCCACTTTAATACTGTCATACCTGGATGCTGGATCACAACAGGTATCAAAAATGCTTGAGGCTTCCTGGTCTTGTTGGCTTGCAGAGGCGTGATACTGCTGAAGAGTGTGGAAAGAGCTTTAGACACATTAATTACACACATTACTATTCACAATGCACTCTTTGAAAAGGCTATTTTTTAATGAATTTTTCTCCACTTTGCCAGTTTCGTCCACATCCTCGTCACAAATTAGTTGAAATTTAATACTCAAAATCGCAAAACGAAGGAGCTAAATGACTATTTGGGAGTGAAAGACAACAATGTGGCAGTCATTCCAAATTGGGAGCGATTTCCATGTTTAATTAGCGTTGTTCTTGTAAAAAGTCTTCGCCAGATACTTATGTGCTGTCTAATAGAGTGCCACAGTGCTCCTCTTTAACCCCAAATAACGAGCCAGTTTCTAAAAATCACTCAACAATCGGATGATTATTAGAAAAGATATTTTTGGTGTCCAAAATATATTGAGCAAATCACAAAAAACAAATAATCTCACACTATATGTTAGGGCTAAAATTAGGTTGAAATCTATATTTATAACAGATTTCTAAAAATTCTTAAAATTACTGTAGTAGACATTATTTCTTAAGTCAAATTATGTCAGACCTTTTTTTGGCTCTGGTCATTGCTCGGCTCCTGGAACCCCTACTGTTGCCATTTGCAGCTATATTTGTGTGTTTAAACGTGTCAAGGGTCAAAACAACAAAATCTAACTAAAGACTGTCAAAGAACAAGAGAAAGACAGGATCAGATTGATAACTCTTAAATAAAAGAGAAACAGGTGGTGATGATGATGATGAGGATGATAATGATTAAATCAAAAGTGAAACAGAAGTCCTGGTTCAATAGTCTGGGGATTGGGAGTGCTGTAGAGACCGGCTAGAGGGCGGAGACGTGACACGGCTATAAATAATCTTCAGTAAAATGTGTCTTTTGTTACACGCTTTTTTATCAGCGGCTCCTCAAAATCTCAGTGGAATTCAGTCCAAATCCTAATCTAACAGAACTGATCCATGTAATTGAATCAAGATATAGGGGCCAGGTTTGTTTGATTTGAGCTGCCGCTGAACCCTCTGAGGGTGAAATTCTCCCAAAGTGGTGGCTACAGACAATGTTTGAGAGGAATTTTAGCTTTTTAATACACATATTCAAGATTAGTTTCATGTTTACAGCTCTTTTTAGACATTTTACATTAAGACCAACGTTAATAAGTAATATCTGAAGGCGTCCACAGTTCTGACTAAAATCAAAAGTCGATGAAATAACTTCTCTGTGATATAGCTTCTTCTCTTGAAGGCCTTTCTTCATGTTTATTTGTGCAAGATTTTCACAGAATTTAAAGTTATTAAGCCTGGCACATCTGCAGAGCATTTTACGCTTTATTTTTGACCAAAAGCACTCGGTCAGGAGTATGCATGATGGTGGACGGACAAGTGAGGCATTACATTGGCATTCGTTTGATGCTGTTAAATGCCAGCCCGTAGCCCAATTTGTAATTTCATGTGTTTACCTGTGGGAGCAGTAATCAGGCTGTCCAAAGTGCTTACCCGTTTGCCGGAATATAAAATAAAAAATATATACAAATATAAAGGAGGAAATAAAAAAAAGAGTCTTGTGGCACATGAAGGACAGTCTTTGTGCTGCACAGTTGGTTTTACATCACCTACTGAAGTGCATATTGGGAATATTAAACTATCTTCACGGAATCATGGGATATATTTGGTCCTCCAGGACGTCACCTGAACGCCGTGTAAACGCAACAGCGTTCATATGAATTTTGGCTGAAATTGACGCCAGGAAAATGTTGCATGCAGCGTTTATTTGACGCCATCTGTCGAATAGCTGTCGAACGCCTGTGTGGACGCTCTGATTTACGCCAATGACCAGAAAAATGGTCAGCGTTCAGTCCGCACTCACCTGACACCACGAACGCCAGAAAAAAGCCGGATTATGACGCTGGCGTAGACTAGGTCTTAGTTGATACTGACAAACCAAATCAAGCAATGAGGGGATAAATGACTGAACTGATGAGAACAGACAGGGATGAACTAAAGACATGAAAAACAGGTGAATAGAATAACAAAGCTGAAAAATAGCTACAAACAGCAACAAATGGGGTCCAAGCAAAAGTCGCAAAAAGCAGCACAAAAGGGTCAGCACTGATCGACAGCAGTGTCTGTGTATGTGTAGACACACACCCACACACTGCTGATGCTGATGTTCATGTTCTTAGTTCTGATTGTTTATACCAAATTAAGCAAAATTGGACATACAATTTTAGCGCCCCTTTACGCTTTTCATTAAATGCTAAGCAGCACACCGTCCCTACTTATTAACCAAATTTCAGCTTTGTGTGACCTACGGTTTACACATTTACACAAATTCACATAAATACGCCATCAAGAGCTATTATGAGCCAAACCTGTAGGTGGCAGTGTGACGAGAACCATGAAAACATGTTAGCCAGCCAGAATCCTGAAAACAACAAATCAGCGTATGACACGAATTCCTGTTCCAATAACGATCAGCCAAACCAACTGTATACAAATATTGTGCTTTTAAGGTATTTAAGGCACACGCACAATAGAGCTAAACACATTATCGTTTTAAGAAAACTGTGTTTTACTTGTTTACACGGATCCAGAGAATCCAGCATTTTGAAAAATCTTCACTTTGGAGGGTGTTTTAAAAATATTCGTTTGAGGTGAAGAAAACTCAGTTTACATAAAAACGAAGGTCCAAAACGTGTGAAATAATATTCGTTTATAAAAATATTTAGATTTAATAATAATATTAATAATAATAATAATAATACAAATACTACTACTACTAACAACAACAACAACAACAACAACAATAATAATAATAAAGTAAAAACTGAACAATTACAAGGGGGTTCCTCAAAGTAAAAGCTGCAAAAAGCGGCACAAAAGGGTCCGCACTGCTGATAAAAGTAGTTAAGCCAGTAAGATTGAAAATTTTAGTTTGCTACTTCCTTAACACCGTACACGACAGTATGTGCATTTATTTGTATTGTAAGATTTGAGTTGTAAGGTTCTTCTGTATTTAATGAATGTTTGAAATATTGAGCTCAGAAAGCTCTCAGAACATTGCACTACAGTGTTATTTATTCTGCATTAATGATCAACACTGGAAATATAACTCAATAAAAAAGAAATAAGAAATAATTCCAAGATTGCGACTGCCTGCTGGGAATTGAAATTTTCCTGTAACTCTCCACATTATCATAGATATAGACTTGACTCAGAATTGAAAATTGGATCCGAGCACCAGCAATGTGAACCGGTTAATTTAACACTGATTTATTTTCTCCTTACTTACCAGAACTGGTTAAATTGATCAACACCATTATTTCTCTTCGCGAGCCGCTTCAAGATAGTCACAGCAGCTTAGCTTATCTGAGAGCAGTGAGTGAATGCCTGTGGGAACGGCTCGCTCTGCAGCTGCCTCAAAAGCAGCAAATTAAACTCCCTAACTTCGCTAAGCCGCATAACAGTTTTTAGTGTTACGCCAGACTGAAAGCAGCAGCAGCAGCAGCAGCCGGCCGGACGGTGTAGAGCATGAGTACTGAGCTCACAGGATTTGGATTGACAGCCGCTGTTCTGGTGTTACACAGAGCCTTATTTTACAAATAACAACGATATCATTATAGCCCCCCCAAAATTAAGAAGATAAAGGAAAAATATCTGTTTTCTCCTTTAACCAAAATCGTACTCAATTTCATTTAAATATAAAAATATTTGTCACGAGTGACTCCCACATGAGTCTCATATTATTATTATTATTATTATTATTATTATTATTATTATTATTATTATGGTCATGCAATAATACCAAATCTGTAATAATGTAGTTTTTCAACCTTGGAATAATAATAGTTATGCCCTGGTCCCCCAGTACTACACAGTTCAATGTGGTGTTGGTCCAAAGGTTATGGTTAAAGTTAGGGTTTTGTGTGGCACAATTTTTATATTTTAATTTGAGAATCAATAGGAAGCCCCTCACAGCGATTGCCAGACTTGAGTGTGTATGTGTATGCGTGGCACGTACAGCGTGCGATAAGACATCGGCTATATGTTACTCCCAAGTTTGTTGTGATGTTTTTGCTGGTCCTTGAACGTATCTTCTAATTGTCTTTTGACCTGATTTTACTTCATTAGAGTCAAATTGCAAAAGTGTATCGAGGAGACATCATGAGCCTGTTGCTATTGTCTTTTGTTTTCATCCAGACGAATTAACATATTGAGAAATGCATTATAAATGAGTACACTCTTCTCTTATCCGTTTGTGCGATAAAACTCTTTATCCAGCATGAAGTAGGAGCGCATGGGAATGCAAGATGGAGCTTTCTAATGTCGTTCCTAATATTGGGAGAATATAATGATAATGACAAACACATTCGATAAGGATGCAGCTATTTAACCTCCGGAATTGAGCTTCGGAATGTTTGTGCCGGTGCTCTGTGATGTTCTAAAGACTTTTTAACACTCTTATTTATTGCTTATTTCCTTTTCGTTATCACCTCCTGCACTGTTTAGCAACATAAAAACTAGTGGAAATAAACCCTGATGAACTCATCAACAAGAATCTCAAAACTTTGACATTGTCATGCAATAAAATGGAGGTGGTTTCTTTATGAATAAGGTCTCATTAAGAAGAAAACCATGGAAATAGAAGTTCTCATAGTGTTATTGCAGAGGTGGTGTGGTGATTAGTGCTGTCAACTCACCGCACTGTGGTTTAAAACGTGCATTGGTCCGGTCTCAGTCTCAGTCTCGGTCTCGGTCTCGACGCAACCTGGTCTCGGTCAGGACTTGGTCTGGGTTTAGGTGGTCTTGTCCCTACTGTACTTGGTACCGTAACGGTTAGGGTGTTCGCCCCCTGATCAGAAGATCACTGGTTCAAATCCTATACTGGTAAAGGTACCACTGAGCAAGGCACCGTCCCCAAGCACTGCTCCTCAGGTGTGGCCCATGTCAACTGCCCGCTGCTCATTTACACATGGGTCAGATGTAGAGGTCACATTGTGTTGTGGTGTGCTGTGGTGTGCTGTGGTGTGTTCACAACGACAAATAATCACTCACTTTCACATTTGAACAAGACTTCATGTCGAGCTGACACTGGACTAGCTGTTTATGGCCTTGAGTTGAGTATTTCAGGAATCGAAACATTAGATAAACGAGGCGAACAAACTCTGCTTGTTGTTAGAGAGAAGATGAACCAATGTTGAAAGAACATCGTTACAACAGCTTTTACCACCTCAATAAACTTTCGCTTAAACTTAAGAAATGTCCTCATCTTTAGCTTCTTCATGAAAATCCTGGTAAGGCAATACCACATTTTTCTCTTCTGTAGACTCAAGTGAAGAAGCAGACTTCTGAGAGTACGGTCCGTCTGTGTTCTCACACTTCTCCCGAACCTGCTGAGTGACGTCTGAGCACACTGTGATCAACCGAGTGTAGAAAATTGATCTGTTCCTACAAGTTCCTGTAAACCTGTTTATAATCCTTTCTCCACTTGACACTCAGCCTTTACACCAGAGCCTGTAGAACAACAAGAAGCAAAAGCAGTCGGAGCAGAGAACGGGGAAGTCCAAGTGATTAAACTTGCATGTGCTGCTACGGCCGTGGGCTCGTTCACAGTGGACAGGTTCATGGACGATGGTGAAAAAAGGGGATGGAGGGAGTGAGCGAGGGGTGGAGGGGAAGGCATATGATTCCAGGTACAGACTTCCCCACAGCATGATTCCCCAACATGCCCTGAACTCCAGTTGGTGTCTGTCGTTGTTGCCCGTTGATTTGACGACATTTTAATTAGCGTTCAATGCCAAGAGGTGGTTTGCATAAATTTGTTTGTGATGAAAGCAGTGAGGCACATCGAGGCGCATCGTCTTACAACCATATGATGTCATGCTTTTGTTTTACAAGAGACAATGCAAATTGAGCAACGAGCACACAACCCTCCGTTTAAGCAATTTTCTGTAGCTGCTTGCATCGGATCAATTCCAGTTAAGGGAATTCTATTGATGAGAAATTCATCAATAATGGAGGTAGTTGGTGGCGTCAGAGTTAGGGAGTTGGTCCCGTAATTAGAGAGTCGCTGATTTAAGTCCCGAACCGGTACCACTGAGGTACTCACTGGGGCAGCTTGTAGTATAATGGTTAGGGAGTTGGCCCCGTGATTAGAGGGATGCTGGTTCAAGTGCTGGACCATTGAAGGTGCCACTGAGGTTGTAAGCATTTGTAGCGTAATGCTTAGGGAGTTGGCACCATGAGTAGAGTGTTTCCGGTTCAAGTAGCGAACCAGTATAGATACCACTGGGGTACTTACTGGGGCAGTTAAGTATTAAAACTATTTTGCTGAATTTTTAATGAATATTAAATATTAATAAGTGGAATTTAAGAAAAGTCTTCAAGTAACGTAGTCAGAGTTGTTTTAGGTGCATTTTGAGATTTCCAAATTTTGCTAAAAATATTAGTTTAGTTTGATGCTTGATTTGATTCAGACTTGTGACTTTTTAATTAAGATTTCAGTTGTGACCTGAGTTGTATCATTTACTTCCACTTGTTTTATTCTGAATAATTATTTTGCTGAAAGCTAATGAGTCTACTGGATTAAAGTGACCATATCCCCTCGGGGCCTAATGTTTCGTTGGGACGTATCTGCTTGAGAAACAAAATTTTAAAAAGTATAATCTTTAACAGTCATTCATTCATTCATTCATTCATTCAATCAATTAATCATTGATTTGCTTTCAGAAAAATAAAAGCTCATGACGGCACGTTTAAGGCTCAGATCGTAGCTCTAACCTCACAGCTTTCTTCAGATGAAATCTTTGAGGAAATCCATTGAAATTCACTGCTATTAACTCAGACATGTGCTCTTACTTAAATTACATGTAAAATAGACTTTTATTATGCAGGTTTTGTGATCATAAAAGCGTTCTCTCTTTGACTTTTATGGCATTACATTACCAACTTAAATAGCACAATCAGGTTTAATTCCCACACAGTCAATCCAACATTATCTTCCATTGTTATGTTATTCAAAAGTTGATGGATTCTCGTAATATCATCATGTCATCTTAAAATACAGCAATAAGATCGTGTAATGTTCCAAGCCATCTTCATGTTCCCATTTTAATCTGCAGTTTCTCAGTTTTTACAATCATTTTCATGTGCCTCAATACCATGTTCACGTTTTCATCATATCCATGCTGTAAAATGTTCAAGTACAGTTACTGTCTGTAGTACAACCTTATAAGATTTTCTCTATTTTCTATATTTCATGTATATATTTTATTCTTACTCTTTTGTTTATTGTATGATTTTTACTTTAACCTGTAACCTTTTACAATTCTTGATTCAAATTTTGATTTGGATCAGTCAGAATACATTTCACTATATGTTTTAGTCGTATAACTATGTATGTGACAAAGAATCTTGAATCTTGAGTCTTTAATACACTAAGTGAACTGATCTGAGAAGTCTTACATTTCTCCGTTAATATTTACCAGCTGTTCTGTTTAGAAAAGTTAATGTTCTGTTTAAAAGTTAACTAAACTGAAATCACTTCATTGTAATTATTGTCAGTCAGATAATTTTATTATAATAAAATATTTATGATTATTTTATTAACTTTAATTTTATTTAAAGGTTAAGTTTATTTGAAGTTTTATTACCATCTTTTGAAAAAACTCCTGAACCGTTATGAGACCAACTGCCCCAGTGAGTACATCGGCGGTACCTTTACAGGTCCGGGACTTGAACTGGCGACCTTCCGATCACAGGGTGATCTCCCTGAATTAAATGCTGCCAACAGCATTAGTGAGTACCTCAGTGGTACCTTTACAGGTCCGGGACTTGAACTGGCGACCTTCCGATCACAGGGTGATCTCCCTGACTTAAATGCTGCCAACAGCATTAGTGAGTACCTCAGTGGTACCTTTACAGGTCCCGGACTTGAACTGGCGACCTTCCGATCACAGGGTGATCTCCCTGACTTTAATGCTGCCAACAGCCCTAGTGAGTACCTCAGTGGTACCTTTACAGGTCTGTCAGCTTGAACCAGCAACCTTCCGATCACTCAGCCAACTCTGCAACCATTTTGCTACCAACACCCGAGGAGCAGTGTTTGCAGATGGTGGTACCCTTACAGGTCTGGAACTTGAATAGATGACCTTAACCGTTACGCTACCAACTGTCCCATAGCAATGGTGGTGAAAGTTTATGTCCAGATGCAGAAGACAGGATTAATTAGGCCCCAAAAATTAGGCCCGTTCCCCTGTTTCCGCAGTTTCTTCAGGATTGGCCCGTCAAGTTGCATTTATTGTTCACATACTGAATTAGGAGCCAAAAAGGTTTGGAAACACTGATCATGTGTAGAAGCCGGCCTGGTGAGCGTGTTGTGTTAGTTTGTTTGTTCCACAGTGCTCTGATACGTCTTACCTGCCTTCGTTCTCCCTCTGTGTTGGCTTCCCTTTGGGAAATATAAGAAGGCTCAGCTCGACTCGGAGACTGAGATCTGTGTAATCCATTCCATAATGTAACTGTGAGCAGGATTAGACCTCTCATGCAATATAAACGAATCTCACTTAAGCAGTTATTACTCCACAACTGAGGTCCGCGCTTTAGAGACGGACAGCGATTAGACGTGTTGATCGTGTGATTAATTGAGAACGGTGGGTCAGCACGTTGATTAATAAAACAACACCTGACGATCCCAAGTCCTGTTTTAAATAAAGCTGGTTTAACTATCAGAGCTGACTAGACTAGACTGAGTTTTGCGTGAGTGCAGTCTCATATGCAATTCCTCAGCCTTATTTATTTCTAAAAATTTAAGTGAATTTTACCTGAGTGATTATTTGTCATTGTGAACACAGCACGACACACAGTGCACCACAACCAAATATGACCTCTGCATTTGACCCATCCGTGAAGAAGCAGTGGGCAGCTTTTATGGCAGCACCCAGGGAGCCATGCTTCGGGACAGTACCTTGCTCATGAGTACGTCAGTGGTACCTGTTGAGCGGTCTGGGTTTCGAACCTGCAACCTTCTGCATGGTTCAGTTGCCTTTTCTCAAACCCAAAGAGGTAGTAAGCGTTATGATTAAAAGATGTATCTTTTTGCTCAAAGTTTATGAAGAAAAAGAGCTGCACCTGCATTTTGATGTTTTCCGTAGTCCATCGCTCAACGCCTGCACCAGCTTTACTGAAATGGCTTTGTCGGTGTTGGGCACAAACCCACAGGTGAAATATGTGTCTGAGTAAAAGCACGGTGAGGTCATTAGCTGCTGCATGGGCCCCATTTATTCTGCTGTGTGCCACTACTAACCCTCCCCCTCCTACTTCTACCCCCATCCCTTATTTTTGGCCCTGCTGATCCTCAAAATGGAGTTTCTGGGCCCGGGCCAAGTGCAGCGCTACTGTACAGATGTGACCAGCGACACTGTGTGTCCAAGTCGAGTCCGTCTGAATCTCTGAGGAGTTTTTAGTGAGGAGAGTAGGACACGTATTAACGAAGTGTCGATCGTTTATCGATATTAGTATGGTCGGGTACTGAGCTCGATATTGTTTTAGGACAAAATCAAACAATGCCAAATTTTGGTACATTCATGCGCTCATCAGCAGCAGCAGCACGCATACGGAACTGAGTGAAAGGTTTAACGGTTATTAAAGCATTTCAATGCAGTTCATATTTACAGCAGCAATAGGATAGAAAGAGATATTTACTGCAGTTTAGTTTCCATTTGCTATTTAAGCTATAGTGATAGTTTTGTTCACCATGACAACGGTTGCCTGGTTGAAGAAAGTGCATGCGTGGAAACACTGCACAGGAAACTGAAAACAAGGTGCCAAGCCAAAGCGCTCAACTGTGTAAAATCAGCGCAGATATGCAACATTTGCCACCCAAAATGCAGAATTGTTAAACATAAAATATATTTACAAGCGGATGAGTGTGCAGTGTTTGATAATTGGAGCGCCACAGTTAAAACTACATCGGCTTCCCTGACAATCACCCCTGCAGCCAGCATCGACATCAAGAACGTTGATCTACGCCGTCGACAAGTTCCACTGCAGCTTTAGGTAATTAGTGATCATACTGTTTTAGTTATTGTTCTGGGATATTTTTATAAAAACTGATATAAATTTATATTGTAGCTGTAACATAAGAAACATTTGAAATTAGTTGGAGCTTATTTATTATTTATTATTGTTAGCCAATCAGCATCGAGGAAAGGGTGGGGCATACACTCTCAAGAAGTCACTACAAATGGCGGCGTATCTGGAGCAGCTGGAGAATATTTCATAAGTCCAATCTCGCCTCGAAGACGCTGCCACTAATGCTAAGATGCGATTTCTCTCCATCTTGTTGGCTAAACTAGCAATCTCAAAGAAACACGTCGAAATAGGGACGAACGCGGAAGTGCCCGATGCCGCTTTTCGTAACTTAGCAACAACGAGCGCTGAGAGAAAGTGCCGAGAAAGCGCAGAGAATGCGCTCTGGAAATGAGGTTTTGAACGCTCTCAGCTGAAAAATGCCTTTGGTGGACACACGCCTTGAAACTCAGAGAAGGAGAAGAGGAGAGTTTTAGCTGAGCTTGGATGTTTGTAAAATTCAACATTTTTACAGGTTTTTCTTTCTTTTTTTTTTGGTATATCGGTTCCAAATATTGGTTATCGGCCCGTTAACTAGCATTACTCTGTATCGACATTGGCCCTGAAAAAGCTATGTCGGTCAACCTCTAGTATATATACTTATTTAGCGGTTTGTGAGGATCTGGCTCCATGAAAACTATGATGTGTACATTTTTATTGCTTTGTGGGTACATTTTTGGTATGGAAAAGGAAAAATTCCTTGTGCAGTGTGTGTGTGTGTATGCGTATGTGTGTGTGTGTGTGTGTATCACTCTTCGTTACACTTTCATCTATTTCCACTCCTTCCCTCCCAACAAGCCCCTTCATTAAACAAGCCCCTGACTGTTTGAACAGAGCCTCGTCCCCCCGTCGCGCTGATCGGGGGTGAAATATAGCTCCCAGAATGCAGCAGGGGTGCGGGGGCCTTGACTCCATGGAGCACAGAGTGCACGGGGGTGGGGTTGGGAGGAGGGAAGATGGAAGCGGGGGATGGAGGGAGAGAAAATGGAGGAGGAGGAGGAGGAGGAGTGCCCGTGGAGAACACTGATTACTTACTTTCAAAACATCAGTTTGATGGAGAGACGCTCGCGCCTTCCCAGCGGCCTCCCATCCGTCTGGACCGCCGCCGCCCGTGATTGATGAGGAGACTGCCGGCGGGAGCGACCCGAACACCAGCCTCACTCTCTCACACACACACACACACACTCTAACACACACTCCCCCGAGTGCTCAGGTATACGGGAGGTTGATGAAGTTTCTGCATGAGTGTCTGCACGCTGGTGGGTTCCTCGTCTGTGTGTGTTGTGTGTGTGTATGTGTAGATACTGTTTTTAGGGGATTGTGAGGACCTGGTTGTCCCCTAAAAACTCCATGATATCACAAAATTATTTTTATGGTTTGTGGCGACATTTTTTGGTCTCCTTAAAGGCAATCAATTTCGTAGAAAATGACCATGTTTTATTTGAAAAACCAAAGAGACAAAAAAATTGGTTGCTAAGGTTACGGACAGGGCTAGGGTTATGTATATATAGTAATTATGAGAGCCTGTGAAAGTAGAAAGATATTAATGTAAGAGTGTGTGTATGTATTTTGGGTATTTCAGTCCCTCCAGGATTTTGTGGGCCATTTTTGAGATTTTTGTGGCCTAAAATGCCTGTTTCTGTGGCCGCTTTCCTAAAAATTGTGGTGAAAGTTGCAGCGTTTTTATGCGTTTTGTTGCAATGAAGTGAAATGAAGGAAACAAAACCATTATCATTTTTATTAACCATTAATCATTTAGTTATTTTTGAAGGTTAATGTGAGGCGTTTTCATCACACGTTTCCTGCGTCTTCTAAACATAACAAGGAAGTGAGGTCATAGACGTATGGCTCAACGTTTTGTGGGAAACGAAAACAATTGGTCAAAAAAGTGCGGAAAAGTTGCAGTAATTGTTCAAAATTGCAAGGTAGTTGGCTGAATTTGCATTAACAGTTGCGATCGCAACGTCACGAAATCCTGGAGGCTCTGGTATTTAGTGCATTGTGAGGACATTGTGTTGCTGTCCCCTAAAAGATAGCGAAACTATGATGTGATGATTACGGTATGTGAGGACCAATCCTTATAAGATAAAACAAATGTATAGGAACTTGCCAGGTTTTATTTGAAAAATCAAAAGATTTGTTTACCATGGTTACGGACAGGGTTACGGTCAGAGGTAGATTATTTACATCTAGTAGTTCAGGGTGTTGTAAGGACACTAAAAGATTACGATTTGCCAGTTTTTATGCTTTGTGGCGACATTTTTGCTATGTGAGGACTAAGAAAAAAGAAATTTGAAAGAAAAAATGATTTTATAGAAAATGAAGAGATTAAAGACTCACTTTTGGTTACTGTGATTAAGCCTGGGTTTTAAGGTTAGGGTGAGGTGAAGGTGGAGGGGTGTCTTTGGGATGCGCAGGCCTAGTGGAGTGTGGAACGGGAGAGTCTTAGATCAGGAACTAGAAGTGGGGTTGGAGTTGGGGGATGGGTTTGAAGGGTGACGATATGCTCTAGGGTTGGGGTTTTGGGTTGGGGGTAGGCTCAGTTGCACAGTTAATATTAGTTCTTAAGGGTTTAAGAACTAACGATTGTGGTTAGGGTTGAAATTTTGTTGGGGGGGTTGTTTAGAGTTAGGTTTGAGGGTTGTGTGTAGGGGTGGGGGTTGGTTTTAGTGTTAGATTGAAGAGTCGAATGTGATTTCTAGGGTTAGGGTTAGGGTTAGGCTGTAGGGGATAGGATAGGGTCTAGGGGTTGGGGTTTGGGGCTAAGGTTTTAGGGTTAGGATTAGTTTTGTTGGGGTCCAAGGGTTGGGATTGAGGGTTATGTTTTAGGTTTAGGTGTAGTAATGGTGATATTTAGGGTTAAGGTTAGGCTTAGGGTTAGTGTGGGGTAGAGTAGTTGATGAAAGTACCTCACCAAGATGGTGATACAAGTGTGTGTGTGTGTGTGTGTGTGTGTGTAGGCATCCTCGCCTACGTGTGCTGCCGCCACCGCCGCCGCCACCGCCGCCACCACCGCTACCTGTCTTAATTAGAGGTCGGGCAATTAAGACAGATTCTCTGATTAAGAAACATGCTAATGGCTGTCATTTGCTAATAATGAATCTCTCCTTATTTCACACGGAGCCACTGAAAGGTATTGATCTACGGATGTGACTCGCATGGCAACGGCTTAAAAGCTCGCTAAAGTCCATTAGAGGACCTGACGTCAGCCTTTTTCAACTCGCCTGCTGCTGATTGGCGAGGACGACTCTCTCTCTCTCTCTCTGCTCCGTTCCGCTGCCGCCTCGCTTTCTGACTCATTTCAGACGGGACGTTTTGAAAACACCATAGAAATGGAGTGAAAAGGGGAGAGTGATCATTAGTTTCCAGACTTCCTCACTAATTGAGTGCAAAGAGGTGTTTTTAGATCCTTTTCTCTTCACTTCATGCATCACATTGGTACAGGGTTTTTACTACTGGTGAGGTTTTTCTGCAAATTAGCATTTTTAAACTATTTTGTAAACTAAATTATTCTGTGCACCATTTGCTGGCCACCAATGAGTCTCATATGCACACAAGGTGATGTAGTGTACAAGAGTCCAAAAATTATTTATTGACTAAAAAAGACACCCTCATGTCTCAAGATTTTTTGCTACTATGCTGCTAAATTAATTTTACTGCTTCAGTTTTTGATAATTAGTATTGTGCACAAGATGATTTAATCCACAAAAATCAAAAAATTGTTAATAGACTAAACAAAACACACCCCCGTGCCTCATGATTTTTATTACTGTGCAGCAAATTTGTTTTATGGCTTCATTTTTTTAAATTAGTAAACTGTGTCTGGTACACCAGATGATTCAACCTACAATATTCCAAAAAAAATCTAATTTGCTAACAAAAGACCTGCCTGTCTGCACAATACAAAAATGACTCCAAAAACACACCAAAATGCATTAATAATTAACAATTTTGGAATTTTTGTAAACATGTATGCACATAAGCCTCTTTTGGACCATGAACAACATTGTTAATACTCTACAAATTGCCTTTTAGCAAATCTAAATGACTAAATCTTCATGAACCAAAATAAGCTTTTGTGTGCCCAAAATAATTTAGTGTTCAAAAATCCAAAAATTGTTATCAGGCTTAAATAAAGACGTCACGCCTTTGGTGATTTTTTTAAAACTAGTTCTGCAAAATAAACAGTTTTGGGAATTTATGGTGACGTGCACAAGACAACTTAATCCACAAAAATTGTTAAAACGTTAAAAAATAGACACACTCTCATGCCTCTTAGCAGTTTTGCAGACTAAATCAGGGGTTTTCAACCGGTGGTCCATGGCGTCAATGCAAGTGATAAGACGAAAACATGCCGTTTGCGGTCAGTTCGGCAACGCGCCGTGTGAAAATGGAGACAATCATCTGCATTAAATCAATGCCTTGAGATCTGTCATTTCCAGTGTTTGGATTTGTTGTTTCTACAATTTTAAACTCAATCGCCTCTTCGCCCTTTTTCCCCCCGCGAGGCACGGAGGCATGTTAAATATTAGGACTGCACAGATCATGGCTGACTTGGTTGAAGACAGAGCAGTGACATGGCTGATGGGTGACTGCTTGCTGTCTGTTGAGTTTTAACTTTCCCTGTCACTATCAATTCGCCGGCACATATCTCCCAGACCTTGAAGGCCTTTCACAGATGGGAAAGACGATTGTAAACGCCATCGCCAACACAGCATTCCATCCTTCCTGTTTGTTCCTTTGTTCACTATTATCTCCATCCTTCCATCTCTTCTCATTCTCATCTTCTCATGTTCATGTTCTTTTTCTCAAATCTCTGCTTAGGGATGTACCGATCCACCTTTTGTCATTGCGAACACAGCACACAGTGCACCACAACAAAATGTGACATTTCACCTATCCCTGAAAGAGTAGCAGCCAGCTAGCATGTGTAGCACCCGAGGAGCAGTGCTTGGGGACTGTACCTTGCTCATGAATACCTCGATCGGAAGGTCGACGGTTCGACTGCTGCATCTTGGGCGTGTCCGTGTGTCTTTGCTGTTTTTGAGCGATGCAACTTACTTACTCAATTTAAAATTAATTTCGGCGGAGACAGTGTTTTGCCGCAGTGCTAAGAGCGCTGCAAGTAGAAATCCGTTCAACTTTTAAAACAGCGCTGTGCTCGTTAACGGCACTTGTCTCTTGCTATCCAATAAAAATCGAGTAAGGGATGGTGGTACTCTCCCAGCTGTTTTCTTGCACAGTTTATCTCATGCATCCACTCTCTACATCTCGAAAGACATGTGAATATCTAGTTGAAAAGCTGCCGCTAATGCTAAGATGTGATTTCTCTCCATCCTGTTGGCTAAATTAGAGATCTTTTCGTAACTTGTGTTTTCATAGCAATGAGCGCTGATAGAAAGTGCCAAGAAAGCGCTCTGGAAGTGAGGTTTTGACTGCTCTCAGCGGACCCAGGCCCTAAACGACCTTCACCGGAGTACCGCTGTCCAAGCATGCACAAATCAAGTGCACAAACCTCAAAAACGTATTTAATTGAATAGGTCCATCCCACAAAACGGCTCATTATCGGTATCGATATACCCTATACGTACAGGATCGGTGCATCCCTATCCTTTCCCCCGTCCTCATCCTCATCTCCTGCCACGTCTTCTCTCTCTCTCTCTTCTTTTGTGTCTCTCTTTTTATTCCATGCCAGCATGCGTCATTTACATCTCGGCAAATGGCAGGAGGTTTGGGCAGAAAGGCCAGGCCGAGAGGGTGTGGATGTGTAATCAGTTTCGTCCCCTCGTCTCCTGAGACGTTGCCGGTTTTGTCTCCTGCCTTGCAGTGGCGGAGACGTGATCAAACACGGTTAAAGCGGGGCCAAGGACATTAATCTCACTTCTTTGAAACGTGCAGGAGGCGCCGGAGGGACGGCGGTCAATCTTGCAGAGATTATTGCAACAGACGTGGGTTAGAAGAGTTCTTTCAGGGTTTTGGAAGGACTGAGTGGTGTGATAATGCACATTATAAGACTATAAGTTATATTTTAATGTTCCAAGTCCATAGTGGTCTTTCTGGAAAGAAGTGAAAACTGACAGAAATAAAATTAAGTGGTTCATAAAACAATCAATTTATATATATAACAGTTATTTAGTTACGTTTAGCTATTTTCTTATAGTATTCTTCTGTATTTTCATAACTATACGATACTGTACTTTTACAGCAGATCTAATTACACTTTAATATAGGAGTGGGAATCAAAAACCGGTTCTGACTCAGAACCTGTTCCAGTTGATCATTTTCATCAGAATTGTACACCTCCAACCTTATCAATTCTTCTTAATGATTCTCTCATTTCCCAGCACTACATTTTCCGCTTTTCCCTAGGTTTGCATCACGGTTCATTACGTCACACTCTCTGCGACTTGACCTTCAACCACAAGGAATCATAATGCACAAATGATATTTTTCATAATGTAAACACACATGCTGCGTTTGTTAGCACTCATGACTCTCACATTCACTAAAACCTTCCAGTTCCGTTAAATCTTCCCATTTATTACAGACAAAACTGGGCCGGGGCCAGTTTTTAATCCCACTCAGTCCCTGTCCCAGTAAATGTGTGTGCAATGACGTGGCCTTGGTTGGCTCTCCTTGATCTCAACGTATGTTTAGTGACCTCTGGTTCCTATTCTTGCCTCCACATATGGATATAATCTGTAGCAAACAAATGTACGCCCACATGCAGATGAGGAACTTTTATTTACTTTGTTTCCTGCTGTGAGCAATTCCGGAGCGGCAGATGTGTGAGTGAGTGTGTAACTGGTCTCTGTGCTGAGGCGTGAGCATTTACATTCTCATCTCTATATGTTATATATATGTATACATATTTTTTTTTTCAGGTTAGCACTGCCGAGAAGGTTCTGGGTTCGATCTTGGGGTCGGCTGTAGGGTTTTTCTGTGTGGCGTTTGCTTGTTCTCCCTGTGTTTGCGTTGGTTTGATCCAGGTGCTTCGGTTGCCTCCTACAGTCCAAAATAGTCCAAACAGGTTAATTGGTGACTCTGAATTGGCCCTGTAAGGTGTGAATGTGGGTGTGACTGAGTGAGTGTGTGTGCCCAGTGTTGGTCCCCGCCTTGCGCCCGTAAGTTCCTGGGATAGGCTCCGGTCCTCGGGAGCCTGTTAAGGATTCAGCAGTTCGGATAATGAATGAATGAACATTGTGTTTTTTGTGTGTAGGGATTAACACTCTCTAAAAGCTTGATTTGAGTTAATTTTCAAGTGATGTGTGTAGTTTAATTACGAAATAATAAATAAATGAATTGAATCCACGTTAAGATGAGGCTGAAATATAACAAAGTGGTCTGTAATTATTTTACGTAGCCACTATATTAGGTAATGAAAAAGAGTGCCAAAATCAGGGTGCAAATCAGACGCAATAACACACCGTTGCTGTTACACTTGCAGCAGATTTAGTCATTGCTGTTGACAATATTTTGGCACTATGACATTTTCTGGAATGGTTTATGGCTTCTCTACTTGGAAGCTTCAGACCATGGTTAATTGGATTGAATATAATAACACATTCATTTTTTCCAAATGAATAACCAGCAACATATTGTTTTCGTCCAAAGCGTTTAATAGTAGGGTTGGCGTCCATGCCTTTTTCACACATCAATAATCATGAAATGTCCCAGATGATCATTGATTTTCGATGACAGTTTTCAAACCAAAGCACTGGCAAGGATTGTTCTTTATTCCTTTGTTATACTTTGATATCTCGGGGAAATTTCAATCTGATTATTATTTTTGCAAGTGAAACCAATTCATATGCTATCAGCCTCTAGATAATTTATCCATCTTACTGTTAGAACTAACACCAGTGGGCTCCTTACTCATGGGGCCAAGTCAGTGATCCAACACCATTATTACTAGAACGCATAATTCATTGAGCTCTTTACCATGGGGCCATCTCAGTGATCCAGCTCCATCAACATACTGGTAGAACTACCACCACTGGGCTCTTATCACCATGGGGCCATATCTGTGATCTGAAGCTCCATCGCATCGGTAGAACTACTAATCTTAGGGCTCCTTACTCATGGGGCTATCTCAGCCATCCAGCTCCATCGCACTGCAGAACTACCACCTTAGGGCTCCTACTCATGGGGCCATCTCAGCCATCCAGCTCCATCACATTGGTAGAATTAACACCATTGAGCTCCCACTCATGGGGCTATCTCAGTGATTCAGCTCCATCGCATTGCAGAACTACCACCCAGGGGCTCTCATCATGGGGCTATCTCAGCGATCCAGCTCCACTGCACTGGTAGAACTACCACCCAGGGCTCTACCTGGCGGGGCTATCTCAGTGATCCAGCTCCATCGTGACTGGTAGAACTACCACCTTTCATTGAGCTCCTTTATCGCAAATGCCATCTCAGTGATCTCAGCTCCATCGCACTGGTAGAACTACCACCATTGGGCTCCTTACTCATGGGGCCATCTCAGTGATCCAGCTCCATCGTACTGGTAGAACTACCACCTTAGGGCTCCTTACTCATGGGGCCATCTCAGCGATCCAGCTCCATCATACTGGTAGAACTACCACCATTGAGCTCCTTACTCATGGGGCTATCTCAGTGATCCAGCTCCATCGTGACCAGAACCACTAATTATTGAGCCCCACTCATGGGGCTATCTCCCCAGTGATCCAGCTCCATCGTACAGGTAAAACTACCACCATTGGGCTCCTTACTCATGGGGCCATTTCAGTGATCCAGCTCCATCGTACTGGTAGAACTACCACCGTTGCACTTCTTGCTCATGAGTACCTCACTGGTACCTTTACCATTCCAAGACATGAATCGACGATTGCAGGGCCAGCTCCCTAACATTTACTCTACCAACTGCCACAAATGTTTGTAAATGCAGACTGCTTGACTGGGCACACGTGTATCAATTGGTCTGTTTGAAATACCTCAGTTCTATAATTAAGCTGTACATCCCAATAATTTCTGTCCATGCACCGTACCTCTGTAATTAGCAATTGTAAGTCGCTTTGGATAATAACATCTGATAAAGTCCCTGACTGTAAAGGTAAAGAGGTTTTCTTTTTAACATCCCCCAGATATGATCACAACTAACTGAGCCAAAGAGAAAAGGAGTTGGAAATGAGTTTCCTGTTCCTGCTGTGTTTTCCGGTGCTTGTGTGTCCACCACTGGTGTGATAACAGTAATGATATGGCAGAGCTCCAGCTTGTGAAGGCCATTAAAGGATGATTCATGTGACCATGTCTTTTTAATGACATCTCCTGTCAGACATCAATAAAACCCGGATGGATGGAGTAGGGCCTGGAAGAAGGAGGAGATGAGGGTAAGAGAGAGAGAGAGAAAGAGAGAGAGCGAGAGAGAAAGAGAGAGATAGCAGCATGACCTCTGTCTTCCTTCTCAACTCTTTGTCAAATCACCTGCAAACTTACTGTCACGTACTAGTGATGCCCTGTGATCCCCCAATCGCAACTTGACAGCCATTGCTGACAGCTGTAATACTGGGCAACGTAGAGTTTTCTCAGATAAAAAAACAGCTTTACAACCTTAAGGAGTTTGACCGATATATAGTACTTACGAACGATAGCTGTTGTTGATTTGAGAATTTTAAAATCTCTTTATTTTTAGAAACGTACAGAGGATTTTCCATAACACTCCCTAATATATGTGGTTATTGTCAAAATTATATGGCATAATACCTCGTCTTACATCATTAATTGGTCCCAGAACATGCGACTTAAGTCGAAAAACAACTTGGCTTGAATAAACCCCCTAAAAATCCCTAAAGAGGCAACATAGATCCCCTATAAACATATCAAAACATCTTTAATAGCGCTGTCACATAGGAGAACATGTGATGGAGAAAAATTTGAAAAATTATTACATTTCTCATCAGAAAAACCTTTCTGTTTAATACTGTATTCTATACCATTTATTACACATATATACATTTTAGAGTATTTTATGTATTAAACATTTCATTTTATGATATATTAGGCTTGTTATTGTTTATTTACACTTTTATTCTCTTGTTTTTAAACAGCATGAGTCTGAATAAAACAGCTGTTTTTAACTAAACAAGTGATTTTTATTAGGTTTTGTTTTTACCTTTATTATTTTAGAATTAGCGATGTAATTTTTAAGATGTTGAAACATTGATACACTGTTCTCATAACTTCCATCTTCTGTCTCTGTGTTTCATTTTTATTGTCTTTTTTGGCTGTAATAAACACCAATACCAATTTCTTTGCCATAATATCAATCAAACTTTGCAATTTGTGACAAGCAAAGGAACTGGAGACAATTACTTTAAATGCCAAAGGGCAGCTCTTATTTTTGAGTACAATTTTATCACAAATGTTTCCTGTGTATGTATCTGTTTAGTCTCTCAGATTGAACTGAGCATGTAGATTGAGAGGAAAATGGTTGCCAGGTGTTTCGATTTGCTGCTTATTCTCCCTTAAGTGTGCACTCATAAGAGCTATGAAGGTGCAGGGTTGGATATAGCTACCGGATTTTTCCTGCTGTTTGATTTTGACGTAGATAAATCGAGTATTGAACTGGCGAAATGAAAAAGCAACCCAATTTGGAGAGAAGATGAATTGTGAAGTGTGGAGTGGCGTCTGTTTTCTTTTGTGTGACAATGCTTACATGCTTGCAATGACCAGAAATTTCCCAGAAATGACCATAAATGTAGACCAGTCGGCAGCGTAATGCTTGTTGAGTTTGCCCCGTGATCGGAAGATCACTGGGTCAAGTCCTGGAACGGTAAGGGTAACACTGAGGGACTCATTGGGCCAGCTGGTAGCGTAGTGGTTACGGAGTTGGCCCTGTGATTGGAGCGTCGCCAGTTCAAGTTCCAGACCAGTAAGGGTACCACTTAGGCACTCAGGTACTTACTGTACGTAATACAGTATTTTTGGCTCAAAATACGGTACTTTAACAAATACAATTGAGAAAAAGAGAATTACTGTTATCTTTTCACAGACTTTTGTACTTGAATTTTTGGTTTATGGTTAAAATGGAAAAAAATGCAACAAAAAGGTTCATTTTTACTTCTTGTTCCCATGACTTCGGGCTGTGATGTTGGTGCTGTTGGGCTCAGCGCTGTGCTTCTATAAGTGGTCTCAAAGGGTTAAGGAGTTAGTGCTTGTTTTTGCTGATGGGTTGCACGCTGTAACGAGCTTAAAGATTTCTCTCCTTTTGTTTCCTGCAGGTTATCGGGAATGAATGTGCCATCTCCTATTGTCAGCAACAAGAACTGGCTGAGGCTACACTTTGTAACCGACAGCAACCATCGATACAAGGGCTTTAGTGCCCATTACCAAGGTAGGCTGCCTTTTTACTCATCTCATATATCCTCAAACAGGGCGTCAAAGCAACTGCTTCAAACCACACGACCAACCGACCAACCAGATCACGTAGTTACACGCTGGATGTCTAGGAACAACCAGGAACAACCTACCATCCCAAGATGTCTTAATGTCTCCTTTTGTATAGATGTGTGTTGTGTTTTCTCTTGTCATATTTACATTTTTTTTTGACCGCTTGAGTCGTTTCAGTCATCTCAATGTCTTATTCAAAACAGTAAGAGACAGATATTTCTGCACTTCTTTAAGTTCTAAATATGCAATATTTTCATGCATTTTTGGGTTTTGCTACTTCACCTCTTTTTACAGAAGTAGATAATGTTTTGGAAGAGAATTTCAACAGAGAAAAGTGCTTTGTTGCAAATGTTCAAATGAAAGCCCTCTCCGCCCCCTCACCTGGCTAACTTCATAATTCAGCAACAAATTGCTTGACTGCTCTTTGGAAATAGCTGTCTCTTTTTTCCCCTCCCCCCATTCATCAAAAAAACAAAACAAAACTGCAGTACGGCATAAATATTCTTTTTGTTAAGTCGTAAATGCTCATCCCAACGCCATCATTGTTTGTGCCTGGCTGTGTGTTTTCGCTTGTCACTGACGTCCGACATGCATTTACCATAAACCCCCTTTCAGCTTTTGCACATCGACCCAGTTGATTTGACCAGCTGTGTTTTGGGTGGAATGTGAAAGTGTTTGCCAACCCTTACATGCTGTAATAGATTCAGCATCAGTTGTTGATTGTGGAGATTTTAATACTCGTGTTCGTGTTCGCACATAAGAGCCCAGTATTATTTGTGGGTCATTATAGAGTGAGTCAGACTGAATCACCCCAGCAGCAAAAAAATGGAAGAATATGAAGAAAAGTAAGGATTTGAAAAATCATATTCATACCGTAAATGGAAACAAAGAAGATTTCTGGGTTATTTTTTGAAAAAGATCAGTTTTAAACCTTGTCACGAACCTCAACAGAACATATGTCCATATGTCCAGGGTCCGGATAGCTCTGAGGGTTCAGGATTCAAGTCCCCGTTTGGCCGAACAAAGCCCTTCTTTGTTAGCGGTGCTTCTGAGAGATTCAACCTCCAGCTGTTCACGAAGAAGGTAGAATCTGGTAAATGGTGGTAGTGCTGGATTTAGGATTTAAACCCACAACCTCTTGGCACAGAGGCTACGAGGGTTTGATGTATTGGGGTGGTGGTGGTGATTTACTGGTTAGATGGTTACCTTTGGACCATGAGGTTGTAGGTTTGAATCCTATATCCAGCATCGCCACCATTAGATCTTCTTCGTAAAAGAAGTTTTATTGGTTATTCCAGATTGAGGTCAGCTTTAAAACTCATCACAAAGCATGACAGGACATATATTCATATGTTTGTGACCCGGATAGCCCTGATAGCTCAGTAGAACGTCTGACTTTTAATCTGAGGGTTCAGGATTCAAGTCCCTGTTGGGCCGAACAAAGCCATGAAGAAGGTAGAATCTAGTGAATGGTTGTAGTGCTGGAGGTAGAATTTGAACCCATGACCTCTTGGTCCAGAGGCAAGCAAGGCTAAAAGGATTTGCTGTATTGATGATGTTCTAGTAGTCCTCTAGACTACTAGAACCAGTAGGTTGCTGGTTCGAGTCACTCCTCCACCACTAGTGGAGGAATTCTTGACTGTGAAATTGGCCGTAAATGCAATATGTTCAGACATTGTTTTGATGAAGGCATTTATTTGTGTAATGTTCACATTGGCTTCTTCTGAGCAGTAAAAGCTGGTTATAACTTCATGGTTAATAAACAGCATCGGTGTGTTTTCTGACTGTGAAAACGGCAAGTTCACACCACCTGGGGAGTGACAAGCGGGTGGCGTTTAAATAGTAGCAGCTGCACAGTGCCTCAGGACACCAGCCCAGTGAAATCCAATTTAGCCTACTGATATGTCTGAAAGAGATGCCATAGAAAAAGAAGCGTGTTCCATTTCGGAGGGTGCCACTCTTATTGACATTAACCAGCTGTTGCTCCGCCGTTCCGAAGGCCCCACATAAGGAAGCGGCCGTCTTTGGAAAAATGAAGCCGTTATTGGCAGTGCTGTCTGGCCTCGGCTTTCCTCAGACAAATGCAGTCGGCGGCATCTGGCGAGATAAGAGCGAAGCCGTCCGATCTGGCCTTAATCAAAGAGAGACTGGGCTTTTGAAGCCAGACAATGAGCATTAAAAGAACCGCTAGGACTTGCCTACCGAGGCCTGAAAGCAACTTAAGAACATGGTGAAGATGCCTAAATGCGATGAAGAGGGTTTGGGACGAGACTAGACGCGACTTGACTTGTCGAACGAATAACGCTAACAGCCGGGACAGCCGCCTTGTTCCCACGACTGATTTTGCTAACTCCTAGCTGTAACTTGGACAGTCACATTTCCCTGCCTGACCCTCGCTCTGAAGCCGGTCTGCATCTCAAGAGCCGAGAGGCTTCGTAAACTTTAGACGAATTTGCGGCACGGACGCGCTCAGATGGCATTCAGGCTTCGGGAGTCGAAGCCGCCTGCGTTAGCCACGTCCCTCCTCGCTCTTTGGAGCAGGTCAGATAGAAATAGAAGCTCATCTGTTTAGAAGCAGAGGAATTATGCCACAGAATTCTGTTCCCTGGAGTGCCTGCCATGGCTAATAAAGTCTTTCTTTGATGGTCACTCCTGCCACCAACTCATTAGGCTCGGGGGTGAATGTAGAAGCTTGTTCCGACAGGATTCACCATTGGCTTGAGGGAATAATTAATTTGGCCGGACTCCACTATGTCTCTGTCAAACACGCTTCCACCAGCGTTTGCTAGAACTATAATGCCATTAGTGCTAATGCATGTCCTGCAGTAACTCTGGCTCGTAAATTTATTACGGAAAATTTGTGGAATCCACCCTGTCATTAGCCTAAAAAACTTGGTAAGTCAGACGTTTGCGAGGCCGTGTCGCAAAATAGTTTTGAGTTGTACATTTTTAGGTTGAGGCTAATGGTTGGGGAAACAAAATGACTCCTAAAATTGCACAGGGTCCAACTTGCTGACTTTGTTCCCAAGAGGAGGACAAGCTGCACCCAAACTGTACACAACTACAGAACAGCGCAGTGCGATCGCTCATGCTCACATTTCTCACTTTAATGTTGTTTTCTCCAGAATAATATTACAGAGTGTTGAGACAGTCTAGTACTATTTGGACAGGATTTTTTTTACATGAGGACATGGGGTTAAAGTAATTATTACCAGAACTTCTCAGTGATGTTAGTCCCGTCTGAGTTCGCCATGTCCGTAATCATCATGGGAAATGTCAGTAAAGACTATGAGGATTTTTTTCATTCGTACGGACATCAGCCCGAAATACCAACCCAATGAGTGAGAAAGGTGACAAGCAAACTCAGGTTAGAATTCCGGTGCGCCGGATTGGAGTGGGCGGGGCCGAGGCGGCACAGACATGACAGGTGCTGCATTGTTCTCTAGCAAGTTGCTGACTCAAATTTAATTCCTGGGGTCCTGTTATTAACAAGCATCTCTAGTGAACTGATCGCAAGTGGGAAGTGGGGAAGTGCAAGAGTGAGTGCTGGTGGTCGTGGTCTAGCAGCTCAGATATTCGGCCTCAGAGCCAAGAGGTTGTGGGTTTAAATCCTACCTCCAGCACTCCCACCATTAGGTCCCTAAACAAGACGCTTAACCCCAAGTTTCTCCAGGACCACTGTCCCTAAAACGAGGAAAAATGGACGTTGCTCTGGAGAAGAGCGTCTGCTAAATGCTGTAAATGTGGCTGCATGATACATTTTTACAACAGCTTTGTTCGCATTTCCAGATGCTAGCTCAGATTAACCACTTTATAGAGCCTCATTATGAGTTTATGAAACGCAGCCCTCTTCTAATAGGTTGTGAACAAGTTCTAAGTGTCAGGTGCCAGCCGTTAATTAGCCAAACCCATTACGCCCTAAAACCAAACATTTGCTCTCCCATCGCGTTCAGCTCTACCTCCTGCATGGCTTTTATTAATAAATTGAAATGTGTTTAATTAGTCTAAAGAAGCTTTCTGAACAGGGCAGCACCAGAGACACGTCCAATATGAGATGAAAGGAACGGCTGCGATAAAGAGTCTATTTTTACCTAAAACACAGAGTGAAGTAGAATTATTAGTAAGATTGTTGTTTACTTCATACACGGAGTCATTAGAGGAAGATGAGGCCAGAGTCATTTAATCCTTTATGTCAGGTCAGAGACGAGTCATGCACTGGCTGGGGAAGAGAAAAACAAATTCAGAAAATATTTTGTAACAGCAATTTCATGCTGTTTTATTGAGATTGTTTCTGTCTGGCACAAGTTGTCCAAGCAAATGGTAATAACGGCTTGCCATTTACGTTATACAAGTATTAAAAAATATGAATAAAAATATTAGAATAAGTAATAATAGAAGGAATTATAATATCATATTATTAAATAAATAATATTATCATAAAAAGAAAAAAATAATTCCAAAAAAAGATTAATTACAAATATGTTTTATTAGATCTATAATGTTATATAAGATAAAATTATATGATATAAGTATATCAATAAATAATATAATATTAAAAATTATATATATGATTATTATAAAATTTAAATATTAAGGCTAAAATAAAGATTAATTAGTATGAGAAGTTTCATTAGCTCTTATAATGTTATGTAAGTATTAAAAATATATTATACAAATTCTGGAATAAATACGTAATAGTTAAAATATAAATTTTAATATTATAATATTATTAAAACATATTATAAAAATATTAGGAGCTAAAAATAAAGATGAATTAGTATGAAGAAGTTTCATTAGATCTGTTTTTTAATTATTATTATTAAAAACTATATAAGATGTATGACAAGATTTTTAGCTATTTTGAGAGGTGTCACATTTGAATGAATATCACAAATCATAACTTGACCTTTATCACTGGTGATGTTTACACATATTTCACAGCTAGAAGTTTAATTTTATCAGCTGTTGGAAATTATAAAGATCAAATTCTGTTGTTTCAATTTTCATCATGAAATCCATAAAATGACATATATATATATAACGTATATATATATATAGTTTGTTTATGACTGATTAATATATTTAGTCTAATTACACAGCTGTCTCAGAGGATCAAAACATTAATGCAACTATATTTTTATTTTCTTTTATCTTAAATATTATATATTTATATCAAAGCTAGAAAAACGATGAAATGAAAAAAACGAGCATAATTAGAATCATACAGTATTTGTTTTACTCTGATTTTCTTTTTCTCCCTTCAACACTTCTGGCCAACATGTCCAACATGTATAAACAAAGAGAAAAATGTTAACGCTCTGCTGTAATATGAACGAGGTCATTAGCTTCAGTGTATGGGCCGAAAAGCCTCCCACCGCAGCTTATTTTATTCCCACTGCGGATCGCGTCGATGAGATTTCGGCCGAGCATAAAACAGCCCATATGTGCAAACTCCCGTCCCTCATTATCTCCAGCTCAGAACCTCACTCTTCATCTCTTATAGTGTGGGTTTTAAGTATAAACGCCCTCTAGGGTGAGATGCATCGGGAGCGGTAAAAGCTCATAACGTTGCCATTAGTTTCCCAGATGCCACATAGATGAGAGACCTGCAGTGATTTATCCCTGAGTTCACTCAGAACCATATTTGTGAAGGCTTTGGAATTAAATAATGTTTTTCTGCGCTAGGCCGAGATCTGTAACGTTGCTTAGTGTTATCGATCATCTTTTAATCATATCACAGTTTTATTAAACTGTATTATCGATCGGACGCCCGCCACACACATTTTTAAGTGATGCTCTATTGCGCAACCTGAGCGCATAAACCATTCTCATACAGCGTGTCATAATTACTGCTAAAACTCTAGTAGTAGGGAACCAGCGTGAGGATCTATCAGCAGGGGCGATGGCGTGTGTCTGGCATGATGGTTTCCGTGGGCAGGTTCACCCAGAGGTTAAGGACTCTGGAGTCCGCTATATACTTATATCCTCACATATGGGACTTAATGAAAGTGAGTGAAGGTTAAGTAAGTCAACGGAAATATGATATGCAGCTCACTTCCTCCCCATTTCCAGTAGAGGAGCTTAATTCACGCCTGACCTCTAGACTGCAGAAAGGCATGACGCGTGACACAGGGCATTGGAATCTATCCTTGACAAGATGGACAACATGTAAAGGCACTAGCGATGGAGAGAATACAAGGACTCCAATACCAAGATGAAGCTGAAGACGAACAAGTCAAAGAGAGCTTGAGTCAGTCAGATTTTTTAGGTCCCAAGACATTTTAAGTGAATTTTGAGTGAATTTAAGTGAGTAATTATTTGTCATTGTGAACACACCACAACACACAGTGCACCACAACCAAAAGTGACCTCTGTATTTGCACCCATCCGTGAAGGAGCAGGAGTAGCTTTACAGGGCATGCAGGAACAGGCCTGGGATGGTATGCTCATGAGCACCTCAGTAGCACGTTTACCAGTCAGGGACTTGAGCAGGCGACCTTCCAAACATGAGGCTACTTTCCTAACCGTTAGACTACCATCTGCCCCATCACAAAATGATTTATTATTTTATTATTGAACCAATATAGTGGTGTCTGTCCCAAGTCTTAAGTGCCTTGAAACTCAATGACAGGACACTATGGAAGTACCACACTGGTGCCCCATTCCAAGTTTAAACTACTTTAAACCTGTTGTCTAAGTTACTTTTTTATCTGGTGATTCTAAACTTGGGACAGGACACCATGTAAAGTACCACCGGCCCCAAGTTCAAGCCCTCATATCCAAGATGTTCCAAGCCACTTAAATCCAAATTGAGACATCACACAATGGAAGTACCACAGTGGTGTCCAAACCCAAGTTCAAGCCATGTAAATCCAAATCGCTCCAAGTAACTTACGTCCAAGTTGGGACAGGACACCGTGGAAGTATCACCGCGCCGCCCCATCCCAAGTTCAAGACACTTAAATCCAGGCGGCTTTGAGCTTGAAACAGGACATCATGGAAGTATGAAGTTGCTCTAAAGAATTTGTGTGTATTTCCAGCAGAATAAGTGCATCGGACAAATGTAATGATTGTTAAAGCTGGGAAGAGAAATAATAACTGTTACACGCAGTCACAAGTGGCCTCTGTTGTGACTAGTTTATTAAAAACTCCCCCATCTATGAAACGAATAGCCTCTAGGTGTGCTGGCATCAAGTAAAAAAACTGACTTCAAACAAATTCATTTGGCATCATTTCCTGCTAAACTTAAATCATTTGTTTTCCCATTTGTTTTGTTCTGTTTCAGAAGACTGATGAATAGGTTGTCTAATGGATGCATGGTAATGAAGTTAAGGTTTGCTATTATGACGTCGAAATTCATTTGTTTCCACAGAGCCTGAGGAGTCGGGACTAGCAGGAGCTCACTGTAATCAGAGCTAGAGCATACGACGTCCCAATTCAGTGGCTCATGTTGCTCAGTTTCATCTAATGTTTTTGGACACAACAGCTGCAGTATTTAACAATATGAACATGTAGATTAGTGTTGAAAAGCCAGACCACCTCCCTGTCTACCGAGCAGCTTAAACGCATCATAAAGATGTTGACGCACTAAATTTAACTGATTATTTATCACTGTGAACACAGCACAGCAGAGCGTGCACCGCAACAAAATCTAAGCTCTTCATATGAGCCGTCCATGAAGGAGCATTGAGCAGCTTTTTGGTAGTGCCCAAGGAGCAGTGCTTGGGGACGGTACCTTGCCTGTGAGTACCTCAGTGGTACCTTTACCGGTCCGGGACTCGAACTGTCAACCTTCTGATCATGGGGCTAACTTCCTAATCGTTACAGCTTGAACTTGAGAAAGCAGACCATGGAAGTACCACAGTGGTGTCCTGTCCAAGTGACTTAAACTTGTGACAGGACATCATGGACGTGCACCGCCGGTACCTTGCTCATGAGTACCTCAGTGGTATCTTTACTGGTCTGAGACTTGAACTCTAGTCATTGGAATCGCAGGAACAACTCCCTAACCGTTACGCTACCGAGTGACCGCTACAAAGAAGGGCTTTGATCATTCGAAAAGGGACTTGAACCCCGACTGAGCTATCCAGGCTCCATACTGACTCATCATTTGTGTCCTCTTTAGTAAAGATGTTAGTTTTGAACATAAAGTGCAGTGTGTGTTAGCTATAAATGAACGTGAGGTGACTATCCACGCAAAACCAGTCGCTGTCGTGAACGGAGAGGTTTCTGAGAAAAGTCGAGCGCTTATGTTATGCGGGTAAAATGTTGATTTTTGTTTTTACTGGTTTTGAAAACAGTGGAAGGCTCCATACTGTACTCGTTAGAATAAATTTCACTGAAAAACTTCTACTCCTTTCCATCCTAAAACGTGACTTTCTTTTGAGGTGAGGAATTCAATTCCAGCAGAATGCAGCAGTTTTGCTTGGACCGCCTTACTTCAATATTTACGGTAAATCCACTGGTTGACTAGCGTGAAGATATTTCCCGAACCATCTCCGCCTCCCGAGTTCAGTTAACCTAACGAGGTAGGTTATCTGTGGCTGTGAATGCAGCGAGGGCTACTGTGAACGCAACGAGCTGCCATCGCATCTAAGCGCCTGTGGGAGGCATGGGCGAGTAGTCAACTTCAAAGGCAGATTTCTCCGCTTTCTACATGGACAGGAGAAACCCGAATTCCTTTTGAATGTTGATATCTCAGTCATATGTCATTCCATTCATTCCATATAGGGGTATCGTTGAAGCTTGATTATGCCTTCAGGAAAAAACACACAATAACTCAATTTTTGAAATGTGCAACAATAAAGCCATCATATTTTGTTGTGGAGGGTGAGACATATTAAAAACGTTCATATCTGTAGGTAGTGAGTGTGTAAGGGCGGCAAACATTCAGTTATTTTCATATCCATCTTTTGTTTTGTGATGAACTATAGAACACTTGTGTTGAACAATGAGGCAACGTCTAGTAGAGTGTGGAGCGCTGACGAGTGTAGAAAGAAGAGAACTTCACCATATACATGTGCTCCTGTGTGTGCTCTCTCCCTCTCCCTCTCCCTCCATCCATATCTTCTTTTCATCCTCCCTCTCTCCCTTGTTCTGTCGCTTTTCATTTCCCCCTCCCTCTTGCTTTAACACTCTGCCTCTCTCTCTTCATCTCAACCTTTCTCTCTCCCTCGTCTCTTTTCATCCCTCCCCTCCTCCCTCCCTCCACCTCTCCTTTCTTCCTCCCCTACTTCCACCTCCCCATTTTTCTCTCTCCTCCACTATGTCTCTTTTCCTCTCTCCCACTTTCTCTCCCATCCGTCCCTCCCTCTCTTTCTCCTCACCCTTCCTCCTCTCTCATCCCATCCCTCCTCCTCCTCCCCCCCTCTTTTCTCCCCTCTTCCTGTTTCTCCCTGTCCCTCTGTCTTTCTTTTTTCGCCTCCCCTTTTCTATTCCCTCCCTTCCTTCCTTCCCTTCCTTCCTTCCCCTCCTTCTCTCTCCCCCAGCCCTCCATCCTTCTCCCTTTTCTCTGTCTCTTCCCACCTTTCTCTTTTCCTCACTCACACTCCCTTGGCTCTCTTTTCTAACTCTGTCTTTCTACTCTCTCTTCTCCTTTTCTCACTCTTCCTCCCCCCCCCCTTCCCTGCTTTTCTTTCTCCCCTTCCCTTCCATCCTCCTCCATCTCTCCTTTCTCTCTCTCTCTCCATCTTCTCCTCTGCTCCCTTTTTTTTCTCCCTCTCCTTTCTTCCTTCTTTCCTCCTTCTTCCTTCCCTTCCTTCCTTTCCTTCTCTCTCTCTCTCATTCCTCCCTCCTTCTCCTCTTTTCTCTGCATTCTTTTCCCACTCTTCTTCACTCATTCTCTTGGTTTCTTTCTCATTTACTCTTTCTTTTTTTCCTTCTTCCCCCTCTCCACCCTCTCATTCTGTCTAATTTTCCTCTCCTCGCCCTCCCTTCTCTCTTTTAAGTTGTGCTTCCTCACTTTCTTTCTCCATTTTTTCCCTTTATCTCTCTCCCTCCCTCTCTTCCCATTCCTCTCTGTCTCTCTCTTCCCACCTCCCCCTCCTCTTCTCCCTCAACATCTTCAGCATTTTCTCTCGCTTTTCTCTCCACTCTCTACCGTCTCTCCTCGGCTCCATTCTTGGATCTCTAATATGAAGATGTGCACTGAATGCCCACAAGAATGCTCATCTTTTCCTCTTTTTATACCAGTAAGTTAGCTTTTCATTTTCAACGCACTCACAGTTGGAACTATATTTTATTTCAGCTTTTTGTGGTGAATGATTTTATTTAAGCCTAAAGTTCACTGTGATTACACGTGCTGCATGTATCAAATCGGGTTGTTCATATTATTGTTGTTATTCGACAGCTCAATGTTTGTCCTTTAATTTTGACACTTTTCACCTCGCTCGCCACGCCCACCCACGCTTTGTTTGTCTTTTGCAGATCGGTTTGCCAAAGAATGTGC
The DNA here is from genome assembly GCA_032718565.1 of Distichodus sexfasciatus. Taxonomy (NCBI): domain Eukaryota; kingdom Metazoa; phylum Chordata; class Actinopteri; order Characiformes; family Distichodontidae; genus Distichodus; species Distichodus sexfasciatus. Next base: position 1,751,819 of record JAVGVS010000030.1, on the reverse strand, counting down.
TCGCTTTTGCTGCGCCACGCTTTAAAAAACTGTTGTGTTGTGCGTTAGCTGTACCGTGTATTTGCAGCTGCGGTTGATAACATGCATCATTTCCAAAGGGAAAAAGTGGCTCGACACCAAGAAAGCATTTCTCTATGTGAATGTTTTCAGATGTTCAGTTATTATTATTATTATTATTATTATTATTATTATTATTATTATTATTATTATTATTATTATTAAGTTTGACATTTTCAACAGGACTTCTGTTTGACCTCTGAAATGATGGGTTTTATTCACTACAATAGACCTTTTTTAACCCAGAAGATCTCTTAGAGGGTGTGCGAGTGTGTGTGAGTGAAACAGGTGGATAGTGGGAAGCAACAGTGTGAGAGTGTGTTTTGGCTCTAAAATGTGTTAGAATGAGGCTGTGTGTGTGTATGCTTTGTTGGGAATGTGTGTGCATGTGTGTATCATCGTGTGCACGCTTGTTGAGCGTGTCTGTGTGCTTGATGGTGTGTGTGTGTTTGTATCTGCATGTGTGTGAGAGTGTGTCCATGTATGTGGAGGTCAGCATGCATTTTGGGAATGTGAATGTGTGCATATGTACGGCTGTGTACTTGCTGTTGTGTGTGCATGCTTGTTGCTATGTGGATATGCATGCATCTTTGGGTGCATCCTTTTTAGGATGTGCATGTGTGCTTGCTTGTTGGGGTGTGTGTATTTATGCTTGCTGTGTGTATCCGCTTTTTGTCTGCATGAGTGTGGAGAGTGTGTTCCATGTCTGCGCATGTGAACATGCTATTTTGGGAATGTGGAGTGTGTAGACAGCTTATTATGTGTGCATGGGCGTGCATGACTGTTGGTGTGTGTGTGTGTGTGTGTGTGCATTCTGTTAAGCATGTGTGCATGCGAGTTGGTGTGTGTGCTGCATGTGCATGTCTGTTAGGTGTGTGTGTGCATGCTTGTTATGTGCATGGTTGGTGTGATGCATGTGTGCGTGGCCTGTTAGTGTGTGTGTGTGTGTGTGTGTGTGTGTGTCTGTGTGTGCATTTTGTGCATGCTTGCTGGGGTGTGTGTGCATGTGTGAATGCTGGTTGGGGTGTGTGTGCTTGTGTGCATCCTTGTTGCTGTGTGCATACTTGTTGGTGTAAGTGTGTGTACATGCTTGAGTGTGTGTGTGTGTGTGTGAGAGAGAGAGAGTGAAAGAGACAATGTTACATGTTTATCAGCAGCGGTGCAGTGATGTATGACTGCTGCCCAGGAGCAGCATTAAGAGCCCTTACGCATGTCAGATTGGTATCAGCTGCTGTGGCCCTCAAACTGAAACTCGCCATCAATTTCAAGGTTGACAAATCAACAGAAGTCCTGTGTTGTGCCAAGTGCTTTATTAACCCTCCTCCTCCACTTTCATTTCATTTCAGCTTACTCTGCACTCGCTTCTATTTCTGTTTGCAGAGCGCACCGGGAAATTCTACTGCTGCCGTTATCTTTTTGCTTTCTTTGACCTTCCACATCATATGCTCGACGACAGTTTTTTGTTCCTTAATGCTGAGAAAATTACGCTCTGAGATCTGTTTCACCTGATTTCATGTTTTTTTTTTCCTTTCTGTTTTTTCTTTTGTTTGTTTGTTTTTCCCTTTGACTAGTGAAAAGGTCCGTAGATTTTAAGTCTAGATGAGTAAAATTATTTCCTGGCAAAGACAACAGCAACAAGTTTTCTATCTGTGAGTCTACCCCTTTGTTACTCTTTTTATGGTAAATCTGTGCTATGCCTTTTCTCTTGCTGCCATTTCCGTTGTGTTGTTGGTGTGGTTCATGCTTTCAGTTCTGGTTCATTTTTCGTCATATGCTTCTTTCTTTTAAGAATGTGAATCTGCTGGGACGTTTGCTTGCATGACCTCCCCGCCATCATCAAAAAGCCAACAGCTATAAGCAGAGCCACCTGCAGGAAGAGATAACACCATGTTGCTGTGTCAAATCCCTCAAAGCCTTGTTGTGTTGCTTGAATATTGTGTTTCTGTTGTTTTACCAGCCAGCTACTTCATGTGATCTGGTTACTGACAGTGTTTGCATTTACAGCATTTGGCTGACCGTCTTACTCAAAGTGATGTACCTGATCGCGTTTTGATCCACTGGCAGGAACCTGGGGTTCACTTGTGGGTAGCGAATAAGCTAGAGATTTGGACTCCAGCATCAGATAGTCTCCGTTCAAATCTGACCTAATGGTGTTACTGGGCACTCTCCAGGCAAGGCAATGTCTCAAGTAGTGCTCCAAAAATACCAAAAAGCTGTGTCTTGTTGTGAACACAGCACAGCAAAGCACAGCACACAGTGCACCACAACAATATGCAGTTGAATCTTGGTGTGAGGGGAGCAGGGTGGTTTTGGCAGTACCGGGGAGCAGTGCTTGGGATGGTACTGCTCATGAGTACCCCAGTGGTACCTTTACCAGTCTAGCACTTGAATTGGCGACCTTCTAATTATGGGACCAACTCTCTAACCGTTATGCTATCAACTGCCCATTTTACTTTCCAATCAAGCAACTAAACAGCCAGTCAAACTTAACAAAGGACGGATGACAAACTGATAAGCTGAAGTCAAACAATATGAATGGGAAAAGACCAGTTCCTGAAATCTGGATCTGGAACCACTGAGTTCTGGAGGCTAGGTCCTGGAGGATTTCCATCCCACTCCACCGTCTTCTGACCTGAGATTCAGTTAAATATTCGAATCCAGTTGACGGAAAACCCAGGACACTAGACAGCAGGACCGAGCGTTTCAATATTGTTATAAAGCATTCAACGATAGTCTCGGACAAAAGTTTAACCTTGTTGAGATCCAACCATGCAAAATATGATTTTTTGCCATTTTTTAAGTGGTCTTAAACTTTTGATTGGGACTGTATTTCCAACACTCAACTCACCCCAAAAGTGTCTTCAGCACTCCAAAAAATCTGACTTCAAAAGCTAGAAGGGTGTACTGCCAACTTTAATTAGAACATCCTTGCCAAATCTTAAAGAACTGTTAGTCCTCTAGTGATGTTTGAAGATTTGGCCTCAGACCATGTTTGGGAAGACACAGGAAGGAATCTCTACTGGTTCTGAGGTTTCAAAGTTTGTTCACCTTCGAGTCTTGATGCGTCTTCTCTTTCTTTTGAGTAGAGGGTCAAAACAGATTTAAGCATTCCTCAGATGCTCTGAGAGACTGGGAAGCTACAGCATGGTTGATCCAAAAACCTTAATAAGTACTAAGGTTTAAAACATTTACACTATTGGGATTACATTCAGTCCACCAACATAAGCTTTTTGTCTCAAGGCACTTATTTTTAATATAAATCCTATGAGCTTCAGCGTTCAGAGCTTAGGTGTCTTCAGTAAAAAAAATAAAGCCGGTGGGAAACGTTGACTTCCAGCTCAGGCGCATTGAGTTGAAATCCGTTCAACTTTTACAACACCACTGCGCTCGTCAATGTCACTTGTCACTTGCTAGTGAATAAAAATTGAGGAAGGGGCGGGACATATAAATAGGTGGTACTCTCCCAGCTGTTTACTTGTATGGTTTATTTCATGCACAAAATCTTGTCTCAAAGACGTGAGAATCTATTTCAAACACTGCCGCTAATGCTATAAGATGTGATATCTCTCCATCTAGTGATCTCAAAGAAACACACTGAAATCAGATCAAACATGGAAGTGGACTGTGCCAGAATTTAGCAAATAATCTATAGAACTGGAGAGAAAGTTAAGAGATGGCGAGGTTTGACTGCTCTAATCAGAAAAAACCTCATATCAGGACACAGGCCCCTTTGTCCAGAGTGACTTCCATTTCCTAATTTCAAACACAGCCTCCCTGGAGGAACTTGGGGTTAAGGGTTAGGTTAGGGGAAGAAGCTAGGAACCCACGATGGTAATGCTCGAGCTCGGATACAAACCCATAACCTCTTGGTCTAGAGATGAGCATCCTAACGGCTAGAGCACCACCACCACTCCAGCCTAAAAACCCAGTTTTAGATGTGCTGTAACTTTAAAAGCTGTGCAGGACAGTTTAGGTTAAACCAGCCCACGATATGGGGATTAGCCACCATGCTAAATAGCTTGCAATGACTTTGTTCATTACTCACAAAAACACCACCCTGAAAGCGAAGTCTCACCCTCCACACAGCCTTTGAAATGTAGCTCTGTTTGCTTTTCTGAATAACATCACATGTTTCAGGTAATTTATATGAAAAACCCAGACAAGGTTAGCAATTGCCGCAGGGTCGGAGCGTATCGGAGCAAACTTTTAATAGTAGTAGGTGAGCTCTTCCTGGAACATTTGTTGACTCTCTGGCTAGTATTCGCGAAAGTGGCCCCGGCGTGAACCCTTTACTCAATTTCTGCCATGAGCGAGACATGACACGTTGAACCCAATTTACACGCCCCCCTGGGTATGGTTTTTTTTTTTTTCCATCGATGAGAGTTAATGATGCATTTGCACTCACGAGTAATTTGGGTATGTTTTATTGTATAGTTGACGTCAGGCACCCCATAAATCCAATTGCATCAAGTAATGGAGCTTCATAAAGTCTCGGAGGCGTAATATCGTCAGTCACGGATGAAAACGTAATTACGATCATTTACCGTAGCATCCCAAGTTCAAGAGGGAAACTTTGTCAATGTGGTTGGTATCAACAGATTTTCACAATGAAATTTAGAGGTCTGCAGATAATGTGTCAGATTTGTTGAGGGGCTTATGAGTAGGTGGAGGAGAAATCTCATTATTTAGGGAATACTTGAATAAATTAAAAGTCATTAGCGTAAAGTCATTGATTGCTATATAAATACATTACAGCTGTTTTAAAATGTTTTATGCTCACTGTCTGATGCGGTCGTTGAACGAGGGAGGAGACTGAACGCTTGGCTGTCGGTTTTGGCCACGCTTTGCTGTAAATGTTTACATTTTCTGGTGATGAGCTTGGAGCAAAATCTTATCCCTTTTCATATCCCCTCGTTATTTTTTTAAAAATTAGTTAAAATGAAGATAGTGTCAATATTTGATAGGAGGAGGTAAGGTTAACAACAATTCAATCCCCTGCCTGTTGTGTTGTCAACATTGTGTCGTTGTGTTACCCAGCTACTTCCATGTGTTCTTGATTGATGACAGTGTTTGCATTTACAGCATTGATGATCATCTTTATTCAAAGTGACGACCTGATCACTTTTTGATCTCATCAGAGAACCTGGGGTTCATGCATTTCAGGTGAAGGAATGCTAGAGACGGACTATCAGAAGGTTCTGTTCAAATCCGACCTAGTTATTTAGCAATTATGAGGCAATGTCCTCCAGTGTTCGGCCCGTTGTGAATATTACACAGTGCAACGTGAACAAATGCGTTGACCTGGGGGACAGGGTGGTTTTTACACCCGGGGAGCAGTGCTTGGGAAGAGTACCTTGCTCATGAGTACCTAAGTGGTACTTTTACCAGTCTGGCACTGAAATTTACAATTTTGCTCACAGTGGGGACCAACTCTAAATCATATGCTGTATCAACTGCCCATTTTACTTCTTCAATCACAAACTAAACAGCCAGTCAAAATTTAACAACAGCATTTACGACATGCTGCTGATAAGCTGAAATAAACAACATGAAATGGAAAAGTACATCAGTTCTGGAATTAAATTTATGTGGCATCAAAACGGCTTATCATTAGCATATTTTAGCATCTTAATAGTAATAACGCAATGAAATGAACCCAAGGATGCTGAAAGTTTGTCAAGATGCTGATGAGATATTATGATATTAAACGTGATTTATATTTCACTTGAGGTGAAAGCTCACAAAATAGTACAACGTTATTTGTGTCTCAAACTCAGCATTAAATCTGAAGTTGTAAATATTTATCGTCGCTTCATCAATACTGTTATAAATGTGCCAAAACCAGCCAACTGCCACTTTGGGAGAAGCTTAAATAGCTAAATGCCGCCTCGGGCCCTGGTTATAGTCTCGTGAGTGTCTCATTGTTCCCAATAGGCCAGCATTATTGCTTATCATAGCTGTAAAATTTATAGATTAAAGTGACTTATATAAGATGAACAAGAAGCTGAAATAACAAAAGTCTTGATATCCAATAATGTTAGATGATATTTCCATTTGCGTAATGTGCCGTTTCCAAGCTCAACGATTCAGTTTAAAATGGTGATCTGTTGTGTTATCGCAGTGTGTTCTTCCGTGTGCAATTCGTGACTGGCATGGCTGAGACGGGTTTGCAGGAGTCCGGCTTGCTCGGCGAGGAGTGCATGCAAGCACGTGTTTGTCTGTTGTTTATGCTTGCTTGAGCAACTGCTTAGTTTGTTTGTTTGTCGGTGTGTGTGTGTGTGCTGACCTCGAACGGCTCAGGCTTGTAAATACAGTGCTTACTTAGATGCCTTGAAGTTGGCCAGAATTGGTGAAGGCGCAGCATGGAGCGCCAGGAGATGGTGGTGTGTGTGTGTGTGTGGTAATGTTCCAGTGCCGTGTGTTGTGAGAGGAAGACTGGTGAGGTTAAGTATGGTGGGTATTCATGCTTTTACTGATGGCAGCTATTCAGCAGCGTTCAGGAATCTGCAGTGAGGTGTGTGTGTGTTCGTCAGCTATTAAGAGAAATGTTGACATGAAGAAATAAGTATTTATTTATAAGAAAATATTTATTTGAAGTAAGTTTCAGACGCTATACTCCACCTACATGATGTAATGCATGGATGTGTGTATTTAGAGAGAGAGAGAGAGGCATGAGACACAGTGGATACTGAGTTAGAGTGAATGGGAGTGAGTGAGTGAGTGAGTGAGTGAGTGAGTGAAGGAGGAGTAGGGTGAATTAGTGAGAGAGCACTGAGGGTAAGGAGGGGTGACTTGTAATGAGTGAGTTAGTGAGCTAGTAGCAGGTGAATTAGAAGGAGGAGGAGTGGGTGGGTGGATAAGGAGTGGGTGGAATGAGTAAGGAATGAGTGGGGTGAATTTGTATTGGAGAGGAGCGAGTGAGGGTAAGAGTAAGGAGGTGAATGAGTGGGTGAATGAGTTAGGTGAATGAGTTGGTGAGTAGGTGAAATTAGTGGGAGGAGTGAGTGGGTAAGGGAGGTGAATGAGGTGAAATGATTTAGTAATGAGTTAGTGAGTAGGTAAATTACTGGAGTGAGTGAGTATGAGGGGTAAGGGGAGGGGTGAATGAGGTGAATGATTTAGTGAGTAGGTGAATTAGTGGAGTGAGTGGAGGAGGGTAAGTGAGTGGGGTGAATGAGGAAGGAAATGAGGGTGAAATGAGTTAGTGAATGAGATAGTGAGTAGGTGAATTAGTGAGTGAGTGAGTGAGTGAGTGGGTGAATGAGTTAGTGAATGAGTTAGTGAGTAGGTGAATTAGTGAGTGAGGAGGAGTGAGTGGGTAAGGAGGTGAATGAGTGGGGTGAATGAGTAAGGAATGAGGGGTGAATGAGCAGGAGGGTGAATTTGTACTGTGAGTGAGTGGGTGAGTGATTGAGTTAGTGAGTAGGTGGGAATTAGTGAGAGAGGTGAATAAGGAAATAATTGAAGAATGAATCAAATTAGAGAAATTCTAGAGTTATTGAGCACAGAGAGTGAGAAGAGAGAAAGTTGGCGAGGCAGAAGAGGAGAGAAGGAGGAGATAAAGAAATACATTGTGAATGAGAGAGTGAGTATATTACACAAAAAAATTATATCTTTCACAATTTTTATTTCTGTGAAATTAATACAAACAAAAAAGTCCATATTTAGTTAGATGATTTCTAGGATTATTCTGAAGCTTCTTACATCAAAATGAGAAAATATGTGCAGCAATATGCCGTTCAAATAATATCAGCTAATGAATAAACGCAGATAAGGAGAACGCCTCAAAATGAACACACGCCATACAGTGAAACACCACAAACCTCTGCAGGAGAGAAGTTTGATGAAGTATCAAATGACCCCGGAAATACACACACACACACACACTCACACACACAAATGCAGGTAGCCACTTTCACTTTGAAAGATAAAGCGAAGGACAACTCAACATCTTTTCGGGCAGTGAGTCTGAGACCCTTTCGCAGTGATTCGCTGCACCCTGGAGATAATAGCACCATCTTTTCCTACCTGCCACAAAGTGTTTCTGTTGCTGTAACCAATTTGGCCTTTCATTCTTCCCCCAAATCACCATTTTCAGTTGATGTGTTCAGAGATGTTTTGTTGGAGGCTCGGCGCTGAAATTTTCTCCGAGCAGCTGGTGCTGTATTTAAAAAAAAGATACCAAAGAGAAAGAGGGTGATGAAGTGGAAAAGTGACCCGTAAATAAGGCGGAATACTGAACGAGTAGCTGGAGGCTGTTTTTGCCGCGAGTATACTTCCCAGCGAAGACACAGAAAATGGCCAGGTTTGCGTGTTTGGCAAGGCGGTACTTTCAGCATTAAAATAAGCAGCAACGTAATACACCAATTAGCCATAACATTATGACCACCGGGGCGACGCGGCGGTGAGCGCTGCCGCCTCACAGCAAGAAGCTCCTGGGTTCGCTTTTCCCGGTCGGCCGTGGGCCTTCGTGTGAGCCTGTTTCCCGGTGGTCTCACAAGTGGGTTTCACCGGTTTCCTCCCACAGTCCAAAATTATGCAATATAGGTTAATTGGACACTCAAAATTGGTCCCGTGAGGTGTGATTGTGTGTGTGTGTGTGTGTGCCCTGTACTGTTAAAAAAGTCTGGGTGCATGAACATTTAATACACAAGTAAACATTAGTTCAAGATTAATTGTTATTTAATCATTTTAAAGAAGTGAAGATATAAAAATAGTCCAAAGGATGCTTTGAATCCCGAGTCATTGCTGGGGCCGCTTGATAAGATCCACTCAGCAACATTACGCTAAAAATATGCGTTTATAAAAATATCTACATGTGTGTAAACAAGGCCCAACAAGAAACAAAGCCAAGTGACTCCATGCCCAAGCAGAATGTCATTCTAATTATATACATCCATCCTAAAAATACAGGTTATATTGAATGTACTGTCATTTCGTGCTTGGTTTGACCGCTGATGGGAACGCTGAGGAGCCTGGATTCGGATTAGAGCGGAAGAGAGAGGAGATGTAGGAAAATCCTTTCAGCTGTCAGTCGCTTTGATGCACATTTCGGAAAGGTCATGACATGACGTATTGTCCGGAGGTGGAAGCGTTTGCAGCTGTGAGAGAATTCAGTCATTTGCTTCTAGAGTCTCTCCTGATGATGATGATGATGATGATGATGCAGAATTCAGAAGTGTGGGAGTGAAAGCTGGGAAAGACGTGGTGTTCCACGTCTTAAAAGAGTGATTTTCTATGTTAGTGTTTAACTTTCTCTTTAATCTCCTATATCCCTCACTTTTTTCCTTTTCCTTCTCTCTCTCTCCTTTCTTCTACCTAACTCACTCTTTCTCTCTCCCTCTCTCCTTTCTCCCTCTTACTCGCATTCACATGCTTCATCCAACCCAAGACCTCTCTTTTTCTTTATCTTTCTCCCTTTCTACCTTCCTCTTCCTCCCCATATTCTCTCATTACTTCCCTTCTTTCCTTCCTCATCCTTTCTCACCTCTCACATACTTTCTTTCCTTTCTCTCGCCCCATCTGCACTCCTTCTTCCCTTCTCCTTTGCTCCTCTGTCTCTCTACCCTCCCACCCTTCTGTTCTCTCATTCTCCTCCCCCTCTCCTCCTTCCTCCTCCCTCCCTCGTCCTTCCTCTCTGCCCCCTCTCCTCCCTCTATCTCTCCTTCCTTCCTCCCCTCCTTCCTTCCTTCCTTCCTCTCTTCCTTCCTTCCATCCTTCCCTACTTCCTTCCTCTCAGTGGAGCTCTGATTGTCAAGCTCTTTGTGAGCTGATGTCAGCCACGGGACGTTTCCTCAGCATTAGAAAGGAGCATAAATGCCACGTTTGGGTGTTGCTATCAGCCACCGGGGGCCTGTTTGACGCCGTTAACCGAAGTCGCGGTGTACACTCTTCCACCTCGCTGCTTTATAGAGGGTTTCACAAGCCTCTAAAGTCTTTCTATTAGTCCCTTTAATTATAAAAGGCTTTTTATGGCAGTCGAGCAGATCCCAAGCTCTAAAAATGTGCGCCTACACATGCTTCAAACTCCACACTGAGCACGCATGTGGAGCTGAGTGTTTTATTCTGTACGGTTTTGTGCACACTGGGACTGTTAACATTCGTGTACAGATGCCTACATATCCATAAATATTGCCTGCACTTATTCTAGGACGTGTCAAACTCTTCGCACAGCAGATGAGATGGATGGATGCCAGCAGCCTTGCTGTTTATTCATGATTGCACTTAGTATAGTCAAGGCCAGTTCCCAGTCGTATAGCTCTCTGTCCTTATTTCACGTATTTGGCGAAAAATCTCTGGGAATAAAGTCCATACATACGTACATCCTCTAGTGTTGTAGCACTCGAGACCGCCTGTAGGACCAGTTTTGAAAAGTCGGTCTTGTCTCAGACTCGGCCATATTTGTACTCGGTCTTGTCTCGGACTCGGACAAAGAGGACTCCAGGATTTTATTTTGAGACCAGCCGAGACCACAACTCTGAGAATATTACTATTAAAACTCTTTGAGACAGACGGAAGCATTTTGCATTGTTTATTAATTCGTGTTTTAATAACTCAGAATCCTTTTAACTTACAGAAACCACACACATATCGTCAGAATTACAAGATTCTCTAACTGACTGTATTATATTTATTCCTCTGTATGTGAAATTATTTCTGAGTAATTCTGTGCAAAAAAACTGAATTGCGGAAAAATGAATTAATTAAATTAGTCACCATATAAACATGTGTTAGTACTGGACTTATATGGAATAGCATATGGCAGTTGGTATGAACGGGTAGGGCGTCATTCAGGATCAGAAGGTCGCAGGTTCGGAATCCAGGGCCGGGTAAAGTTACCACTCGAGGTAATACCTATGAGCAAGGCATTGTCCTCAGTCATTGGGCTGTTCTTTGTTAGCTGCCCAGTGCTCTTCACGGATGGGTCAAATGCAGAGGTCACATTTGGTGCACGGTGCACTGTGTGCTGTACTGTGCTGTGTTCACAATGACAAATCATCACTCACTTTTAATATGCACAAAAATGTAGTTCTCTTCCAAAACAGCTAAAAGCAGCTCATTTTGTAGACCAAAATGAGTTCAAATTGGCTCAAAATTAGTTAAACTTTAGTAATTCCTCATTTTCAATTGATCAGAAACATAAACATATCAGGTACTTATTATTTGTTATCAAATAACGGCTTTGTATCCAGATGAAAGTGTAGTGATTATTATAGACATGTACGAGGAATATTGGAAATAATCATCTTTAATGTTGCTTAGGCTTTGTATGTTCCACTGATTTTCTGGTGTGGTGTAAAAACCTGCATTGGTCCGTTCTTGATCTTGTCTCAACCTCACATTGGTCTCATCCTCGTCTCATTCCTGGACTCTTCAGAGTCTTACATCTTTTGGTCTCTACACACTCTGGTCTTGGTCTTGTCTTGGTTTAGCTGATCTTGACCCCAACTCTAATGTCCTTCTGTCAGTGTAAAAAGAGTTTTACACACATTTTAATGTAACGCCTAATCATCCCGCATTGTTGCTGGTTTTTATTTGTCAGCTGACTTCACCAAAAAATGAATTTACATTCCACACCTCCTCGGCTTGTTGTCTATTTTTAACTTTGTTGCTTTTCCTAATTGTTTCTCCAGTTTAATCATTGGGGAACATCCTGCTTCCTGCCACGGAAGCCGTTAAACGAATGTTATGTTCAGCGTGATGCCAGTCGCGACTCGGTGGTGTTTGTTATTCCAAAGCACGCAAGGCAGAGATCCGGGAAAGAATGGTATTCAGCAGGCTTACTAATAGGCATATGATTGTGATCCTGCAACAGATTGTATGCATCCGGCGAGAAAGGAGGTCAGCGCGAAAAGAGGAAGAAAAGTCACTCACTAGTCAGATAGTTGCAGAATGAAAACTTGACATTAATTTTAATGTTTGAATAATTTATAGACTATTGTTCATGTCTTTTGTGCTGGAGCAAGATCATTAAGGACATTTCTACTCTTACATTTAGAATCAGTCACTGACGTAGTCAGTAAAGTTTAGTTACTGAATTTTGTTTTCCTTTTTTTACAACATTTTGATTTGTACTGATTACAGGGTAAAGATGGGACCGATCTGATACATGGATGGGATATCGTCCGATTTCGACTCAGATAGTTGGATCGTATCGTGAGTATTGGGGCCGATTTGGGAGCCGATCGGTAAAAGTGCACACGCTCAGTTGGTTTGCATGTGAAGTGTGACTGTGGTAAAGCTGGTTTATTGTTCAACATTCACACTAATTCCTACATATTGATATGACAATGAGCAGAGCAAGCAACACAACACACTACAAGCCCAAAAGCACATCACACCATTATACTGTTTAATTTCTCCAACAAATACCTGCCTTTACTCACAATCTCTGTAAATTTTATGCTTTTTAGTCAAGAGGATAGGAGCGCCACTTAAATTACACAACAGTTTAAAGGAATCATGTTTGAGATGTTATTTTAATAATAAATCATTTAGCATATACATATGGGTGTGTAGTCTACATTGTTTTAGTAAGAAAAACAGTATTTTAAGTCAAGTATTTCCTTAAGCAGAACAGAATCATCTCAGTCATGTATTCAGACATTTTTAAAGCATTATTTTTCTTACAAAATGGATCTAGAGACTGTATGGGATTTGTATCGTATTGGCAGATATTACAATATCGGTATCGCATCAGACATTAACATTTGGTATTGTGCCATTTTTATTACAGGATGGACACAAACACAGAGTAGGCCTGTATTTTCAGAAGGATCTTTTAAAAATCAATGTTGTGGATCTGCTACTGTTTAAAACCAGTTGAGACAGTCCACGATCCCAATGAATCCAAATCGGGGTATTGAAGGTCCTGCGTTCAGTCCCCAGGTCGGCCATGGGGTCTTTCTGTGTGCTCTCTCCATCTTGGCGTGAGTTTTCCTCCCACGGTCCAAAAGCATGCACTATAGGTTGATTGGTTAGTCTAAATTTTGGCCCCATGGGTGTGAATGTGAGTGTGTTTTGGTGAGTGTGTGCCCTGTGGTGTGTTGGCGCCCATTCAGGATTGGCCCCAGCCTTGTGCCCCTAGTTCCGGATAGGCTCCGGTCCCCAGTAGGGATCGACTGATGGGAAAATAGTTGTTAGTAGCATTGTAGAGGCCTATTTATGACCTCCCACGGCAAAAACAGTCGCTTGTTGCAAATTTTCAAAATTGAGTTATTATGTTTTCATGAAAGAGCATAAATCAACCTACAAAACGATACCTTCATATGGAATGAATGTGGGACTACATATGACTTGAGATATCAACATTCAAAGGAGTCGGGTTTTCTCCCACGCCAAGGAGAAACGGAGAAATTCAAGCTCAGTTGACTATCGTCAGAAAGCATCACAGACGCTATATGTCGCGGCTATGTTTACAGGCTTACGTAGTTTACGCTGCTATTCCGCGCGAAGCGAATCCCAACTCGAGACTCACAGCGGTCAAGTGGATTTACCGTAAATATTGAAGTAGAGCGGTACAACTGAAACTTAACATTCTGCTGCACTGAATTCCTCACCAAGAAAGTCACGCTTTTAGATGGAAAGGGTAAGTTTTTTCAGTCAAATTTATTCACAACAGGTTAGTTGTGAATAAATGTTCCACTGTTTCAAAACAAAAAATCCAAAATTTTACCCCACGCAACATAAACGGTCGTTTTTCTCGGAAACTCCTGTTGTGGCTGTTTACACATTTGTCTGTCACGCGGCATCGTCACCCTTCTGCGCCCTTCACCGAAGCATTTCTACTAATGCAGCCATTTCCAGTAACTGCTGTTTTTGAGGAAACTCTGCTTTTAGTCTTTATTTGAAAGAGAAGCCCAATGGACTTAAGTCGGTGATTGACTCGATTTAATGCCAAAAGTCCCACTTATGAAGGCGATTCCCAACGAGAAGCTTCCCACACGATTCACTCCTGCCTCTGCCAAAATTAAATACACTCTATTTTACTTGAACAGATGGGAGTGAAGTGCTAGAAATTGGAGCGATCAAAATCTAGTGGCTGGGAATAGATTAGATCAAAACAGTCATTGGGACAGAATCTTCCGGATAGTCTCCTGAGCTGCGATCCGCTGGTTCTCGCCATTGCCCCAGGAGACGTTAGGCTAAAATTGGGCAAAAATCGAACCCGAAGAGAGCAGAGCTGCTGAGGCTTTATTCAGCCGGAACCCTTCAACAATAAAAATGGGCTTAATTTTAGCAGAACTCACAACACAGCGTAACATTAGGAAGTGCTGTATCCTAATGTTTACAGGAACTCAGCTTAATGACAGCATCCTTGTGGCTGATTTTGCACTTAATGGATTTAGAAGGGAGTTTCACTTTAAAAGCTGAGTTTTAGATATCACACTCGTAGCGTAAACGGGATCGGAAGCTCACCGGTAAAGACACCACTGAGGTTCTTATGAGACAAGTACGATCCAAAAGCACTGCTCCCAAGCATTGGTAGAGATGCTCACTGCTCCTTCAGGTATGAGTCAAATGCAGAGTTCACATTTTGTTGTGGTGCACTGTGTGCTATGCTGTGTTCATTATTACAACACAATCACTTTAAAGTATGAGTGTGCAGTTTTACAGCTGTATTAGTAGACACTCTTATTCCATTTTCTTAATTATAGGGAAGCGACTTGTGGTTAAGGTTCTCAACGATGGTAGTGCCAGCTAGACGATCCGAACCCATGACCACTTGGTTCAGAGGCAAGTGTGCCAAACACTAGGGCATCAACACACAGTTCTAATTTGAAAGTGAAATTTCGTCAACTTCAGAAAGTTAATTAATAGTAATATTGAGTAAAGTGTAAATAATACGGATTATTCTGTTGGAATACAGCAACTGTAATATAGGTAGTAATACTGTACTTAATACTGTTGGTAACTGAAAAGATTGAGGGCTTTGAGCAAAGTTGCTTGATCAAATCCTTTCTGTGTGAACCTCGTAAGATCATGACGTTTCTGCTGTAGTAGTGTCCAATTTGCCATGCAATAATTGGCTAATCATCTCACGACTTGAAGAATTCCCAGCAAATTTCATGGCTTTATCTTTCAGAACGGAGCAAAATGTTGGAACTAGAAACCAGCACAAGAAATCTGATTTGATTCAGCACAGGCAGAAATTATACGGCTGACTTCAAAAAATGTTGAAGGAACTGAGCAGAATGTGTCTGGAAAAACTGGAAGATTACATATATATTTTAAATTCCAAATTTTGTTCACATGCCAAAATCCACAGACTGTGTTTAAATTATAACCTGTAAAGGAATACCAAGGCTCTGTAGACGGCCAGGAGAATTCGTCAGCACACGCCTTTCAAGTCGCTTTTTACATTTACAATCGAGCGATTTAGGATCATTAAAAGGAAATTCGATGTCGGGACCCTTTGCCAACTGTAGTTCCTCCCATTTGTTTCATTTGTGTCTGTGATACTTACTGTTTTTGTATGGAAATGTCACTGCCTTTTTCTCAGTTTAAAGGAAATCTAAAGTTGTGAATGAACTAAGAACTTTGTAGTAACACACTCAGCAGTGTAGTCTGATTTGTAATGAATTAAGTGGCTTAAGTGAGTGAATATTTATCATTGTGAACACAGTAATAGTACAGTGCACCACAAACCAAATGTGACCTCTGCATTTGACCCATCCATGAAGGAGCAGTGGGCTTGCTCCATCAGCATCCAGAGAAGCACTGCTTGGGGACCTCAGCAGTACCTTTATCGGTCCGGCTCTTGAACCAGCAACCTTCAGATCACAGAACCAATCTGCTAACCGTTACGACTTGCTACCAACTGCCTGTAAACCTAAAACGTATTTTGGAACTCAAGCTTCAGCTGAATTATCCATTTTAAATACGTAATAACAGATATTGTATAGATATGTAATAATGTAGTTTAACAAACATCAGACTTGAAGAAAAGCTGATTTTAATAATAATAATAATAATAATAATATTAATAATAATAATAATAATAATAATAATAATAATAATAATAATAATGCATTATTTAGGGTCCTTCCTGTACTAAGGACACTGTGTACAAAATGGCAAGTCAAGGTAAAGAAATCAAAAATAAAGTCATAGAATAAAAAATAAGAAATAATGTAACAAATTACATTAAGAGCATGAAAGCACATAAGTTAAATGCAGTCAAAGTGTCGCCTTATATCATATTTAGGCCTGTAGAGTTTTAGGGTAGTTAGTAGGGTTGCCAAGTCCCAGGTTTAAGTCCCATTCTGGTAAGGGCACCACTGTGGTACTGACGAGAAAGGTACTGTCCCTCAACTGCTCGCTGCTAGTTCAAGAATGGGACAAACGCAGAGGTCATATTGTGTTGTGGTGGACCGTGCTGTGTTCACACTGACAAATAATCACTTAATTTGAATAACTATTGTTTAAAAGCAGCTTCTCCAGCACTGTAAATCTCTGAATCCTTCGGTCTGTATGTGAGCGAGCGAACGGGTTAGTGAGGGTATGAGTGTGAGAAAAATTTTGGGGGGGTTTAATATTTTGCTATGTGTGAATTTTTCATATTGCTCTTGCATAATGTAAATGATTACATATCAAATATGAATAATTTTAGACTACATAAAATGTGAGTGTGAAAGAGAGAGAAGGAGGAGGAAAGAAAGTGTAAGTGTGTGTCCAGTCAGGGACGTCAGAAAGCCCGAGGCGGTGTGTGTGTGTGTGTGTGTGTGTGTAAGTGTTTGAGTGCTAATGGGCTGTATTTGGAGCGAGGTTCACTCAGTAGGAAAATAGGAAGTGACACGCCCCTCTGAGATTCAGATGGAAAGTGATCAAACCGAATCATCCTCATTCTGTCTGCATGGCTCGCACCTTCTCCGCTTTTAACTCACTCTGTTTTCCTCATCCCTTCTTTTCTTGGCTTAGATCACACAGTAATGTGCCGAGTGATGTTCCACTCTTGCTTTTTACCCCACATTCCTTTGGCTTAGTCAGGCTAGCTGTCTCATTTAAGGCCAAGGCCAAGTTTTTTGGTTTTTGAAGTAAAGTTTATTTCCACCGCTGAGTTTGTCCTTGCACTCTCCTCGTAACATCGAGCAAAATTTTGTCCATGTATGTGAACTTCTGTCTGCTGTAATCGAGGACACACCAATCGATATGACCACAGGGGACTTTAATGCAATTTCAGTCAAATATTTGAGATGCTTCCCCTGCTGGGCCTTCTATTGACTTCCTGCATTTCTGTAATCTAGTGTTGTAGCACTCGAGACCGGCCTCAAGTCCAGTTTTTTAATGTCTCTGTCTTGTCTCGGACTCAGCTTTATTTGTACTCGGTCTTGTCATGGACTCAGACAAAGAGGACTCAGAATTTTATTTGGAAACCAATCTAGACCGGATGGCACGGTGGCGCAGTGGTTAGAGCTGGCGCCTCACAGCGAGAAGGTCCTGGGTTCGAACCCCGGGTACGGCCGTGGGGCCTTTCTGTGTAGAGTTTGCATGCTTTCCCCATGCTCTCCCTGGTTTCCTCCCACAGTCCAAAGGCATGCATTGTAGGTTAATTGGCATCTCTAAATTGGCCCTTAAGGTGTGGGTGTGTGTGCCCTGCGGTGTGTTGGCGCCTGCCCAGGGCTGGTCCCCTCCTTGCGCCCGAAAGTTGCCGGGGTAGGCTCCGGTCCCCCGGATCCCTTTAACTTACAGAAACCACACACAGACCGTCAGAATCACAAGACTTTCAACTGACCAGACATTATTTTAATTCCTCTGTATGTGAAATTATTTCTGAGTAATTCCATGCACAAAAACTGAAGTGATTGTGTAAATTACATAAATAAAAATTGCATTAATTACATTATTCGTTAGCGTTAGCACTCGCAACACTCATATGGAACGCCATCATGCACAAAAAGGTCCAGAAAGACCTTAAGCAGCTCATTTTATAGACCAAAATGAGTCTAAATCGGCTCAAAATTACCCAAAACCGTAGTATTTCTTCATTTTCAATTGATTAGATTTTTTTTCCCATTTTATAATGTTAGAGAGTAAAAAAATTCATATAGAAAAATGTATTATTTATCAAATGATTTTATTCTGTATCCAGATAGATACCAAATGGATAAAGACGTGTTTCCGTCTGGTACTAACCTTATTTTTCTTCACAGCACTAAGCCATAGAATGTCTGCAATGTGGACTTTATATTCATTCCTCTGTATGTGAAATTATTTCTCAGTAATTCCGTACACAAAAACTGAAGCAACTGCATTAAAACGCATTATTCTCAATGTAAGCACATATGTTAGTGCTCGCCACTCTCA
This sequence comes from Distichodus sexfasciatus, assembly GCA_032718565.1. Classification (NCBI taxonomy): domain Eukaryota; kingdom Metazoa; phylum Chordata; class Actinopteri; order Characiformes; family Distichodontidae; genus Distichodus; species Distichodus sexfasciatus. The sequence continues at coordinate 1,733,456 of JAVGVS010000030.1, read as the reverse complement.
TATGGAATGCCATCATGCACAAAAACGGTCTGGACTCAGTCTCGCCCCGAACTGCCCTGGTCTCGGATTCGTCTTGGTCTCAACACACTCTGGTCTTGGTCTTGTCTCAGTCTCGGTTTAGGTGGTCTTGACCTCAACTCTACTGTAAGCAACCATCAGCATGGAACGAAGCCAAAAGCTGCATTTCTTATGAATGTGATGGGATGATGTGTGTGTGTGTGAGAGAGACCTGCTCTGCCCTTCATTGCCATTCAGCAATATTCACTTACTGTGTGTCCGCTATTGGAGTAAGTTTGGTGGCCTGAAGTCTGTTTGTGTGTATGTGTGTGTTTGTGAGTGTGTATGTCTAATGGCTTGCTATGTTCTGACTTTGCAGTGAATGAGGGCGGAATCAAACAGGCCTCTAACTCCTGCCCGGACCCCGGGGAGCCAGAAAACGGCAAGCGCATCGGCAACGACTTCAGGTAATCACCTCTGGGTTCTGTGTCCCTCAACCAGCCTCCGAGCAGCTCTGGGCACTCGCCAGCCTTCACTGAAACTCACACACACAGTCACGTCCTGCTATCGCTGTGAAGTCTTTCCATAATTATTAGGAGTGTGACGAGATATCGCAATATCAAAACCATGAAAAGCTGTCTTGCAAAGTGGTATGGCGTACTTTTTTTGTGCGTACTTTACTTTCACCAGCAAAATCTGATGTCTGCATGCACGTTAACGCAAATTCAGCCAAACCCCGCAAATTAATTACTACCGTGCAATTTTGACCAATTATGGCAACTTTTCCACAATTTTTGAACAATCTTTGTTTCCTGCAAAATGTTGAGCCATACGTCAGCCAACTCACTTCCTTGTTACGTTTAGAAGAAACAGAAAACGTGTGTGAGAAAAGCGCATCACATTTATCCTTCAGAAATAACTAAATGATTAATGTTTAATAAAAATGGGTGGGTGTTGGTGGCCTAGTGGTACGACACTCGCCTTGGGACCCAGAGGTTGAAGGTTTGAATCTGACCTCTGGCATTATCAACATTGGGTCCCTGAGCAAGACCCTTAACCCTAAGTTGCTCTCAGGGGAACCGTCCCTGAAATTAGGAAATGTAAGTAGCTCTGGATAAGAGCGTCTGCTAAATGCTGTAAATGTAAAATCATAGTGTTCCCTTCATTTTAATTAGTTGTTAAAGAATCATTATAAAGGGGGACAAAATCACAAATTTTTTACAAAACTTTGACCTGCTCCTGCAATTTTATTGCAATAAAACGCCTAAAAACACAGAAACTTTCATCACAGTTTTTTTGTTAGAAAAGCTGCCACAAAATCAGCCATTTTGGCCACAACAATCTCACGAAAGGGCTGTGAAATCCTGGACTGACAGACTTTTTATGTCTTTCAGTCAAATAAAAGGCCATATTCCAGTCGTATGTTTCAAGTTGTCTTTAAAATAGGGTTAAAATCCACACAAAGTCATAAAACTTATGAAAGGGAACCTTGGAGGCGTACCACTTAGGGGGTTCAAGTCCTGGTGCTGTAAAGGTACCACTGAGGTACTCATGGGCAAGGTGCCGTCCCCAAGCACTGCCCACTGCTCTTTCATGGATGGGTCAAATCCAGAGGCCACATTCGGTTGTGGTGCACTGTGTGCTGTGCTGTGTTCACGATGACGAATAATCACTCACTAAAAGTGTCCTCACAAAGACATAAAAACATGACCGACTTTAACCTTTCCATTTACAGAGTTTAACTTTAGTTGTAAATATAGAACTCGTCTGTTCTTGTTAAAAACATGACATTTTATCACGCTTTATTATTTTAAGATTTTATTGCTTTATATATTTGAATTAGTTGCTAAGTTACTCTCCTCCGTGTTCATGTCTGACTCGATCCTGAATTAGCTGAGAAAAGTTTGACGCTCAAAATGTCAAAATGTTGCCTGATAAAACCTCTGTTTCACCAGCCTGATTTACCACGCAAAATACGACTCGGTGAAGATCTGCACTGTGTCTGTTTTTGTTCTGTTGTTCTCTTTTGGCCCATTTTGTTTATTTGCTTGTGTTTTATGACTCACAGTGCTGTTTAAAATCCGGCAGGTGACAGCTGCAGGTCGAACAGAAAAATCTGCATTTTCTCTTCTTACCATAATTTATTGAAAGGTGTGACAAAAAGTGGCTCCAATTTGAGAACGTTCCACCGACAAGGACGCGTTCAGACCCGGAGACCTTTATTTATCTGTGCAGCAAAATAAACACGGGGGGAAAAAATCACTATTGTTTACATGGCTTCCTTTGCGCACTGTCATTTTTGGAGTGTTGAAGGGCATGTTGGGAAGCAGGTGGATGGGGGAGCGGGGGCGAACCTGAACCCCCACCCACCTCCACCCCCGGCTGCATTACGGATGCCGCAGCGCCGGACTGACACCTGTCATTAATATCACTGGCACCTGATTACCTGCGTTCCGGCTCCTCGGGCAAATATAAATCAGCTTCTGTCTCCCCCTCGCTTCCGCTAAGAGCCGCGTCCCAATGTCATACTAATAACGCAGCGACAGGGAGGCTGACAACATGCGTATGGAGCGCGGCGCTGCAGCCAATTAAGGCCGACTCGTTCCGACTGCGACACTGATGTAATCTGCGTGAGGCGTTTGTGGAAAGCTGACATGACCGCAGGACTAGAGAGATCTCCGGACGTGGTAATGGCAGAAGAAACGTGCCGTAAAGTGAGTGATCATTTGCACCACTGTGCAGCACAACCAAATGTGACCTCTGCATTTCACCCATCCGGTGAGCAGTGCTTGGAGACTGTACCCTGCTCATGAGTACCTCAGCGGTACCTTTTCTGGTTCGGTATTTGAACCGGCGACCTTCCGATCATGGGGCAAACTCCCTAAACATTACGGTGCCAACTGCTTCTATGTTGTTTCCAAGTTGGAGGTTTTTAAGTCCTTCCAGAATTGCGCGAGATTGTTGTGGGCTAAAATGCCTGATTTTGCGCCAGCGTTTCTAAAAAAATTGCGATGAAAGTTTTGGTGTTTTTAGGCGTTTTCTTGCAGTAAAGTTGGGGGAGCAAGTCAAAGTTGCGATTTTGTCCCCCTTTATAATGATTCTGTTCCATCTGGTGGGCGGAGCTTCTCAGAGTTATTCACATGTCCCCTCCTGTGGTGTAAAAGTAGGGGAGAAATCTAAACGGCTCATTTAAACACACAATTTCGTAATTTAGTACTAACACAAATGACCATTTTTTATCAAACTTACAGTGTGTGTAGAAGCAGTACAGACCCAAATGGATGTCCAAAGAACAAAAAAAGTTAATTTTTCATAATATGGGACCTTTAACCTGTAATTGAACGCTCGCTGTAATCAATCTTCTTAAAACAGCAGCTTGTAAAGAAAGTGAAAAACCTCATTGTGTAGATGATTACTTAGCTGAAGTAGTCATTAATTACTTAATTTCAAAGAAAACTTCATGAAAACATTTCCAGGAACAAATCTAAGGCTACACTCAGGCATCACACTATTAAGACAAAGCATAAAATTCAGTTCAATCCCATTTCTCCACCTTATTCTTTCAGGCAGTGAGATTCTTATAGAGGGGTTTAGGGCAGAGACAAGTAGAGGAAATGTTGTGTAATTTAATTTCATTTGTTTTGATGATGTCTCCGTAGGGTGTTGCCATCATGTGAAGTGGTGTCGAGTGGACTTCAGTGGATTTTTGTCGCTTATATCAATTATTCTTTTGAAAGTGGATTTTGGGGTGGGAGAAGAGACCATTTGATGGATTTTAACTTTATATGTTTAATCTGTGTGTGTTTGCTTTCCATACTCTCAATAGTATTGGTGCCACGGCCCAGTTTACCTGTGACGAGGACCACGTTCTGCAAGGTTCTAAGAGCATCACGTGCCAACGAGTGGCTGAAGTTTTCGCCGCCTGGAGCGACCACAGGCCGGTGTGCCGAGGTGAGACTCCATTCATCACTCCAGCGTCCGATCTGCATTTTAATAACCATTTCACTGCTTTCCAGACTCGATAAAAGTCTTGTTCAGCCCCGGCCTGGCACCCAGGTCTGCTCACTGGCATGGGAAACCGCTGTAAATAAAAGCTCCAGTCGAGCTTTGCGATTGAAAGCGTCATGATGTTTTTTGAGCGGCCCAATTGAACGGCGCCACAATAAGGCCAGATTGAGGCCGGTAGATTGAGATGGCTCTTCCTATTTCACTCTTTCACTTGGAATCTGTTTTTTGGTGTGTTATTACACATTTGTGCCAAACTCTTCATTCAAGAGCTGTGATTAGATTTTGTTTTTGTTGGTTCTTTTGCTCGGTCTAAAGCCGTCAGTTCCAGTCGAGAGCAGCAAACACTTTTAATGTCCTATTTTGGGAGGGTCGGCTTTCCAGGCCACCTGAGGCAGGATAATTCCTGTAGTTTGGCTGCTGGGAAATGGGACTTTCTTCTAGCGAGTGTTCGTAATTGCTAGTAATCTGTCACTTACTGGAGTGTATGTAAATGTGGACAGCTGTGGTTGCTTTAAAGAGCCACGATAAGGACTGCTGTTTGGAGAACCATTTACATGTGCCATTTTTGTAAGGTAAAGATCTGAAATCAAGGCTTACGAGCAACGGTTAGTCACCTAGCTTGGGACTCTATAAATCTGAGTGGGTGACGCAATTTCTCTCTTGAAACACTTGAAACGTGTTACCAATTTGCCCCTAGATGTCAATTTTCCAAGGTTATTTGATGAGATTTCACCTCGTGCTTCCATGAGCATCTTCCACAAGATGGATTGACTTGATGGAGTCTTCCTCCATACCATACGGTCAAGCTGCTCCCACAACAGCTCAATAGGGTTCAGATCTGGAGACTGTGCAATTCACTGCATTAGAGTCAGAATTCTGGCTGACTGCTCAATCTTGAAATATTGCTGACACATTTTGGAGGTATGTTTTGGATCATTATCCTGTTGTAGGATGAAATTGGCCCAAATCAAGTGCTGTCCACAGGGTATGGCATGGTGTTGGAAAATCTTGTGATAGCTTTGCTTCCTCCACTCTGTATAAATCTCCTATTTGACCACCTCCAAACCACCCCTAGATCATCCATCTTGTAGGAGATGCTACAGGAAGCGTGGGGTGAAATCTCATCAGATTACCTTAAAAAGCTGACAGATAGAATGTAGTGTTGGGCTACTCGAGACCAGGACCAGTTTTTGAAAGTCTCGGTCTTGTCTCAGACCTGGTCGTATTTGTACTCGGTCTTGTTATGGACTCGGAGAATCCCACAACTCTGGGATTCGCTATTCGAACTGATGACCTTCCAACCCAGAGGCGAATGCCCTACTGTTACTCTACCAACTTACTTCAGACATCAATCCTGGCTCTTGTGGGCCTCTACTTTATGCTGATTTGAGTTTCCATTCCACAAATCACTCGATGCAAATGATGAGCTCGTTAACAATGGATGTGTTGAGGAAGAAAATAACTAATTTGTGCAGAGCAGAGGTCCACAAGGACCAGGATTGGGAACTGCTTCTAGATGCCAATCCTCAGTGCAACTGCTCAGTTTACAAGTGAGAGACGCTCACCTAAAAATAGTTTCTGGGACGTTTTTTAAGCCATCTTTCTAGTAATGATGCCGATAGACTACTCTTGGGTATCATGCATTAATCTTGATCGTGGCTCAATAGTTGTGTTTTATATTATAAATGTCTATATTTTCCACTAAACCTAATACATTGGATCAGGTTTCCAGTAAACATGGCACGATACCACTTTTTAAAATCCGATACGGTAACGATATTGTAAATTTAGATATCTGCCGATACAATACAAATCTGATACAGTTTCTGGGTCTTTTTTTTCAAGCTGAACACAAAAATAATAAATAAAAAAAAATAATGTCTGAATACATAACTGATATTATTCTGTTCTGCTTAAGGAAATACTTAACTTAAATACTGTTTTCCTACTAAAACAATGTAATAATTACACAACCATATGTATATGCTAAATTATTTATTATTAAAATAACATTTCAAACATGATTCCTTTAAACACAGTTGTGTCATTTAGTGACGCTCCCTAATCCTGCGGCGCTAAAAGCATCAGGAACACAGAGATTGTGAGTGAGAGCTGGTGTTGTTAAGGAAATTAAACAGTATAATGGTGTGATGTGCTTTTGGGCTTGTAGTGTGTTGTGTTGCTTGTTCTGCTCATTGTCATATCAATATGTAGGAATTAGAGTCACGCACACTGCGGTCCACGGCCGGCATTAGGACCCAGATGTGGTCAGTAGCGGTTCAGGAAGTATAAAAGGAGCCATTTTCTCGCGGCGCATCGCTCAGTCATTGAGTCAACCGGCCCAGTTCCGACTCTGTTCGGCGTCAACTGTGAGGACTGTCAGTTATTAGGTTCATCTCTCTGATTGAGTGTGTGTTTGCTAGAACGTGGGTTCTCGTGGTAATCCTAGCTCTTTGTGTAAGAGAGTTCTTAGATCAACTCGCGTGGCAATCCTACCTACTCGCGCTCTCAGCCGCGTTTGGGTTAACCACCAAGCTACACGGGCTTAATTGCTTACGTTTAGCATTCTGATCATAGCCTCGCCAGATATGTCAAGTAGTGTGAATGTCAAACAATAAACCAGCTTTACCGCAGTAACACTTCTCATGCAGAACCAATTTAGCATACGCACATTTACAGCTCCATAGTTCGACCGATATCTGATCCAGCTATTTGAGTCGTTATCAGACCGATATTCCATCCACGTATTGGATCAGTGCCATCTCTAGTTTCCAGCTTGGGCTAAGTAGTGGCCTTTAACTGATGTTGTGTCAACGGAAAGAACATTAATTACTCTGAAGAGTTTGTTTCTGTCTCTTGCGACAAGTGCATCCATCAACAGAGGAGGGATATTTTTTTGCTTCCTTGTGCAAAGAAACGAGGTTGCTGTGGCAACCGTAAAAATTCCGAGCAAGATGTTTTGTCTTTTTTTCTCAGCGTTGTTGTGGATGTTCCTCCCTCACTCCTCGCGGCCTTAAAGTAACAGCGCGTCATTTCGCCGCAGCGTTCAGGGGAACTAACCTGCATTACGCCAGCTGTATTTCAGGCAGACACTTTAATTATGCATAATTAGAGCTTGAAATGAAGTAGAGCGACACGGGCCACTCCGAGGCATAATTATTGTCTTTGAGGAGTGTACTGGTGGGAGATCACCAAACTGTTTTTCTCCCCCTTTTTCTTCTTTCTACTCTCATTAGTAGAGCAAGCAGGATTTTTACCCCTACAAGTCAAAGGTATTATGTTAACTAAAATGGGGGGGTCACATAGTGGTGGTGGTCTAGAGGTTAGGGTACTCGCTTCTGGACCCAAAGGTGGGTTCGCATTCTACCCCCGGCACTACCAGTTGGGGCAGTTTGTAGAGTAGCTGTTAGGACCAGTAAAGGTACCACTGAGGTACCGTCCCAGGCACTGTTTTCCGGGTGATGCCCATGTCAGCTGCTCACTGCTCCTTCACAGATGGGTCAAATGCAGACGGCACATTTTATCACTCACTTTCACTTACCACTATTGGGTCTTTGAGCATGACCCTTAACCCCAAGTTGATCTCAGGGACACTGTCTTTATAATCAGGAAATGGAAGTTGGAGAAGTTGGTAGCATATCAGATTTTGGCCTTGTGATCAGAGGCTTGGTGGTTCACATCCCGGATCGCTACAACGTTATTTGGGAACGACGGAAGTACTCATGAGCAAGGTACCGTCACCAAACACAGGACACGGGACAGGGCAGTTTTTCTGGAGCAACTTACATTTACATTTGTACATTTACAGTTAAAAATGTACAAATGTGTAAATTTATATTTACAAATGTGAACATGTAGATTTGCATATACAAATTGACATTTACGTTTACATTTACAAATGTACATTTACATTTACAGCATTTAGCAGACGCTCTAATCCAGAGCGATTTACAACAGTGCTGTGTAGGCCAAGCAGTACTTGGGATTAAGAGTCTTGCTCAGGGACCTAGTGATGATAGTGCTGGAGACAGCACTCGAACCCATTACCTGTTGGTCCAGAGGTGAATATCTTAATCTTTAGGACCACCACCACTGTTTCCTTCACGGACGGGTCAAATGCAAAGGTCACATTTTGTTGTGGTGAATTTCATGTGTGCTGTGCTGTGTTCACAATCACTCACTTAAATGCCAAAAGTGTAAATGTAAATGACCGTTCTGGTCTTGTCTATAACCTGTGCTGGTCTTTGCAATAAAACGCATCACCTTGTTGACCTTTATAATCTTAATACGTTCAGTAAACGCAAGTCTACGGTGTGTAATCCTTGTTAGAAATGACTGATTTTACACACAGTACAAACATGAGGCTTAGTGGGTTCATTTAATGCCTTTACGAAGCCGAGTGTAGACTCCGACCACAATGTGGTGTGTAAGGGGATTAACACGCCTGTTATTCAAGGTAATGGACAAATCTATCAGATACATTAAATCCACAAACAGATTTCTCATTTCATTGAAATAAGTCATAAAGGAAATAAAAGTTGGATTGGATTTCAGCTGTAATTTGCGTTGCCTGATAAGTTTTTCTCTAAAGGAGAGGATGACCTTGTTAAAAGTGCTGCATGCTGCCGTTTATGATAATGGAAAGCACAGTTTTGTTAAAGACGTTGCAGAGAGATTTTGCGTTTTGAAGCAAAATTTTAATGAAAGTGTGTGATGGTTTGTTGTTGTGAACGTATCACAGCATAGTGCACCACACCCAAATGTGACCTCTCCGTTTGACCCATCCGTGAAGCAACAGTGGGCAGCTTTTTTGGCAGCATTCAAACAGCACGAAATGTGACTTCTGCATTTGGCCCATCTGTGAAGGAGTAGTGGGCAACTTTTTTAGCAGCATCCAGGAGATGGTACCTTTCTCATGAGTTCCTCAATGGTACTTTTACCGTTTCAGAACTTAAACCAGCTACCCTCTGATTATGGGACCAACTCTCTGACCGTTGTTTGTAGCGTAACAGTTAGGGCATTCACCCCATGATCGGGAGGGTGTTGGTTCGAATCCCAGACCGGTAAAGGTACCACTGTCCCCAAGCTCTGCTCCCCAGACACTGCCGATGTCAGCTGCCCACTGCTCCTTCACAGATGGGTCAAATGGAGTCACATTTCGTGCTTTGGTGTGTTCACTACGACAAATAATCACTCACTTTCTCTCAAGGCAATTTTATGTCCTAAATGTTAAAGCATGTTTTATATTGATGTAGAAATAATCTTTTCCAGTTCCTATTATTCAGATACTTTCTCATATTTTTCTTACTTCACATAAATTATGAATTAACTTTTCTATATTGGAATTACCAACAATAAATTTGAATGGGATTGTTTAAAGTTGAGGGAAAATGACTTTGTCCTGTATGTGACCTCAGTCTACGACAGACTCAAAAAGTTCGTAACCTTACATGCTTCTAGTGTGGTTTTATGGAGCATTTTGTATTTATTTGCACTCCGCAGCTCGGTCTGACAAAATCTAATTCTAGCTTCGGTAACGGCGTCTCCTTCATAATTGCTCTTGACTTTGCAGACCGCACTAATGGCAGACCTTTTTAAAGTTACCTAAGTAGCACTGTGAAAGCTTTTGGAATGAATTAATTGGTTCAGCAGGTTAAAGTCAGCCTTGGACTGAACTTCTGTTGAAAAATTGTGCACAAGTCTCCCTTCAAATTTCTCCAAAGTTTGCTCAAAAGTTCTTGCGGACGCAAAAGCGAGCGCTGAGGAGCGTCAACCCTTGGTGTCCTTGTGTCCACGAATGACTTCTTCAGTTTTGCATCTAAGGCATTTAGACACGTCAGGCAATGCGATGCCATATGGCCACGTTGGGGAAAAAAGAGACAAACTAAGACAGATGGCGCCAGTATGCCAACCATTTTCTGGACTTTCATCAGCACTGTGTCCTGACAAATATGTTTGTTTTTGCTGGGTGTCTTTGAGGTATGACTGATGTATATGGTGGGAGTTTGTCCCACAAGTGGTGTTTATGCATATGGCGAGGTCTTTTGGAATCGCTAGAGATTCCGGTCAAATGCTTCCCTTCTGGCGTGGCGATCCGAGCGATGGAGTAACGCGAGCGGCAGCGGAAAGAAAACAGACTAACACAAACGTGCTCCTGTTTTACTGCGCCCAGCTGGTCCTCTTTCCTGGCCAATCAGAAAAGCGTAATAAGTGGGTGGCTGGGAGCCCACGGAAATATGAACGGAAATATGAGAGCAAAGCTTCAAGACGCAAATGAGTCAAAGTCAGTTGTGGTGCTGTCTGATGTCGTTTGTAAGAGATGAGTCTTGGGAATGAATTAAAAAGCTTTTGTGTATCTTGAAATCTAAGCCTAATCTTTTTAAGCTTTTACAGAAAGAGTTAAAAGTATTTATTAATGCAATTTTATACAATGATCCTTTTATATAGTTGAACATTGATAATTGCACTTACTGTGGTGTGAAAACACATTATACTAAAACCATACATTTCAATTTTAGGCCAAAAACAACAAAAAATTCCATTTTCTAATGGTAATTACCACTTTAAAATGTATTTTTGAGTCAAAAACAAATATTTAAGACAAAACAAATGTTTCAAATGTAAAAATAAGCTTGTATTCATTCAAATAGTATCCAGCATGTGTTCCGGTGCTTGGTCAGATCCTTTCCGTTCGCTACACTCTTAAAATTATTAGAACCAAACGTGGTTCTTCACAGTGATGTCATAGGGGACCCTTCTTTGGCTCTACAAAGACACTTTTACCCATTGTTTGTTTGCAGAAGATGAAGTGATCGTGAATCATTTTTAATGAACAAACGTTCATTATGTGCAGTATGTAATGATTTGTTAAATAGGTTCAAATGTAGTGTTCGGTAAAACTATCAATTACTTTATATAAATTTATATAAATATATATAAATAACTGATCCCTCTAAAAGGCAGTGGCAGATACCATCTGTTGCTATTAAAAATTGCACCATAACAATAATTTCTACACACATCCACAAGTAAATCAGTAGGTTAGGCATAGGGTCAGTAGTCATTAAGATGAAACTTTAACCCATATGCATTCAGTTATTCAAAAACCTTAAACAGCATAAAAAAGGTTCTCCAGAGCACTGTTCAAGAACTATTTTTGCTTAGGGAGGCGATATACTTAACGCTACGTGACGCATACGTTTGAGGACGCCGCTGCTACGCAAGCGTTGTACCGACTATACTTGAACACATACTTTTTGTTAATCTTGAGGATTCCAACAGGTGGCAGTGCACACTATAAAAGTGCCCAAATAAACAATGAGAACGCGTGGCAGCTATGGCTACGTTCACACTGCCAGCCACATCGTTGAATTCCCATTTTTTGCTCAGATCAGATTTGTCTATCTTGACGGTTCACATTCATAACTACAAGTGACCTGTATCTGACTGTAATGTGAACGCATCGCTCCGGCGTCACGCATGCGCGCACTGATCACGTTTTACACAGGTCAACTCGTCACCACGAAAGCGTCATATCTGTGGGTGACTCGCGGCATTAAAATAGGCGGTAGTAGCTCACGCTGCGTATGCGCGCTGCTCTGGAGGGCGACAAACAGTGAATCAGCTGGACATGAGCAGGCCGAAAAGGAGAAAAAAAGTCGGGCGGCTAGCTTTTTCTGTTATCGCAGCTCTCCTCCATTTTTACCATCCCGCGCTGCCAGTGCAGGCTGATGATGTCGGCGCGTAAATGTAAGCAAAAAGCCGCCAGATTCGTTCTGGCGCTCACATTCGGAGTGCGCATGGCCACGAATCGGATACGTGTGAGATTTAGTACCACATATGAAAGTGACACAAATCCGATTTGAAAAGATCAGATTTGCGTGTCCACGCAGCCCTGAAAAGATCAGATCTGTGTCACATTAATGCAAAAAATCCGATTTGAGTCACTTCAGCATGGCAGTGTGAACGCAGCCTATGATGCATGCGCATAAGCGTTCTAAGTGTTAAGTATATCTCAGGCCCTTAGAGTGTAGGTTCTCCATGATGTAGCTGAGAAAGCCAATTTATCCATAAGGCGCAGATTGATTTAATGCCAAACGTGTGTTTGTATGTGTTGGTGGGCGATACATGTGTGTGTGTTCTGCTTTCACTGGTGTTTGCCTGGTGACATTAATGCCAGGGCAGGGTGAGGGATAAAAGGTGAAGCTTTATGGTGCCAGGGTTAATGATGTCATTGATCATGTTGGGTGGCAATTGTGTTTTTGTTCTTGCCTGCTTTGCCCCTCTGCTTTCCAGACTCTCCTAATCTTTATGCTGTCTGCTGACTTGGCTCGATTTAGCGCAGAGGTCGGCAGATGTCAGGAAGCATAAAACAGCAAATATAGAGGCACAAGTGGTGGTGGTGGGGGCTTGTTGAGGGTGAGGGTGGATACATGCGGGCAATGCATTTTATCAAGCTGGATGGGCAATTATCTTGATGCCCAGAAGTAGACGCTTATCTGCTGGCCTCCATCCTTCTTGGAAAGGCCAGCAATAATTCTCGATTAAAAGGGCGATAGTCCAACAGCCTGGTCAAAGTTAGGTTAATGTGATTTGAAAAATAAAGGACGAACTAGAGCCGGGGAGTAAGCAGGATAAAAAACAAGTGTAAGAGATCGGCAGGCGCCCCACAGCCTTTCTGTGCCCTCTTTGTGCTGCGAGGTGACGCTCTTGTTTCGTGAAGGTGGCATAGCGAGTGACAGGACGTCGTTGGGCGAGTAATCGATTGTTTGCTCACCCTCCTGTCCCTTAATTTTAGAGATAATTTCTCCTCGGCTGCTTTGCTGCTTATAGAGCAGCGCCCGTAAGGCCGTTCATTGCTTGAACGTGGTGAGCTGTCACGCGACCGTGAGGCATACTCCAGATATACTGTATGTCACGGAGAATGCTGGCGTGCTGCCAGAGCTCCTCCTCCTCGAAGCCTACTTAAATTGCCGTCATCCATAAGTTCTTGGCGCCCGTTTCAGCATGAAAGGACACTAAAGCACGCTGAAGAGATGGCGACCGGCGAGACGAGCGCCGCTGCCTTCCTGGCGTGTTTACATGGGATACAGTCTTGGTTTCTTTAGCGTTTTTCGTCACGTTGCCTGCTCAAGAGATAAGAGTGAAAGAGTGTATGTAATGAGGAATAAAAATTGAGGAGAAATCAAGAGCGGGGTGTTTAAATCCAACAAGACGAGATGAGTGCATGAAGTCTGAGATTTTATAACCCTGACGAAGCGCCACCGCTTCTCAAGCACAAGTTGCTTTGTTTATGTCAATTACTTTTTACTCGGTAAGAAAGTTCTCATCGCTTTCCACATCACCACTTTTTCCGATACTTAACACAAATTAACGTTGCTGTGGTAAAACTTACTTAAGTTCTACCATGTTTGCATCTGTATCTATAAACCGTGGGTTGATTTAGGCAGGTGGTGGTACTGGGCTAGTGAAAGTCAGGAATTCTTAACTGTAATTATTAATTTAATACAATGATAGAAATACAAGTAAGGTTTGATTTTTCAGTGTTAGATTATCCATGTATACTACGATGCATGACATGCAGTTAAACTGAAGCTAAGACTGAAAAAAATCTGCTAAAGAAAATGGGCCAGAAATTCCAGCCTAAGATGATAACAAGAACAAATTAAACAGATACAAAAGACAAAATAAAAGAAATTTAAACAATGAAATCACCACAAATTAGGAACAACTAAGCACTTATTACTTAAAGTAATTAAGAGGATAAATAAGTATGATAAATTTAAGTCATTGAAAAGTCAGAGTAAAGGTTTATGCTTTTAAAAGCTTTTTAAAACAGGAAAGTTAAGTAAATGGCGCAGTGAAGGAAAGAAAGTCTTCAGCTAATGAATGGATTCTTTGGCAGAGGATTAAGTTGTTAAGATCCATTCTATCCAGCCACAGTAACCATCCTGCAGAAGCTGAAAATCTGTTTTCTCTCCATCCCATGAGAATACCGCGTTTGTTTTAGGATTTTTATTCGTCTTTTTCCCAAAGACCATCAAGAGCACCGATGAAGAACAGATAAAACATCAAAAGAACACGTGAAAAGGCCATTGCCGGTGGAAATTCTTGCAGCGTCTGACCATCAGCTTGAGGGTGAAATGGACACAATCGTCCCTGATCTAAACAAAAATGTCACACATCGGGCAGGACGGGTCTTTATCTGGCGTCGTTTTATTCTCTCTTTTTCTCTGTCAGGCCTTTGTGGTGCGAAGAATACGGGAAAACCTGTCTTTGTAGGTTCTAAAGGCAGATCCTTAACCCCCAGGTTGTAGAAGTCACTAAAATTAGGAAATGGAAGTTTCTCCAGATAAGAGCTTCTGCTAAATGCCATGAATGTAAATGCGTTATAATGAAAAAGCTGTCGTCATGTCCTGGTTAAGAAGTCTTATGGCGTAACGATAGCAGCTCCTCCCGAGTCTCTCTGTTTTGAACAAAAGCGTCTACCTGATTTCCGACACTTTGTCTCAGCGGTCCCGTGACCTTTAGCTATGCACTAAATCACGGGCTCCACGTCACCCGGGTGTCTGTTTGTTCCCGCGGCTACAGGCTGCACAAACTAATTAAGAAGATGCCACTTGAAATCATGCAGAAAATTGCCTAAATCTATATTTCGGGACGGCCCAAGGGTGCTTCCGACTTCATCATAAATTTCTATTCAACCGTTTATAGCGGCTTTACTCGCCACGCTTTGTCTTGGAAAGTCGTGCTGTGTCTTTTGAAATGTTTGATGTACGTGCTATAATTAGTTTTGCCTCAGTGGGTGGAATAATATGCCAACAATAATAATAATAATAATAATAATAATAATAATAATAATAATAATAATAATAAATATAACTGCAAGCAGTGATTAGAGGCCATACAGGTTTGCAGCTTTATCGATTTTTTGACAAATGCGATGTGTACAGGCGTCTATAAGGTCGTCTTGACCCAGGAAGTAAGATAGTGTAGAATTTTGAGAATAGAACTCACAGTTCCAAAAGTTATTAGGCAAAGCATAAAAATAACTTTTTTTTTTTTTTGCCTGAGTAGTGGGTGGGGTTTGGACTGTTGGGGTTTGGGCAGAGTGGCACAATTTTTTTTGCCTGAGTAGGGTGGGGTCCTGGACCTACCTGCCAAATTTCAAAGCTGTAGCCCACCCAGGCAGTTCTGTGACACTCGTTGTGTGGTGTTGCAGTCCTGTAAACCGACCCATTTATTTGCATATTACAGAAAAATAGGCCTAAATTAAAATGTGCTGCGATAATAAGAAAGAGTGTCTTGGGATTCAAATGATACCAGTTGCATCTTGGATTGGACAAAAAATCCAGGGACTAGTTTGAAAAAATGGTTTCATTTTATGCAAATTAGCAAAAAATCAAATATGACAGAAATAGATCACGAGAAGTCAAAAATTTGTCTTAACCCACATGGAATAAGATGATATAGATTTTTTGAGAATGGAACTAGGAGTTCAAACATTATTAGGAAAATGCAATTTTTTTGAAACGTTTAAAACCAGAAAAAAATAAATAAATAAATAAATCATACGATTCAATAGGGTACCACACAGTGTTCGACTGCATGGCCCCCTAATAATATGGGAAGCTTGAAATTCGTATTTGTTTATTATTTGGAATTTCTCTTCATGCTCGTCCTATAAATTAAATAGTTGATAATATATAATCAGATCTTGAGTTCCATGTGAAAGAAAGCTGACAAAGATCACGATCAGTAATATTATTTAAAGTCATTTATGACATAAGCCACCTGGATGCCATTTCAGACAGAATTAATTACGTCAAACCGTTATGAAAGGGCAGGGACTTTTACTAACGATCCAGTGGTGATACATGAGCAGAGTTTGATAAAACTTAACTTAGAATACGGGTAAAAGTTCATTTTAGCTTTGTTTAGTAAGCAAAATGGACTAAGATAGAAATGCATCTAAGAAATACTTCACCAATGTTGCTTTAAGGGTTTTGTAATAATAATAATAATAATAATAATAATAGTATTATTATTATTATTAATAATAATATTATTATTATTATTATATTGTCAAGAAAAGAATGCTGAGTGTATTTTTAGTAAATTTTGAGTAAGTTAGAGATTAGAGCTGCAACTGTAGTTATTTTGTTAATTAATATGATTATTTTTTTGATTAATCTATTATTAGTGGATTTTTTTTAAAGTGTATAAACCAGCTATCTGTTTTATTTTTTCTATATTTATTTTTACTCTCTAACATTATAAAATGGAAAAAATATTTTCTGTGGCGTTCCACATCACGTCACAATAAGGTGGACACACGTCGGAATAATCGCTGAAAATATCAAGTAAATGTCTGTATTGTGAGTAGAACGCTGGTTGTTGTTGTTTATCAGCTATAAATGAGTTTTGTCTGTAATAAACTGGAAGATTTGACTGAACTGGACGCTTTAGTGAATGACTTCCCTGAGAGAATCGTGCGCGCACACGTGTGTTTACATCGTGAAAAATGTCATCCATGTGTTTCTGCACAATTACTTCAGTTTTTGTGACGGCAAGACACGGCATTGGTTCTCGTCTCCTTCTTATTCTTCTTTTATGGCGCTCGGCGTCCAGCTTAATGCTGCTTTACTGCCACTGAGGCTTTGGTTAGCTTACTGCCCCCACATTAGGGAGTAGCCACTGTGTAATAACGTAAACTTATCCATTATTAAACTAGTTGCCAGCTATCTTAATAATCGATTCTAACAGGTTTACTCGACTAGTTGTTGCAGCCCTAGTTGAGATGCAAATATGGAATCCCCAGTGTGTGCCAAACGTGTAGTTCTGGAAGCTTGACTTTTTCGTTTTCCACAGCAAGAAGGTTTTGAAGAATGTGGTGTGATGTATAGTAGGACATATCAAGCTTTAAAAGGTGATTTTACTTTAGTTTCATTGGCTCTCACCTTGTGGATTTTCTGAAAAGTTCTTGATACTGAAAGCCCTCTTGGCTGAAAGCGGGCTCCAGCTACAGCACCGAGCTGCCAAATGACTTGTCAAAGGTTACCATTCTGACGAGGATCCTTGACAGTGCGATGACTTTCAGAGCCAAACACATGCTTTTTAGGCCTGGAGGGGACCCTCTGGCTCCCCCGCAGCTGCTGGAGATAATGAGTTATTTATTTTCAAAAGCAATCAAGATGTCAGGAGCCGATAGCGAAACCTGCTGCCATCATAGATAATGCCTTCTTGTCTTTCATCAGAATCCCTGTCACTTTGGCATTGGCAATGATAAATGTGCCAAAAATACAAAGGGCCAGATTTGGGCATGCGTAAGCCCCGTCTCCTTCAGGGCGTACTAATTTTAAGATATCACTGTCACAGGCAGTGGGAGAAAGAGACCGGAGCATGTCTATTTAACAAATTATAACTGGCATTTCTCTATTAAGATGACGAATCGTGCCCAAGTGTATTTGGCTAAGCTCCGCTCTTGAATTAACTCGTTCAGCTGCCATGAAGTTAGTGGCCTGAGTGTTTGACTGGATTGCTTAATCGTTGACAAATTGAAGGCAGTCGTGGACGCCTGGTCGAAACTTTGCGGGTCATATCGCAGTATTCGCCACTTGAATCCTGCCAGATATTACCAGCGGGTTAAGTGAAAGTCAATCCAGCGAGGCAGCAGTCACTCCGCATTAACAGATTCTCCTTTGTGACACCAATAGTCGGAACCTTTTCTGTGGCATTTGGCCACATCTGTTACCAATTAACTCTGACTTTTTGCGATTGACGGCAAATACCACTGTGGAAAACGAGGAGCCTGTTTTTTTTTAACGCCATCTTATTTACTCTCTTCTCTTTACAGTGAAGACCTGCGGATCAAATCTACAAGGTCCATCGGGCACGTTCACCTCCCCGAATTTTCCTATTCAATACGAGAGCAACTCCCAGTGTGTGTGGATCATAACAGCCAGCAACCTAAACAAGGTAAACAGCTTTCAAAATGCATGAACGTAAGAGCGCCGCTCCAGCCGTCGGAGACACATGAGGAACGGTGAAATACAGTGTGTAATATAATTGCTTTTCACAAGGCGGGCATTTTGTTCCTATTTGCAAGATAACGTGAAACTTATTTTGCTGCGTTCCATATCTACTGTTTCTGAAGATATTTTTCCATTGTTTATGCACTTATTTATAAGAATGTTTGCATGGTGGAACTGTAACTAGACCTGGCTTTGAGTCCCTAACAGAATTATTATCACGGATTCAACCGGATTTAAGTTTCCTGATCATAAAATATACAATGCCATGCAAAAGTCTTGAGTCGCCCCTCATTTTATTATACTATTGCTCAAAACTACATTAAAAACACAACGTTTGGCTCTTTAGAAGCAGAAAATGACCAAAATTAAGGGGTGGCTGAAGACACAGTACCATCCAAATTTCAAGATAATATTTCTGGAGAGTATATCTCCAGATCATCTGAGCGAACGTGGCTTGTTTACAGTGATATTTGTGATGTCATTTATCAGATCACCACCTGGATGCCATTTCAGCCAGAATTAATTACGTCAAACCTATTATGAAAGGGCAGGCACGATTCTAAACGATCCAACTGTGATTTATGTTCAGGTTGGAATTAAACTGAATTTAAAGCAGGGCTTGTAGCACTATTAGCATTGTTTATTAGATGGTGTTCTGCAGATAGAAATGCATTTAAAATATTTTGTCAATGTTTACTATTATTAAACAGTAATAATAGTTTACACAGGTCACTAACACACTTTGTCAAATACCTCACATTTTTGGTGTGTTTTTAATTGTGGCATTGCCATTTTCAGTCAACAATCTCCAAAAACCCTTATGACAATCTCGTTCTGTTTGGGTCTTGTATTTCTGCATCTCTGTGTAAATATCCTGTTAACATTTTTACATTTACATGTACGCCATTTATCCAGCATGACTTTCATTTTCCAGATAACTTGGGGTTAAGGGTCTTGCTCAGGGACCCAATGATGGTAGTGCTGGAGGTAGGATTCGAACTCACAACCTCTTGGTCCAGAGACGTGTATCCTCACCACTAGACAGCGACGGCCTCATCATACGATCAGTGTGATGAAAATATTTATTTGTCATTTCCAGTAGAGTAGCTACTTTCCAGTACAGGTATATATTCTGTGCTTCCAGGATTTCGCGGCCCTTTTTTGAGATTGTTGCGGCCTAAAATGTCTGATTTTGCGGCAGCTTTTTAAAAAAATGCAATGAAACTTTTAGACGTTTTGTTGAAATAATGTTGCAGAAGCAAGTCAAAGCTGGGGAAAAATTTGTGCTTTTGTCCCCCTTTATAACGGTTCTTAAACAATCAATTAAAATGAAGAGAACAAAACCACTATTATAATCATTTAGTTATTTTTAAAGGTAAGGTGAGACGTTTTTATCACACGTTTCCTGTCTTCTAAACGTAACAAGGAAGTGACTTACGTATGGCACAATGTTTTGAGAGAAACAACGATTGGTCAAAAATTGCGGAAAAGTTGCTGTAATTGGTCAAAATCTCATGGTAATAATGCATTTGCGGGGATTTCCTGAGTTTGTGTTAATTCCTGGAGGGTTTGTGTAGTCATCAGTCCACATTGCAACAAAACTTTATACTAAGTTAACGGTTTAATGATTTTTGTTGCTCCTTTCGGTTGGCTGGTTCTCACTAGCGCCTCCCTGTGGTGGTGTTGAGCCATTTTTTGCAGTGTGAATGTGATAAAGCAGTGGGGGTATTGTGCCTTTAGTGATTTTGCCAATTAGTATTCTAGCGGTGACGCTCCCAGCTCTAGCTCCAGGGTCAACAGGCCTGGTGTTGCTGGAGCAGAGAGAGAGAGAGAGAGAGAGGGAGAGAGAGAGAGAGAGAGAGAGAGAGAGAGAATGAAAGACGAGGATGGAGGGATGAGTATCAGCTCCCCTGACTGCCCTGCTCCTGCTGGCCTTCTGTTTGATGATTCCCGGCCTCCTCCTCTGTCTCGTTCTGCCCTCTTCCATGGCCTTGTGCCCCCTCCCTTGCCCCTCGTCTCTCAAATCCACCCCCCACTGCACTCTTATAGCTGGCTATATTACATGTTAAGTTCCGTGTCTGTATGAGTAGCTACTGCAGGCTTCAGCAGTGATTTACAGTATACAGCATTTTCAGACCTGTTTCACTGGAAATGAACTTAGAGTAGGCTTAGGGAACATTTAGTGAGTGATTAATTATCATTGTAAACACAGCACAACAAAATGTGACCCATCTGTGAAGGAACTGTGGGCAGCTAACATGGGCAGCACCTGGGAAGAGTGCCCTTTGCCAGTCTTGGGATTCAAACCGGTGACCTTCCGATCACAGGGTGAACGCCCTAACCATTACGCTGCCAGCTGCCCCTTAACGCATGATGCACTGTCACACGTATATTTGAATGTCAAATTATTGGGGCAGCTGGTAACCTGACGGTTAAGGATTGAGTCCCCCCATGATCAGGGACTTGCTGGTTCACATTACGGACTGGTAAATGTGCCACTGAGGTACCCATTAGCCCATGTACCCATCTAAGCCCTGTGTCAGATTCGTCAGGGATCTGGTAAGGATTTGACGAGAAAGGCAGACGCGAGCAAACTTCCAGCAGCCGGGTTAGGCGGCTGTGGGAATGCTCTCCGATTCGGACAGGGATCTGATTAGGATATGAACCGAATGCCACACTTTCACAATTCGACAGTGATCTGGTTAGGATGTAACGAATTGCTACTCGTTAGCCCTTGTAGCATGCTGGTTAGCCCAAACGCAGCTGAGAGCGTGAGTAGGCAGGAAAGCCATGCGAGTTGATATAAGAACACTCTTACGCGAAGAGTAAGGATTACCACAATAATCCGCGTTCTAGCGACACACACTCTAGCAAAGAGATGAACCCAATAACTAGAGTACTCACAGTTGATGCCGATGAGAATCGGAAGAGGGACGGGTGGATTCTAATGGCAGAGCGACGTGCCGTGAGGAAACCTTAAATAACCTTTGAACCATTCCAACTACCGGCCGCGGAGTGGAGTGCGCGTGACACCCTGCTCAAGGGCTCAACTGGTGATAGCATCTTTTCTACACCTGAGTACTTCACTGGTACCTTTACCAGGTCCAGGATTTGAACTGACAACCCTCCAATCACGGGGCTGACTCCCTAACCATTACGCTACCAACTGCCCCTTAACTCACAACACATTGTCATGCAAGTATTTTTGCGAGTCAAATTTTTAAGATGGTTAGCATTGTAGCGATTAGGGAGTTGACCCCATGATCTGACAGTTGCTGGTTCAAGTTCTGGACTGGTAAATATACCACTGAGATACCCATTAACCCATGTATCCATCCAAGCCCTGCTCAAGGGCCCAACAGGTGGTATCACCTTTTCTAGACTTGAGTGCCTCAGTGGTACCTTTACCAGGTCAGGGATTTAAAGTGACAACCCTCTGATCACTGGATTGACTTCATAACGATTTTGCTACCACTGCCCATAGCTACAAATGTCCCATGTCACCAATGTAACAGTGCTTTTACTTTCTGCTTGTTCATATGAACACAAAATTCAGTACTCTTTATTCCATTGGTGACAAGAGCAAGAGAAATGCCGTCAGTGTTAAATAGGAGTGCGGTGGCATACACCCGAAGCCCATATTGAAGAAGCAGGCGTAGCAGTTCAGGACGGCCAGATTGATGTCCCTCCTGCCGACATTTGTAATAACAGCTGCGACAGCACTGCAGTCATCTCCGTCTCGCCGGCTCTGCACCTCGTAATCGATTCGAGTTGATTTGAGCCGCTAACGTCGCAATTCATCTCCAAATAAGCGACCTCCCATGTGTGGGAAAAAAAACAAAATCGCCGGCATCTCGTCTCTGGTCAGCTTCAAGGCTAGGCCTTCGGTTGGGGGCGAGGGCGAGAGCTGAGCGATAAATTTAAGAGAACAACGTCTCACCTGTTTGGTAAGTGGCTTCCATTGACCTTCTCTGCACCTGTCTGCACCAAAGTCCATTAAGAAGTTTTATGTCCAGAGACACTCTTCCGGAGGCCGACTTTGTTTCCGTCTGTGAGCCGCCACGTGCCACAACATCACTGTCTCAGACGTCAAATTATGAAGTACCGTGCAAAAGTTTTGATACACCCCTCGTTTCTTTGTATTTTGCCAGGAAAATGTGACAATAAATAATATTGCTCAAGACTACATTAAAATGTACAAGGAAATTCGGAAAGGTACAGGAGCCGGTTTTCCGGAAGGCCGACTTCATTTCCGACTGTTACACTCATCATGTGCCGGACCTCCCATCTCAAATATCCAATTAAACTGTTATCACACACACACTTCATCCCATTCACCCTTCCATTACTCGAGCACAAAGTCGAAGGCCGGGAACGTGACTCGAAGGTCGGAGTTGGCAAACGTGTCTTCGCATGGCAACATTTTCGGAACCAGCTGAATGTTCAGAAGCCCGTTATGAAATTGTCGAGACAATTTGCCATCACTTGATGGATGGAAGGTAGCATGAAAGCCTTGTGGGCCGGAAAGACGTCCTCCTCCTCCTCCTCCTCCTCCACAACTCCCCACTCAGCTGCCATTTGGGCACTTTGAAAGGACTGGGACTCTGCCAGCACAAGGAGGCAACACTTGTTTTTGTCTCGATGTAGCCTTGGATTTGGCACGTTATTTTCGATAAATCAGAGAGTTTGCAGATGCCTCAGCCCGAGAAGGTGACTTTTTTGTTATAAAACCGACTGAAATAACATCGTGAAATAACAGTAACAGCCTGCACACCTGTCCGTCATTTTAAGGTTTGGCAATGTTGGAAAACGGTTTGTTAACCTTGTACATTGGGATTATGAATAGGGCTGAACGATTTGCAAAATTATAAAATCACTTGTATTTGGAACACTGCACTTTTAAAGAAACATATATAAACATTTTAATGAATTTAATGAGTTTAATGAATATTTTTCTTCATGTATATTCTTTATTGTTCTTCTTTAGATTAGTATCTTCTTAACCTTCTTTAATTTAAGTGAGTGCATTAAGTGAGTGATTATTTGTCACTGTGAACCCAGCACAGTACCCAGTACACCTTAACAGTACCTTAACACCTTAGTACCATTACCATTTCAGGACTTGAACCGACAACCCTCCAATCATGGGGCCAACTCCATAACCAATACACTAACAACTGCCAATGTGTTTGCCTCATTTTATGGTACAGGTGGTCTAGTGGTAGGACACTGACCAAATTTGACCCATCTGCGAAGGAGCAGTGCAGAGCCTTTTGGCTGTGCCAAGAGAGCAGTGCCTGGGGACGGTACCTTGCTCATGAGTGCTTCAGTGGTACCTTTACCAGTTTGGGACAGTTTGGGACCGGCAACCTTCCAATCTTGGGGTCATAACTCCCTAACTATTACGCTACCAACTGTCAATATATTTGCCTCATTTTAAGCTAGTAATGGTCAAGTGGTCAAACAATCCCCCACCAAGATTGTCCAAACATTTGGTAGCACGACGGTTGGTAGTTTTTCCTGTGTTCGGAAGGTTATTGGTTCAAGTCCTGGACTGGTAAACGTGCCACTGAGGTCAGGAACAAGGTACCAATCCCAATCACTGCTCATCGGAGTGTGCCAAAGTGGTCCTTCAATGGAAGAACACAGACAGCTAGCTACTAATTGTTTCAATAGTCTGCAATCAACCCATCATTAGCATGCAGCTCAGCTCTGTAGCTACATGGCTTTATAGATTTGCATTTATATATGCATCAAGTCAGCGGTCTGACATATGCATGTAGCTTTAATAACTGTTTGATGTGGCAAAACTATTGATTCTATAGCATACTGTCTATTTCAGTTAACTGTCAAGTAGCTATTTGTGTATTGACAACTAGCAATTAAGCAAATCCCACCAGCACACTACACTTACCCAACACACAGGCTATCATTAAGACTGTTGGATGAGCGACTTAAATCTGCAATGCATCATCCTTCTTGCCTCATTCTGTGAACGACATTAAGCACTGTGGTTTAATATCGGCCACAGCGCCTGATTGTTCTGCCTCCTCTATTTATAATTTTGTGGCTTTTGTGGCCTGAAAATGTAATTTCCATTAGTTGGCCAGCGTTACTTGATTACAGAAGAAAAGAATCACGCAATACGAGTCAGATCTTCCCATGGCGCAGTGGAGAAGAACCCAAAAGTGATTCCATTAACACAGAGGCTTTACAGTGTTGCCAGATGTCGCTGCCCTCCTTCAAGTGAGGGATGGATAATGGCTGCTTACAGCTTGGAAGATTATTGCTTCATTTATTTTTGGCAGATGCAATTTTAGCGCACCAATTTATTTATATCGCGCTCCCCGTTTTAACCTTGACGAGGGGGAACTGCAGGGTGTCGTGTGTTAATTTGATTTTGAGACGTTAGCGCACAGCTCTTGCGAAGGGTCGCCGACGCAAACTTAAAGGCCACCGAGGTGTGATTTGGGTGGTATTTTCAGCGAAATCCAGGTGTCACAACAGAACTTAAGAAGCGAGAGGAAAGGTAAGACAGGAAGGGTCACCGTAAGCGTTTCTGAAAGGTGCAACAAGCATGGACACGGTCCCTAGATATAGCACAATTAAGCCTGAGGTCTAAAAGGCATGGCAGTAGAGGAATTAAAACACTGCAACAGCTCCAGGCAGGTGTTTCAATGCTGCTAAGGTCACCGAAGAGCAACTTAACACATATTAACACTTGAGTCCTCAACTCATTTTTTCCCCCACTCTAAGGACTGGTTCACACTGTAGCACCGGGAAGTTATTTTTAAACAACAGCTTTCCTAGGTACAAGCTACTTTAAACTACTAAAATAATCTACTAAAGCCAAGCTAGGGTTCAGTAGAAGTAGTTAGCTAGCCTACAAGCTACAAAGAAAATGGGACCTCTGGTCATTAGAGCCAATTCCCTAAGCGTTACAATACAAACTGCTCTGTTTCTGAGGGGTTTGTGAATATGTCCTACAAGTACAATGTACCAGACTTCAGCTTAGACATTTGCATGAGGCAAGAACTGTGCAAAATGTGCCTGCCAGAAATGTGGCCAACAATTTTCTGGGACTGGGGTACATGTGAACAAAAGCTAAATTTGAAATGGTGTAAAAATGTACTGGTACTGCAGATCTAATTAGATTGCCTGCAATGTTCTGGAAAGACTTGTGTGAACAGAGTACGATAATTGCTGCATAAGATGCTGATGGTGTGATCATAGCAAGTAGCAGAACTAGAAGCAATGTGTGCAAATGTTTTAGTTGAGAATGTTGAGAATGTTTATTTGAGAATGTTGGACTTAAAAAACTTATTTTCAACACAGCTGGTTCAAGTCGCACATGTATGATTGCATGTATGAAAATGACAAACCCAGCAATGATCCAGGCAATAAGATGGGATTCTCACAGGTACCTCAGTGGTACCTTCACTGGTCCAGGATTTACACCATCAACCCTTCAATCACAGGGATAACTCTTACACTACCACCACCCCACGCAACAACAAAAGGAGCAGTGGGCAGCACCCGGGAAGTATTGGTTGGGGAACAGTAACGTGTTCTGGAGTATCTCAATGGTTCCTTTAGCAATCCGGGACTTGAATGGCTCATTTTGGGACAGTTGGTAGTATGTTATGTAGTGGTTCTAGAGTTCGCCCTGTGATCCGAGGGTCTTGGGTTCAAGTCTCAGATTGGTAAAGGTACTACTGAGGTACTCCAGAGCAAGGTAGTGTCCCCAAGTATTACTCTCCAGGTGCTGCCAAAAGCTACTCCTTTCATTATTGTGCACTGTGTGTTGTGCTGTGCTGTGTTCACAGTAACAAATAATCACCCACTTCACACAAAGAGATTTTTGGCTGACATGAAATCGGCTTAGAGACCTAACCGCATGTGCCTGAATCCATTCCTTTGTAACTTATTTTTCCATGAAGAAAGAGCCGTAAGATTATGGTTTATCCTTTTTCTTTGTTTCTGAATGGAGCCTTTCACCCACACAGGTTGAATACAGCTTTATTCTACAGAAAATACAACTTTGTCACCTTATTGCTTTTCCTCTCTCCCTTGAGAGGAGGAGAGAGATGCTTAGGGAGGCATTAACCTCAGAGAAGCAGCTAAGGTCAGATGTGTCTGAGCCTCCTTAATGTGACAATTGAATTAGAGTGGACTTCCCTCCCCTTTTTAGTAGCTACTACCACTAAGAAAAATGAGGACAGCATCTTCAAGAGTTGCCATGAAGCGGAGTCAGGCAGAAGAAACATTTGACCTTTAGTTATTAACCCATGGGACCCTACAGGCCTGAAATAACTTGAATTAAAAGTCTTCAGTGTAATGAATTTAGGTTTTCTTATGGTTATTAGACTGTGAGGTTTCTCAGTAAAAATAAAGGTTGTTTTAACGTTGTAGTTACATTACACTTTCATAATGCATCAGTCAGTTGGTAGCGATTTAATTTTGCAACAATTTCATCTGTTTTTCATTAACACTGAACCTGCCTCAGGTGCTTTCTTGGTGCACCTGAACACACCTGCTGTGTGTTTTCTTCATCGATGTCATGTGATTGACATAAAT
This sequence comes from Distichodus sexfasciatus, assembly GCA_032718565.1. Classification (NCBI taxonomy): domain Eukaryota; kingdom Metazoa; phylum Chordata; class Actinopteri; order Characiformes; family Distichodontidae; genus Distichodus; species Distichodus sexfasciatus. Next base: position 1,706,841 of record JAVGVS010000030.1, on the reverse strand, counting down.
CTGTGAACAGTAGCACTAGGGGAAAAATCTTTAATTAATTCCTCGTTATGTTATTGTCTTAACGACCGACCTCTACAAGGGCTCAGAACAAAAGCCCTCTTTTTCCAGTGCCTTGAAATCTAAACAGAATATGGAATGTGGAGTTTAGACGTCAAATCCCCCCGGCACGGCAGATTAGGATCGTGTAAACATTCCCATCATCCATTCCTTCAAAGCTTTCGAGCAGAGATTTAGACTCTGCGCTCCTAAATGTGGAATAAAGACGGAATAAAAGAGCATTGTTCTCGCTTTGATGCAGCGTTCGGGCGTGAAAGTGTCTTGCTGTGTAAGTGCAGGAGCTGTCTGTTTCAGAGCACGACTTTTAGTCATCAGTGCTGTTGATGTGGTCAAGAGTTGACAGGACGCTGTGAGTGATATGTGTAGAGCTGGAGGGAGGACCTGATCCAAACTGCCTCAGACTAATTCAGGGTGTGTAGTACGCCAACAAAAAGGGCATCACAGTGGTGCACTAATTGTCAACTCGTATTTTTAGGGTCTGTGGAGATAAGGTCTTCTGCACCCAGTGGTTGCTGTGAGCAGTGTAGGGGAAGCTACTTTTAAATGGTAGCTTTTCATGCTACAAGCTACTTAAAATAGCTAAACTACAACAAAGCTGTTGTTTAGTAGTACAACCTACACAGAAAATGTAGTTAACTATGTCTAAGCTGTGTCATGGCAGTAGATTCTTGCTACCATCTTGGCCAAGGCGGACTCCATCCTCAGACTCGATCTTGCTGCTGCTAACTGTGCACTGTGACCCAATGAGCATGCCTTACACAAACATGGTAGCTTATCAGATGCTGCTTCTGCCAATTCAACACTAGTCAGAAATGGGGATGGTACCCTGCTCTTGTGTACCTCTGTGGTACTTTGACTAGTCCAGGATAATAACTGAGCAACACAGAGTTTCCCAGTCTAGGCTGCCCATGAAACTGTAGATTAAGGCTTCAGTGATTTTTGAGGTTCGAGTCCAGTGCTACTGCAGGATTCCAGCAGGACAGTGTGTAGCAGGTGGAGTGCAGGATGTAGAGTGATCATGATTCCATTTCTGTGAGCCTAATCTGGAGAAATGAGAATACGGTTGGGCTTGAGGGAGCCAGAAAATCGACATGCTCTGGTTATGTTTCTCTGTTGACAAGGTGCTTGATGCTCAATCGATGTGTATGTGTTTGTGTGTGTCCTGAGTTCTGTAGTCTCGCTCGTAGTTCTCCGGTCATTTACATTTACTGCATTTAGCAGATACTTTTATCTAGAGAGACTTTCATGGATCTCTAATTTCATGGACAGACTTAGTCTTGGTCTTGATCTCAGGAACCCATTGGTGGTAGGATTTGAACATACAACTAAAGGTGAGCATCCTACCACTAGACCAACACCACCACATATTCGAATGTGTTAATATGTATACATGCATGCAGTTTGTATGTGTGTAAGTGTGTGTATTCAACCCAGTCTTCATCCAAGCAGGTGTGTTTACTCATAAACAGAGCCAAATTCTCATTTTAGAATGGTCTGGTTGACTTGAACTGCCCTGTGCTGAGTTTTTTAAGGTCTGACCGCACGTCTGAAATTGACCTGTCAAAGTGACTCGACCCCATTTTCCACACATGGGCATTTTTCATACTACTGGCTTTCTTTACTGTGGACTCATAAGTCTGCTGGGTTGGTTCACTGCTTCGCCATTCGATACTCTGCTCCAGTGGCTTAATTGCAGCTCCAGCTACATTACTCTGAAGCTAATCCTCATGACAAGAGCAGGCAGCCACCCTACCCGAATATTAGAGTGCTTGCAATGTGGAGCTGCGATGGTAAAACCTTGACCATGAATGATAATCAGAGATCACTTCTATGGCTACTCTTGACGGCTAAGCTGGAGTTGCCTGTTTAAACATATCATATTACTGCAGTATAGCATCGCTCTTGTTGACATTTACTATGTTTTTATTTACATTCATGGCATTTAGCACGCTGTTATTCAAAGAAACTTTTGAACATTACACGGACAGTTTCCCACAAGCAACTTGGGGTTTAGGCTGGCTCAGGCACCCAGTAATGGTAGTGCTGAGGTTATGATCTGAACCCATAACCTCTAGGTCCAGAGACTAGTATCCTACCCATTAGACCGCCATCACCCACAGATGCTCTTACCCAAAGCGACTTATATGTGATTAAAGGGACAGACATCCTAAGTTAAGAGTCTTACTGAGGGTCCCAGTAGTGGTTTTTACGCTCTCTAGATGCTGTCCATGTTAGCTGCCCTCTGTTCCTTCATGGATGGGCCAAATGCAGAGGTCACATTTCGTTGTGGTGCACTGTGTGCTGTGCTGTGTTCACAATGACAAATAATCACTCACTTTCACTCACCATGGGCTATGACCAGCTATTGCATCAATTGTTCATATCAGTCTGTACCAAATGCAATCTTGCTCAGATGCCCAAAAGCAGATTTTAGACTTCTTTGAGATTGGAACACCTTTATGGTCACCAAGATAGGATTGATTTTACAACCAATTATTTCTGTAATCTAATCCTAGTATTCACTAGTGCTTTAAGCCAAGAAAACCTCCAAATTCTCATTTTATTAGCAGAAACTGGTGTAAATTAGCATCAATGAACAAAAGACATTATAATCTGAAAATTGTTTTTGCTGCAGATTAATATGGATGAATGTTGTGGTGCTGTGCAGACAAGTGTGATGCAAGGGTCTGATTGACTGAATGGCAGTGTTGGTAACCACACCACTGGGAGTTTGAATCCCATGAACCTAAAACCACCAGTGGACTCTCCTGGGTTACAAATTAGGCAGAGTTTCAGTCACTTAGGCCAATGTGTAGCCACTCTTCTGGGTATAGCTTCTTATAGAGCATGTCTAGTAAACAGGAGATCTGCGGTTCAAATCCATCCAGCGATGGCACAGTGCTCTGAGTGACTGAACGTCTGTATTGGCGACCATTCAACTGGAAGTTTGAATCCTGGGAGAGCCTAAAACCACTGTTGGCTAGTCTTAGAAAGCAAATCCCAGTAGACTAAGTTTCAGCCATTCAGATCATTGCATGTTCGCTACCCTTTGGGATTTGAACTCCAAATCTCCTGTTAGCTGGTTACGAGGGCCTGTTTAGTAAACAAGAGATCCAGGGTTCAAATCCCAGCAGACAGTTGTGATGCAATGGTCTGATGGTTTATGGTTGACTGACCACATTGACTGAATGCCGGTGTTGGTAACCATACCATTGGGAGTTTGACTCCCAGGAGCCTAAAACCACCATTGGACTCTCATGGGTTACAAATTAGACAGAGTTTCAGTCACTCAGACCACTGCATCACCACTCTCTTCTGGGATTCCAAGCCTGGATCTCCTGTATACTAAAATGGCGCTTTGACCAGAACTTTTAAACAATTTATTTTGCTTATTGATGCAACTTACACATGTTAATTCCTGTTAGTGTGTTTATGAGAATTCTAAAATGTTGTTCCCATCAAGAACTAGTGTAAACAGGAAATATTGTAAGTCTAAAGCCCACATATGGACCCCTGAGCAAGACCCTTAAGCCCAAACTGAGGAACTGTTCATAAATTAATTAGGACATTTTGCTCTGTACATCTTTCAAATGAAATATAGAATTTCCATTAATTTTCAAACATGGTTTCACCAGCCTACAAGTACAAGACCGCAGTCAAACTGTTTGTGGTGCTGAGATTTTGTGCCTTGATGCATGATTTAGAATTCATGAAGGAATCTTTTGTCTGTACTGTTTACACTGGATGGGTTTAATGTGTATTTTTGTGGTATTACATTCACTTTGAGCTTTGAGCTTATTCTCTGTGCCGTAGGTCTGCCTCAGTCGAGAGGAGCATTTTGACACACAGCAGGAGTCTGGAATGGTGGGATGGTGCTACTTTAATCCCTTCCCTTGACTCTGAAACTTTAGTATAAGTATAAGGAGAACTTGTGAAACTTTTGGGGATCGTTTTTGCTATTGGATCTACGGTTACAACACTTTTTGTCAGTTGGTTCCAGGGATGATTTTGCAACTGATAATAGGCTACATTCATTCATTATCCGAGCCACTTAATCCCTATCGTGATGACCGGAGCCTATCTCGGGACTACGGGTGCTAGGCGGGGATCAACGATGGGCAGGCGCCAACGCACCGCAGGGTACACACGCTCACACCCTTAGTCACACCTTACGGGCCCAATTTAGGACACCGGACCACCCGGAAATAACCCACATGAACACAGGGACAGCATGCAAACTCCACACAAAAAGATCCTACAGCCAAACTGGGGATCGAACCCAGGACCTTCTCGCTGTGTGGCAGCAGCACTAATCCTTGAGCCATTGTGATACCAGACTAGATGCAGAAGTGAAATCCAGTACTGAATAAATTGGTGTGGAAAATAAAATGGATTTTAAAGTAGTATGAAACTCGGTATCCAGTATAAGGAGTTGTACTCCTTATGGAAATATAAAAATGTCAGCATAAATGCAAGTTTTAATCCAACAATACACTGTGTTTACTACTCCACTGCACATTACACCTGCCAAACCGTGATCTTTTACATTAACTCTACTGTAGATAGTGTCACTTTAGCAGAAAACCATCTCTTTGTGGATCATATTAATTTTGTTTCAATTATGTTATATTTGAAGGCATGAAATCTCAACACATATACTGGTAGAAGGTTCCAAGAACAGCTCAATGGGCTCATCAGAATGAAAAGTTCAGACCTGTCAATATTCCAATCTAAACCTTTTTTCATCTCGTAGGCCCCTTTTCCTTACCTCTATTTGCTAATTAAGAAGATGATATCAGGCTTGTCTTAGGGGAAGTTGGTAGAGTAACGGTAGTAACGGGTTAATGAGTTGACCCTGTGAACTGAAAGTTGCCAGAACAAGTCCCGGACCAGTAGAGGTACCACTGAGGCCACATTTACACATAGCCTGGTAATTACAGCAATGGCTATTACCCCCACTCCGTTTATAAAAATATCCTTGTTTACACCAGCTCCCTTTCCAAAAAGTATTCATTTACATGAATCCGCCTAAATACGCCGTCAAGCGCTATTATGAGTCAAACCTATGTGCAGCACTTTAACGAGAAGCATGAAGCCATGTTAGCCAATCAAAATCCTGAAAACATCAAAACAACATATGACACGATTTCCTGTTCCGGTAACGATCAGCCAAACCAGCTGCATACAAATGTCGTGCAGCTGACACTGATGCATTTTCTGTCATATACTGTGATGTTTGAAAACTTATAAGGTATTTTAGGCATGTGTACAATAGAACTAAACGTCATCGTCTTGAGAAAACTGTGTTTTATTCGTTTAGGAAGATAAGGTCCTCTTCCGAGTCTTGGTTCCTCTCAAGATTTCTTCCTACGAGAGGAGGTTTTTCCTTGCCATTGTCGCCTCAGTCTCGCTTGTTAGGGGTTTGGTCTGGTTATATGTAAAGTTCTTGACAATGACTGTTGTTACGAGCACTATATGAATAAAATTGAATTGAATTGAGTTAAGTTTACACGGATCCACAGAATCCAGCGTTTTGAAAAATCTTCACTTTGGAGGGCGTTTTTTAAAATATCCATTTGAGGAGGCTAAAACGTATGAAATAATATGTAAAGGTACCATCCCCAAGCACAAACAGGTCAGACCGCACCTTACTTTATCTCACAAACAAATCCCAGTTATCCAGAATATGTTAAAATGACGATTTAAATGACTGGCTCCTCGTTGGGGTGTGTAATGAGTTTAACTAGAGAGACTCAAGTTATTTTTCTCTTTTCTGCCATATGGAGAAGGTCCCACATCAGAGAGAGATGCAGAGGAATATGATCGATGCTGGAGATTTACTGGAAAAGGTTCTCACACAAAGCACTAATTATAGAAAGGAACTTTTTACTTCTAAATGGAGGAAGACTTTTACACATACTCTGTTGATGACTTTGTGGAAATAATGAGCACTACATGAAAAGCGGCAGGAACTCTCTCTATAAAATACATTTTTAAATCATTCCCTATAGCCAGCTGTGTCGTCTTACCATTAACACATTATTGGAATATTGAAGTCTGACACATTACTGTCGTCATTTGGACTCTAAATTGTGAATTATCCTGTACCATTTATTCTTTAATGACAAGTTCAGGCTGAAGGCCAGCTATAGCAAAATACATCTATTTCCTGTCCAGGTTAAATGTAGTGATTTAATTGCTTTCCAGAAGATTCCTTGATACAGTTTTGAATAGTATAGCATGGTTAGGCCTTTACTTAATCGAATGTCTTTTGCAAACATTGGTGAATGTGTTGTATATGTATATTATGGAACATGCAATGTATGGCATTATGGAACATTCTTTATTTGTGAATGTGATCATAAATGTTGGAACTAAGTGGTTTATTATTATTATTATTATTATTATTATTATTATTATTATTATTATTGTTGTTGTTGTTGTTGTTGTAATGTACTGTTAACAATACTATAAGGTAGTTTTATTAAAATATTATCCATTATTTTGTATTAATCTTTTATTCATTATTGCTTTTGTTCTTCTTTATAAAGCTAGTTCTATGCATCTGAAGTCTTCATAAAAGATATAGTTTTATTTTTTGTCCTATTTCCCTGACCTCCTTATTTAAGTTTGTATTTGTATCTCTATTTTGTTATTTTTTTAATCTGCCTAATTGCACAGTTAAAAGAGCGGATCAGGATACATTTCACTGCATGTTGTACCTGTATAATTTGCACGTGACAAATAAAGAATCTTGAATCTTGAAAATACATACAAAATGTAGAAGAAAATCTAAGCATTAAAATTATTTGAAGACATTGTTTATTAAAACACAATTAGACAAACATTAAACACAAAAAAGAAATATGATAACACATTTAATACACAATTATAAATATTTCTATTTTTAGTTTATTTTTCCTTTGCTCAGGTTTAGTTTCACTTTGACTCTCAGACTAAAGATAATCCAGCTTTTTTTTTTATATAATAATAGTAATAGAATATATGCACCATTTTCAGAGCATCAGAAATCAAAATTATTTTGGTGCTAATTCTTTTCAAACAAAGGAAAGGATGAGAATTGTGTTGTAATTTTTTTTTTTTATGAGCTTTTCCAGAATTTTCTTTTCTTTTTTTTCTTGTGACTTTTTAATCAGTAACACTATAAACTCAGGCTATTTGACACTTTGCTAAACATTATGGCTCCTTTCTGCTGACAGGTGATTCAAATTAACTTTGAGGAGTTTGACCTGGAGCTGGGCTATGACACGCTGACCATCGGAGACGGTGGAGAAGTGGGAGACCCCAAGACCATCCTGCAAGTGTGAGTGCTGAACCTATGGCTTTTTTGTGTTGTTTGTTATGATGTGTATAAACGCTAACTGTGTGTTAGAGTTTACTTTAAGAAAGGCTGAGAAGCACCATTGAGACTAGTTAGACAATAAAACATCTGAGAACACACACACACACACACAATATAGTAATACACGACTGTGTGTGTGTCTTTTTAGCTGTCAAGGACGCTTAGTTGTCTTACTAGTCTCTATGCTTGGTGTTTTCAAGAGTGCTTTTCGTGAGAGACGACACAAACAGGTATGATGTTAGTTCGTGGTGCGCTGTGTTACTTCGCGCCTGACTATGTGTCTGCAGGTTAACGGGCAGCTTCGTTCCGGATCTCATCGTCAGCATGACACACCAGATGTGGCTCCATCTCCAGTCGGACGAGAGCGTGGGATCCATCGGTTTCAAGATCAACTACAAAGGTTAGAGAGACCTGCTACCTAATCCTGCAGTAAATCCCTGGAAACAAACCCCACTTAGATATGGCAGCAGTATTTAAAAATGTTCAAGTGCTGATTATTCTACATGTGGACATTTTTTAACCTGATGAGAGCTTTTTGACAGCTGAAGTGAAACGAAACGCTCCCCAATCCCGCACGCTGTTCCCAAAAACGTGGATAAAACGCGGTGCTTTTCCATCGTCCAGCGTGGTGCTGTGTGTATCTTTATAGGAAGCAGGAGACCCTACAAAAAGCTTACATCTTTGATTATCTCCTGCCTCAAGGTTTAGTAATAAATTAATGTCAGCATGATGAACAGCGTAATAGCCTGGGTAATGAGAGAGAGAGAGGGTAGCAATAAAGAAACAGGTTGCTATATGATATTTCTAGAAAAAGCGTGTGGAAAAGAGTCAACTCCAGATATCTATTATCACGTATTGTAAATATCAACTAGAACCCTCTGAAAATCATAAGAACTGCTTTAAAGGTCAGGGGCACAGACTCCTCCGTCTCTGAAATATCATTTTCATTTACAATGACTAAAAGTGGAAGAAAAAATAATGTGCGCCATCAAAGAAAGTCATTTTTCTTTATGTGATTATGTGCAGAAACGTAAGGAGTATTTTCGAGTTTCTTCTCTTTACTTCTTCTGTCCAATATTAAAAGCGAGAACCGAGATATGAGAGGCCGCAGTCACACGAGAGCACGAGATTGTGTGGAAGGATTCGTATTTTCTTCACGCAGATCTTTAGAGAGTTCCGCCTGCTTCAGATAACGATTTCTAAATGTGATCTTCTCTGTACCAATGCAGAGTTAAAATAGATGTGGGACTAAAGGGAAAATCTGCTCATACAAGTCATGGACAGGAGGTTTTCATGCTGACACGTTTCAGTAAAGAAGTCAGTACGTTTCTTGCATGAGTGAATATAAGTTAAAATACAGCCACAAGCGGCAATAAGCTCGGTCCAAAAAGTCACAAAAAACAGCACAAAAGCAGCTGATGCAGTAAGCGTCGAAGAAAGGAGTTAGAAGTTAAAATTTCTACAGCATTGTAGTGCCCCCCATTGTTCAAATTGTAACATTGTATATTTCCTTCCTTCCATATTTTAGTTTTAATTATTTATACTCAAATTTCAGCAACATCGATTAATGTTCTGAGATATAGACATTTTATATTATTATGGCGCCCCCCATTGTTTATTTAGCGCCATTGACGCTAGCTGGGACAGAGCATTCCAAAGATACAGCTGTTTAAGCAAAATAACCCGCTGCAATTAATTTACAAATTTTAGCCTCCCCTTACCATATCAGGCTACGTCCACAGATTCATTTGCTACCTCATTAAATTCATTCATTCATTCATTCATTGTCCGAACCACTTTATCCCAACTGGGGTCACGGGGGGACCGGTGCCTATCCTGGGGACTTACGGGCGCAAGGCAGGGACCAACCCTGGGCAGGCTCCAAGCATCACACTCACATTCACACGTTACAGGGCCAATTTAGAGTCACCAATTAACCTACATTACATGCCTTTGGACTGTGGGAAGAAACCGGAGCACCCAGAGAAAACCCACGCGAACACGAGGAGAGCATGCAAACTCCACACAGAAAGACCCTACGGGCGTCCCCAGGATTCAAACCCAGGACCTTCTCGCTGTGAGGCGGGAGCGCTAACCAATGCACCACCATGTGGCCCCCCCTCATTAAATTGACAATAAAAAATTTATATGACAATGAATATTCCTTGTTATACAAGTTCATTTTGGCCGGCTCGAAGTACAAAATAAATGCTCAAATTCTGACTTGTGATAGAAAATGCTGTTTGATGTTTATATATAAATTAGTATAGTGTAGTATTCATTACATCTAGTCATTATGGGAGTCAAAGGAAGTATCTCACGAACTGTGTGTGTGTAAAGATTAGAACTGGGTGTGTGTAAGTTATAGTTCATAATTACAAGATTTGCAGCGTGACCTTTGCTGAATGTGTGTAGTTACTTTATGTAAGTAGTCAACCTGTTAACACTACTGCCATTTTTTAATCTTCAAACATCAGTAGGGCTCGCGAACACACCACGTCGGACATCCCGAGCAGCACCGGCTTCGGCCTCCTGAAAGAAAATCCCCAGGAGACATTCCGACCTTTCATTTAAGCGCGGCATTGTCTGAGATTATTCTGATGCTACGGCTCCCCGCTGGCGATTTGTTCTCTGTTTTCCCCCGCCGTTGTACAGCACAAAATAGTAAATATGGCCTAACGTCGCTCGGCCCTGCCCCCAGACGCAAGCGGCCGAGCGGGGCATCGTGGCACTCATAAAGAGCGTGTCACGCGGGAAATTAATGCCATACATCACGGCTTGGCCACAGACTTCCATTACACCCTAAAGAAAAATCTCCCCCTCGTTCCCCCTTTCCACAACGGGTTTCAACATTAATTTGGGCCTTAAATATAATTTACCCGAGTTATTCTTTCGGTGGGCGCGCCGGGGTTGTGCGCTTTGGCTGCCCGTGGCGTCTCGGAAGATCGATGGTCTTCGCCTGCTGCTCGATGTCCGCCTGGACCGGGGTAGGGGAGGCTGGTGGGGTGAGCCTGGGAGTCAGGCCTGGGTGAGGGAGGGGCCAAACCCGAGCACCTCCTCATTGTGTCGGGCCTGAACTCGCCTCCCGTAGCCGGGCTTATCTTCTGAGTAGAGCAAAAAAGCATGTTGGTCCTCTCCTCCGGCACCTTCATATGTTAGCTGCTGTGTGGTGTATTGATAGCAGTGATATTCTACCTGTTTATTCCAACACTACACATCATGTTGTTTGGAATATTTTATGAATATAAAGAGTATATTTTGTTTTAACACATTAATTTTAGTGTCTTGTAAGGTTTCTTTGCTTTAATCTGTTGTTGATTTCTAATTTCCAAAATTTAGGAACCGTCAGTATTATTTTTATACGATCAGAGTACATTTCACTACACGGTTGGATATAAAGAGGTTTTTTTTCTAGTTTTAGTTTCTTTTTAGGTTTTTTTAAAATTATTCTGTTGTTCATTTTTAATTTCTAAAAGTTTTCTTACCTTAATCTGTTAATATCAGAGTTCTAAAATTCTTAGGAATGAACAGGGTTTATTTTATTACATGTTTAAAATATTTTATTAAGAGTATTAAGATTTTGAAATGTCTCTTAAGGTTTCTTTAACATGATTTATTTAGAATATTTTGAGAGTATATTTCATTTTTACTTTTAATTTTAGTTTCTTGTAAGGTTTCTTTAACTTAATCAGTTCATTTCTAATCTAAAATTCTAATTTAATTTTGCACAGTCTTAGCAACGAATACATTTTTGCCTCATGTTCTATGGAATATTTTATGAGAGTATATTTTATTTTTACCCATTAGTTTTAGTTTCTCGCAAGTGTTCTTTAACTTAATCTGTTGTTCATTTCTAATATCTAAAAGTTTCTTTACTTTAACCTGTTGATTTCAATTTTTCTAAAAGTTCATTTCACTGCACGTTTGGAGTATTTTATGAGAGTATAAAAAGTATATTTTATTTTTAGTTTCCTGTAAGGTTTCTATAAAGTTACTTGGTCTGTTGTTAATTTCTACATTCTAAAATTCTCATTAAGACTTCCTAGCAAGTACATTTTTACTATGTATGTGACAATTAAAAAAATTTAAATCTTGAATTGTTGAATTTAAATAATCTTGACTCTTCATTATTTTGTGTCCACTTTTTAATCTCGTGATTGTGGTGGTGTTTGTTGGTCAGAAATCGACAAGGAGAGTTGTGGTGACCCGGGCACGCCTCTCTATGGCATGAGGGAAGGAGACGGCTTCTCTAACGGAGACGTCCTGCGTTTCGAGTGCCAGTTTGGCTTCGAGCTGATTGGAGAGAAGACCATCTCCTGCCAAAATAACAACCAGTGGTCTGCCAACGTTCCCATCTGTATCTGTGAGTGCACACTCTTAAATAATACAATGAGAATATATTACCTCATTAGAGTCAGCATTCGGCGCTTTGAGGCCAATGCTGGTGCAGAGACGATGCCAGAGCTTAATCAGGCTTCCCCAAGATTATATCTACACTCCGTCCGGATAATAGAAAAGTTCAGTAAAACCTGTTTCATTCTTTTATTCAGTTTTTAAATTTAATCCGAAACCTTGAAAAAGCTAAAATAATTTTTGCTAGTTTTTATTTCCAAAATAATGAGCCATTTTCCAAACTCACATTTTGTGTTCAGATGAAAAGTGGATCAAATGGAAAACGCAAGTCACAGTTACAGTATAAACACGTGTAAAATCTTATTTTAAAGTAATTTCAAATATAGATGTGGCCAGATTAAAATAATCTTTCAGAGAAAGAAAAACATTGTGGTAAATTGAAATGATTTTGAGGGGTCCAAGCACAAAGTGGGTCCGTTTCTTTACTATTATTATTATTATTGTTGTTGTTGTTGTTGTTGTTTTGTTATTATTATTATTATTATTGTTGTTGTTGTTGTTGTTGTTGTTGTTTTGTTATTATTATTATGTTTTTGTAATTAATATTAATATTAATACTTATTTATTTATTTTCCTACATAATGGATTGTGAGGCTTGAATCGTAAGTCACAGAAAAATGAAAATTTCAGGGTAAATTGAAATGATGTGCATCTTACCATAGGCCAAAAATCATAGTGATTGGTCCGGCGCTGTAGCAAAGGAAAACACGTTTTGACCTCTAGGGGGCACTAAAATTTCATTTCACTTTATTTTATACTTTCTTTGTTCTAACTCCTTATGTCTTGATATGATTCATGTAGTTATGTGGTTTTACCTGCCATTTCACTTTTTTGTTCCAGACACAGACACTGCTGACCTTTTTCTGCTGCTTTGTGCAACTTGTGCTTGGACCCCACTCTTGCCCCTTGCAGCTATATTTTTATTTTACTTTTGTAGTGAGCTGATACTTTAATACAAAGACACCGTATCTCTTTTTTACCCTCACAGTTCCTTGTCTGTCGAACTTCACCGCTCCCATGGGAACGGTCCTTTCCCCGGATTACCCAGAAGGCTACGGGAACAACCTGAACTGTGTTTGGCTGATCCTGTCAGAGCCGGGCAGCCGCATCCACCTGGCCTTCAACGACTTCGACTTGGAAGCTCCGTACGACATTCTGACGGTGAAGGACGGCGAAATGTTGGACTCGGCCATACTTGGACGCTTCACAGGGACCGAGGTTCCGTCTCACCTCACCAGCAACGGCAACATCCTGCGTTTAGAGTTCCAGGCTGATCACTCCATGTCCGGACGTGGTTTCAACATCACCTACAGCAGTATGTGGCCTTTTTTAACGTTTTTACTCACATGGGGAGTATCATTTACGGGTAGGTGGTAATGTAATGGTAAGAGTGTCAACAGATGGTGGCCGGTTCATATTCCGGATTGGTAAAAGGTACCACTGAGGTACTCATGAGCAAGGTACCGTCCCAAAAAAAGCTATCCACTGCTCCTTCATAGATGGGTCAAATGCAGAGGTCACATCTTGTTGTGGTGTATGTGTGCTAATGTAGCTAGCGACTATGCTTTTGGGAAACGCACTTACGATTACAATTATTAGGTCAACGATTTGCATCAAATCGATGCATCAAAATGTAGCCCATAAATTTTTCTACATTACTTCACATTGTGTGCAAATCGTACAGCGATAGTTGCTACCAGTATGTTCTTTTTAATTAGATTTTTTATGCCACAGCCAGAAAATTTACCAAGCGATGTCATTATGATATAATCCAGATATATGATATAACCACTCAGGGGTGCATTTTCCAAAAGCATTTTTGCTAACTATGTTAGCAACACTATGTTAGTTGCTAACGTAGTTAGCAACATACTTAGCAACTATGCTTTTGGGAAACGCCCCAGACTAGCAGTGGGACTGTGGGGAGGGAGTATTTATTGTATTACTTTTAATATATTTGCATTAAAATTATTATTCATAAAGATGCCCAGATCATCTGGAAATGCTTTGAAAAATGGTGATTTCAATAGTGAAAGTGGATTGCATATCACCAACTACCTTCAATTCCACCATGGAGCATTAGGGGTTGAAAACCTCCATTATAATCGAGTTTGGTTTGGCATTGCATCGATGCAGAATCGTCCACATCTGCATCACGTTGCATCAATTATGCGAGTAAACTCAACGCCCCTGCATGTTTGTATTAAGTACTACTGACTTAGCAAACTTTTCTGAGCCCTGGTGTGATTTGTGCCGCCGTTCGGTTTAATGGAGCCTACTCTTGACTTTGGTTTGACTTTTTAATTTACAGTAAATGCACTTCATATGCAGGAGGCGAAGTTGCCACTGACGTTGCTCGGCATGCAAAACTGAACGCACGACTCTACATAAAATTACTTCACGAGCCTCCTATATGTGACCCGCAGACCTGTGTCAGATTTATAAATTATCCAAAGAACATGATCATATCTCACTTCCATGCAGAAGAGACTCTGCCTTCTCCCTCTCTCTCGGCTCTACGCATGCATGAATTTAATCTACACACTGCTTTCCCTAATGTTCTTTAAAAAGAGAGACGGAGAGAGACACGAAATGCCACGGCGATCTATCAAAGCCTCCGAAAGAATGTCTCTGTTTTAATTTATTTTATTTTTAAGCACTGAGCTTGTTCGACTCCTCTCGTTAAGAAGGACTGCAGGATCTGGCCTCTTTAATGGACTGACACTTGGCTCGTGTTGTCTGTAAAGAGCTGTCAGGCGTGTGATGGAGCACTGTTAAATCTGTATTCGTTCTGACAAACGTTGTGTCCTTCTTGCAGGCCTTTCCTGTCACTAGACATCCATCAGGTAGTCCGACAGGCTGTTTGAGTGCTCTGAGGGCAGCAGCCTTCCAAGCCATCTGCCTCAGGGTCCAACGTATGCTTCATAAAGTTTTAAGAAGCAGAAAAAAACACAGCTTGGAGGTCAATAGCTCTATGTATATTAATAAACGCCGCTCTTAATGGAAAAGTTCAAGCTACTTTTGAGGCTTCTGCGTTTTGTGTGAGGCGGAATAAAGAGGGTTCTTTAGTAAAAGTCCAAGAATGCCATTCTAGTTTAATTAAAGTGAGAAGTCCTTTGGCCTTACTGTACTTTGATAAAAAGTTTGTGTACTTTTGGACGTTCATAACAGTGAAAATGCTCGTTGTGAAAGTTCTTTCTTGACCATTAGCAATTCCGTCATTTGTAGTAGAGTTGCAAATTGGTAGAAAGTTTTTTAGTTTAAATTTTGTTTCTTTTTAGTCTGTGTAAGAACCAGAAGGAAATACAAATAAGACACATTAACATGAAAACTGGAGTTTAGCTTCCTATTAAGTGAGGACTTTTAAGTGACTGATTGTTTGTCTTTGTGAACACAGCACAGCACACAGTACGCTACAACAATACATATGTGATCTTTGCATTTGATTGATCCGTGAAGGAGCAGTGCCTGAGAACAGTGCTCATGAGTACCTCAGTGGCACCTTTTACCAGTCTGGGACTTGAACAGGCAACCCAGACTGTAGGCAAACAACAAAGCTATGCATTTGACCCGTTAATGAAGGAGCAGTGGGCGGCTTTTTAAGGGAGTGGTTTTTGGTGAGGGTTTCTTGCTCATTAGTACCTTTTACTTGTCCGTGACTTGAACCGGTGACCTTCTGATCACAGGGCCAACTTCTTAACAGTTACACAACCAGCTGTCCTCTAGTAGCACATAGACTCGTATATAGACGGTAACTTGCTCATGAGTACCTCAGTGGTAACTTTTACCGGTCTGGAACTTGAACCAACGACCCTCTAATCACACGTCCAACTCTCTAACTGTTACACTACCAATTGCCTCACCAGACCTCTGCATTTGACTCATTTGTGAAGAATAACCTGTCTGCTTATGGGGACACTACCTTGAGTACCTCATGAGTACCTCACTGGTACCTTTTACCGGTCTGGGACTTAAACCGGTGACCTTCTGATCACAGGGACAACTCAACCAACTACCCCCTAGTAGCATATAGTATACAGACAGTACCATGCTCATGAGTACCTCACTGGTACCTTTTACCGGTTAGGGACTTGAATTGGTGACCGTCCGATCTCGGGTTACATTACCGACTGCCCTTTATGCTACGGTTTGAGCAACAAAGAAATATTTGCTCAGGTCATTTTCTTTACTTGTCATAATTGGCCATTAAAGTGTGTGATTAATACATCCCCCTTCAGCGAAATCTGTAACTTATGGATCCATGTCTGAGTAGTTTGTGATGGAAATGCTGAAGGCAAAAGCAAATGTGCTGAGAACAGAGCCATTCACTCGTGTTAAAACATTGACATTCTATTGGCGTTTTCTTCATGTAATTAGTTTCTGATCAATAGACATGTAACTGAGAGGAGATAAGGAGGGAGAGAATGAGGCGGGGCTTTGGACTACCAGCAAGAGGAGGTTGGAACGAGGTCAGCAAAATAAAAAGGAAGTTTTAATTGCAATTTAGGATTAAATATTAAAAGGACACAAGCAATGAGACACAGGTAATCAGTTTTCTCCACTGCCCTTTTTACAGATAATTCAATATTGACTATAATTAGACACAAATCTGATTCGGGTGCAGTTGTTAGCGGACCAGTCAAGTCCCGGTACCACTGAGGTACTCATGAGAAAGCTATCATCACCAAGCATTCCTCCCAGGCGCTGCCAAAAAGCTGCTCCTTCACCAATGGGTTAAATTAAACATTAAAAAGTTAAAATAATTAAACATTAAAAAACTAATATTATTAATATTTGGCAAAAAACAATGTGTAAATGTTTTAGCCAACGTCTAACTAAAATCAAAACTTTCGACTAGCTGTTTATAAGGTTATACTGTATCTGGTTCAGTTTTGATTAAGAGCAAACAGATGCTGCACTTCTTAGAACCTGTGTCCACCAAATATGTTTTTTTTGCGCTCAAAGAGTGGTCAAAACCTTACCTCCAGAGCGTTTCCTCAGTGCATTCTTCAGCGCTTGTTGCTAAGTTATGAAAAGCGTCATTGGGCACTTTCACATTCGTTTCTATTTCAAGTAAACATTATAACGTTCCTTTGAGATCGGTAGTTTAACCGACATAAAAGAGATCGTGATGTTTAAAATTGTTTTGGTTTTGATTTATTATTTGAATATCTTGGGATCTTAATATTCCTTCTCACCACAACAGCGTTTGGTTATAACGAGTGTCCGGATCCCGGGATTCCTCTCAACGCCCGACGCTTTGGTGACAACTTCCAGCTGGGCAGCTCCATCTCGGTTATCTGCGAGGACGGCTTCATTAAGACGCAGGGAGCCGAGACGGTCACCTGCGAGCTGGACAATGGCAAGGTGATGTGGAGCGGCCCCATCCCAAAATGTGAAGGTAATTACCAAGGTTCCGGGTGAAAGAGAGAGAGAGAGAGATGCATCAGCTAGAAGAATATTCTATGAAGGAGGTCTCTATAAGCTATTCTATAGCCTCATACATCTACAGTGTGTATGTATACAGTAGGGATGCACGATAAGGGAATTATTGGCCAATGCTGATGTCCGAAATTTTTTCTGCTTATATCTGCCGATGCCAAAAAATTAAGAAAGGCAGAGTTGAGTGCGTAAAGACAAGATGTTTTGCTCGCCAAAGTTCCACTGCACGCTCAAAATTTTGACACAAAAGCCATAACTGACATTTCTAACTCAACACCAAGTCAAGCGAGCGTGAAAGCAGAGTGGAGCGAAGGCGGAGCATTTCCAGCGTAGTGCACAACATTTTAAGAAAAAGTCACTTCCCACCCCATGTAGTGTACCAATTCAAAAAGGGTGCGTGTGACACTCCACGTGCGTTACCTAGTGCGTAGAGAGCCATTAAGCGACAGCCCTGGCTACTTCCTGAGATGCATACTACCTCATAGAAAAGTATGATAAGAGCACCTTACTGTACCACACTACTAAGTGCCATAGTACACGGCTCGGGACACAGCCCATGTGTGAACTCACATTCGCTAAGTGAGGCAAACACACTATTTAGTTAGTTAAATTTTTTCACATGCGCAGGCATAGTTGAGGGCAAAAAGATGAGATTTTGTTTATGAACATTCCACTGTGTGCTCAGCTTTTTGGCACATATAA
Source organism: Distichodus sexfasciatus (assembly GCA_032718565.1). Classification (NCBI taxonomy): domain Eukaryota; kingdom Metazoa; phylum Chordata; class Actinopteri; order Characiformes; family Distichodontidae; genus Distichodus; species Distichodus sexfasciatus. The sequence goes on along the minus strand of JAVGVS010000030.1, from coordinate 1,688,864 downwards.
CACCATACATTTTAACACAGAAGGCAAGGAACGTATTAAATCCGACCTTTGGACATGCCTGACACAAGCGCTACCGTTCCAATGTACAATAAATGTGTGATAAAATACCAGCGGAAAATTTCGGACAAATCTAAGCATCAGTCCGATTATTGTCTGATTCCGAAATGATTGCAATATTATCATGCATCCCTACAGGAGATGCGTACATGGCGGCACCGGCAGCGTCTCAGTTGATCAAACCACATACACTGCTACTTTCGCCTGCCGCACAAAACTTTGTACAATTTTGAAAAATGCAGAGGTCGCATTTCGTTGTGGTGCACTGTGTGCCGTGCTGGGTTCACAGTGACAAATAATCACTTTTACTAAAAGCTAGAGTCCTGTGAGAGTGCACAAATCATTAATGATCGTCATCAGATTACTGCATGTGGTAATGTTTCATAAAACAGATTTCAGAATGGTTCACTTATGTTTTTAAATCTTTGTAACCAAGGCCAAGCTCCTTTTTGCCAAAATCCATGACTACATATTTAACTGACATTAGGCTGCCAGTCAGTCTCTCGTCCCGGTCTCAGCGTGAGTCTGATTACGCTACAACACCTCTCATGTGGTTGGGAGAGCAGAGAGCAGCAGCTGTTGCCCGCCCAGACACACTTATTATGTTGTAAAAAGGAAAATTGCTATGATAACATTTCAGCACTGCTTCCTGTGCCCGTCGTCCCTTTAATATGTATTTATAGGCTATATGGCCGCTGAGAGGGTTTGGTATGATAAAGTGGAGAGGGGGGAAGAGCTCTCTTGAGAAAGGCATCAGGGAACCATGCATAAAAGTAACCTTTAAGCCCCTTCCCAACTGACCCCATGCATACATTAATGATATATTCATTTGATATATTAAATACTATTCATTTTTATATATATAAAATATAATGAATTTAAAAAGGGCTCAAGCTTGCACAGTGCTGTATATATAACTTCATAACCTTTATAAATATGGTTGTGCAGAATAGGGATGACTCCCAGTAAAACAATGTTTTAAGAAGGTTTGTTAATTAATCTCGGGTGGCTTCTTGTTTTTGGGCTGTTAGGCTGGTTATCTAGTGTGTACGTTTTATAAATTGTCTCCACACAGCGCCTTGTGGCGGTCACTTCTCAGCTCCGAACGGCGTCATCCTGTCTCCTGGTTGGCCGGGATACTACAAAGACTCGCTCAGCTGCGAATGGGTAATCGAGGCTGAGCCGGGACGCTCAATTAAGATCAGCTTTGAGAAGTAAGTGTTGTTTTTTACTACATTTCTGTGAAGTATACCACCAGTCAAAGGTCTGGACACACTAAAGAGAAGCACTCTGATTATAATCTATTAATGACGACAGATGATGTCAACTAGTAGGTGTTTCTGATTGGTGTAGAATTGGCAGAAATGGCATCTGATTGAATACCGTGTCCACACACTCCGAACGCTCGTTGCATCACATCACACTGTTGGGAGCTACGAGACAGAGTCGGAGTATGGAGTCCACTTTGGAGAAGATGGACTTCATCCTCTGACTCCATCTCACAGCTTGCAAGAACGCAATGTGATGCAACAAGCATCTTGGTGGCTGCGAGATGGAGTCGGGAGATGGAGTCTACCTTGGAGAAGATGGTTTTGCTTTTGGTTTACATTGTCCATACTAGTCTATCTGCATAACTCCTTATGTGTTCTTTCATTATTTTTATGTCTTCAATATTCATCTACAAAGTGTAAGCACCTTCTGCACACATCTCAGTGTCTCAAGATGTCCTCCACTACAGCACTGCCACTCTGTTCCGCAGGTTTCAGACGGAGTTAAATTGCGATTTCTTGGAGATCCACGATGGACCCAACCTTCTGTCTCCGCTGATTGGCTCATTTAATGGCACCCAGGTGCCTCAGTTTCTCTTCAGCAGCAGTAATAACCTCTACATGCTCTTCACCACCGACAACAGCCGCTCCAACAGCGGCTTCAAGATCCTCTACGAGAGTAAGAGTCCTGGCCCTCTCCCGTGGTCTTAACATGCATAATGTTTCATGAAGGAGGCCTCTTTAAGCTTTGTCATCTGTTGCAGGGCTTTTATAGACCAGGGAGCAGAAATGCATGATGTATATAACATTGCAAACACTCATTCAGTTCACACAGACTCAGACATGTCTCAGACTTGTATCTTCTAAATCTTAACTTTATACTCTTTAAACACAAGTTAGGTAATCCATTGGGCATCGAGGTAGAAGTTATGGTTAAGATTCCCATAGCCATCAGAAAGGAAGGAATTAATTATCCCTTAAAGGTAATGTCGATTTAGCAGACACTCTTATCCAGGGGTGTGTTTCCCAAAAGCTAACCACATTAGCATCTGACCTAGTGTACATTAGCAACTAACATAGTATTGCTAATGTAGTTAGCAATACATTAGTAACTATGCTTTTGGGAAACACACCCCAGAGCGACTTCCATTTCCTACTTACAGGGACAGTCTCCCTGGAGCTACTTAGGGTGGGTTTAGGGTGTTGCTCAAGTGCTGGAGGTAGGATTCAAACCACCATCTCTCGAGCCAGAGGCAAACGTCTTAACCACCAGACCACTGTGAGCCAGAGGTTCAAGAGGTTGTGAGTTGAAATCCAACTGCTTTCTACTGCCAGAGCTACCACAATTGGGCCCCAGAGCGAGATCCTTAACCCCAGATTGCTCCATGGAGACTGTCCCTGTAATTAAGAAATGTGAGCTACTCTGGAGAAGAGTCTAAACAATGTAAAAAGCTTGCTAAAGTGTGTAAATGTAATTAGCTGTGGGGGTTGTTTTGACTAGATGCTGGTCAGCATGGTCAGGGTTTCAAAGTATAGCTTTAATTTGGCACATCTTGGGTTTCATGGAGTTTGCCAGATAAACCATCTTACTAGGGCAGGGGTAATCAAATCTGGTCCTGGAGGGTCAGTGTCCTGGAGGTTTTCCATCCTACCTGATCAGTCTCTTCTGGTAGGTATCTACCTGAGACCAGGTGTGAATGTTCTGAAATCCAGTAGGATGGAAAACCTCCAGGATTCTGGCCCTCCTGGACCGGAATTGATTACCTCTGGTTTAGGGTAACCTTGTAAGGTGATCTTGTAGATGCCAATATTTTCAAAAGTAAGCGTTCAAAAAGTGCTTCAGAAAAAGACGTTGACTCACAGCAATATGCATCATTTATAGGTGTAACTGTCGATGCCTACTCCTGCCTGGATCCAGGCATCCCAGTCAACGGACTGCGCTATGGTCAGGACTTCTCCATCGGCTCCACCGTCTCTTTTGGCTGTGACTCTGGTTATCGCCTCAGCCACGAGGAGCCGCTGGTCTGCGAGAAGAACCACTGGTGGAGTCACCCACTGCCCACGTGTGACGGTAGGTAACCAGCCTTACTTTGCATTATCATTCCAGTTGAGGAATAAGCATCTAGCTTGAAAATCTACCGCTTAAAAAGAATATTCATCAACACTGGTTATCAGTCTGGTACTATAGAACCCAGAACATCTAGTAATGAGAGCAGTGACCATAAAACGACGACAAATGCAAAGGGAAATCAGCTTTGGGGAGACAGAGGTCGTCTGTGGCCTTGCAGACGTATTGACACCTTGAGTAAATTGTAGCCTGATGAAATAGTTTACTTGTGTCAAAGCTTCTCAGCTCGCCTGTCCTTTTGCTTTCAGATTAGGTCGATGGCTCTCCTTTTCTGGAGGGGAGAACCAAGCGGAGACAGGTTGATTCAACAGGAGGCCATTAGTCCTTTACTGAGCAGGACTGTGAAAGGCTATTTAACATGATGGCTGGCTTTACTGATGGGACCTGATTTCTGCTCGCCAGATTAGTCATTCATGAGCATCCTTTAACCTGCACATCCACTTCCCAGAAGCCCTTTCCATGACACCGTATGAAGCAGGACAGTCTCTAAGAGCTTGTAGTGGAGCATTATACCTGGAAAATGCCCTAAAAATGGGAATGCGAAGATGGAGGACATGAGTTTTGCATAGAGAATGTGTCTAATAAAAAGAACAGCGATGTCTGTCTGAAGGCCAGACATTAGTTGGGATGAGACGAGCAGGAAAGTGATGGAGTTTAAACTGGCAGTCAAATTTAAAACCAGGGCAAGCAGGGTGAAGAGTGTGCAGAGACAGAGATCCAAGTTTTGTCCAGATTTGCCTTCATAATAAGACTATGTGCTCGTCCCTAAAATTGGCTCATTAATTAATAATGTGCTGATGTAGAGTCGCAGAGTCAAAGTGCTCAGGAGGGGGTTCAGTTCCTCCGGTGGAATTGGGAAAGTTCCAGCGTCATTCTGTCTTAAATGCTTGCCTTGGCAGTGGTACTTCATCATTCGCCTTTTTTCGTGGTATTGCTGTTATTCAAAGAAGATAGCGCAAAATTGCACGTTGTTGGAAAGTTGATCGTTCTCAACCAATTAAGTAAAATAGATTCTGTAAAAGTTATTTAGTTGTGAAGGTTTGTTCAAAGCTAAAGGCAAATGGTTTTTGTTATGCTAGGACAAGTGTTTCATGAATTGTCAGGATACAGAACCTGTTCTAACACAATTTGCAACATTTTGTTAGCAAGTATATATAATGCATAGCTAGCTCATAAAACACACAATCAGTATATTGTCGCTGTTGGGTGGAAACCTTGTAAGTCCATTTTTGGTCATTTTTAATATTTTGTCATAAAACAATTCTACAGGTCAGTCTTCATGTTGGCCTGACAAGTTTTGGAAATGTGTTGGAAATAGCTTGTTCATGTATTTATATACAATGTTCATATATTTAAAATATGTACTGTATATATAGATGTTTTTTTTAATTTCCTGAAAAATACCATAAAATTTGGACAGAATTTTTTTTCACCTGACAGCGATGATATGCTAACACTTTTTTTTAAAATGTGGTAGAAAATGGCAACAATAAAGGGTTCGGCAGAGTGACTGCATGCTGTAAGTGTAATGTACGTGTAAATGTCCTGCAGCTCTGTGTGGAGGTGACGTGCGAGGACCCAGAGGCACCATCCTGTCACCTGGATACCCCGAAGTCTACCCCAGCTCTCTCAACTGTACCTGGACCGTGGAGGTCAGCCATGGCAAAGGTAAGGCCTCATACACACACACACACACAAACACACACACACACTCATAACTATCATCACATGGACATTTATGTCACTTGCACCATGATCCAGAATAACAAACATGTTGCTTTGTAGCCCCCATGCTAGTAAATCAGCTCAGCGGTTCTGTTAGCTGTGGGGGAGGTGTTTTCCACTGATTAAGTACCGGAACATGACACAAATAAAACAGAAAATTCAAACCACTAATTTTACTGCCTCAATAAATATGTAGTGAGTCAAAATTCAGGAGCCACTGACAATGTTAAATTAATCTACCGTACCATTACATATTGGTACTGCAACATTACATACTGGACCAATATGTTATGGTACTACACGTGGATTTAACAATTAGCATATTTTAAAACACTATGTAATAGTATAGTTGGTTGTTTTAAAATATGTTTAATGTTAAATTAACCTTCGGTACCATTATTTATTGGTACTATGCCATTATAGATGGTTTTAAAATATGCTTAATGTTATTTTAACCTAAAGTAGCATTACATATTGGTGCTATACCACATATTGCTACAAAATATGCTAAATGTTAAATAAACCTATAGTACCATTGCATTTTGGTACTTTGCCATTACATATGGTTTTAAAATATGTTAAAATAACCTATCGTACCATTACATATTGGTATGGTACCACAAATTGTTTCAAAATATGCTTAATGTTAAATAAACCTATAGTACCATTACATTTCAGTACTTTACCATTACATATGGTTTTGAAATATGCTTAATGTTAAATTAGCCAACAGTACCATCAAATATTGTTTTAAAATATGGCTAATGTTAAATTAACCTTTGGTACCATTGCATATTGGTACTGTACCATTACATATCATTTTAATATATGATTAATGTTTACTAAATCTACGGTATTTTGAAACATGCTCCTTGCAATTTAACCTGTTTATAAAGAAATTCCACATTTAAGCATGAAAGTGAGGATTAAGTTTGTCTTTTTAAAAATTTCTGTGTATCTAAAGGGTGAAATGTCTCCACCTACGCTCAATTATTGCCTGTTTCTTATAAACACAATCCCACGGCAACACTCCTGACTGCAGAATGAATTTAAAATCCAGCCAATTACAATGGTACTAAGAACTGCTCATTGTCACGTTAATCCCTACAAGCACAAAGCTGCAAACATGCTCCACATCCTACTTCAAATACGGCGTCTAATATAGGTCCTGCTAATACTCCATCCTGCCTACATTACCTTTAACGTATTGCAGAGAGCCGTTTGCCTTCCAGCTAGTCCAGATTAACTTTCTGGGACAGGAGCGTAAACACTCTTTTTTGATTAGTCTAATGCTGGCGACCAACACACGCATTCGGACTGGCTAATAAGTGGAGAAGGAGCTGTTGGAGTCTATCAGGTGGGCCACTAAATCCGCCGTGAGGACGAGCCGCTCGGAATACAAATTTGGGTTCCGGTCTTTGCCCTCCTCTATGAAATATCATTGGCGAAGCTTTGAGTTCAGAATAATGAAAGTTTCTCTGAATTTTAATTTCCCATGGCTGATAAAGCATTCAATATGGGAGGTCATTATGCCTCGCTGAAGGATCGTGTGGAATTGAAATGCTCCTCCTTCTGTCTTACACTGTTAGAGAGAAATCTCAAGAAGTCTTCAGGACTGTTTGTTAGAGGGTTACTCTAAATCAAAGCAGTATATTTTCTCGGATCCCAACAGACTTTATTTTCTCGTTAGTTGACGGTTGCTCCTTTGCTTTTCTCCAACAGGAGTCCAGTTCACCTTCAACACCTTCCATCTGGAGGACCACCATGACTATCTGCTGATCACCGAGAACGGGAGCTTTGTCCAGCCCCTGGCACGACTAACAGGCTCCGAGCTGCCTTCCCCAATTAACGCCGGTCTCTACGGCAACTTCAAGGCCCAGCTCCGCTTCATCTCTGACTTCTCCATCTCTTACGAAGGCTTCAACATCACCTTCTCAGGTCAGACGCCCGCTCAATGCTGTGAAAGTGGCTGAGTTTACACTTTAACGCTTTTTACACAACGTTGCTCTGTCCTTGCAGACTTTATAAACTTTATTTTATTGTTATTGGTGTGTTGCTCTCACTTCCAGCCCAGCCCAGGCTCAGGTCACTCCGCCGGGGTTTATCATTGCAATTAATGAAGTGGTGCATCCATTAGGCAATGCTCAGTAGGCAAAGGTCATTATTTTTATGTTGAATGTAAGTGTGACGTGAGCTAGTGAGGCGTACTCAAGGTGTCCTGTGGATTATCTGCACAATCAACTTCAGCAGCAGAAGCAGCAACTTTACAGGTTCAGTGTTCTTGATGCAAGGATATTTTTGTGTTTTCTGAGTTTAAAAGCTGTGTGCTACGTATATACAAACGTGATGCCAGAATGCACCACAAACGTATTTACCACTACTTTAAAATAAAGGCATCTGGAAATTCTAAACTCATTGTCAACCACTAGTGGCAAACTTGCAGCAATGTTCTAGCAACAATGACAAATTGCTACTAGTGGTAAATGTATTTGACAGTGATTTACCAAAACAATTTACCAGTAATGACAAACTTGTAGTGAACTTTTGGTGACAAATTTACAGGTACATGAGTTTTCCACAAACTTTGCTAAAAGTTCACCGTAAGGTTGCCACAAACCTAATTTGCATTTGAAAATATGACCTTGCTGCAAAGTTGCGGCAATGTTGCCAAAGGTTAACAGCAACAGTTTGCCTGAAGTCTCAACTTTTTGTAAGGGGCTTCAGTGAGGCTGTCCTCACGTTTTAAATGTGTAGTTGGTAAAATGTCATCTTCAGTCTGTGACTTGAAGGTCCAGAAACTTTGGTGTGATGGTCTAGTGATAAGATACTTGGTTATTGACGAAATTTGAGTCTGGTATGACCGGAATCCAACCTCCAGTACTATCATCACGGAGTCCCTGAGCAAGACCCTTAACCTGAAGTTACTCCATAGAGACTGATCCTGTAAAAAGTTAAGGAACGTCACTTTAGATAAGAGCGTCTGATAAATGCTGTAAAAGGCGATTGATAGTGGTCTAGTGGTAGGATCTCACCTCTGGACTAAGAGGTCGTGGGTTCAAATCCCACCTCTAGCACTACCACCACTGGTCCATTACTGGAGCAAGTCTGTTAACCCCAAGCTTAAGGGAAACTATCCCAGTACATAGGAAATGGAAGTCACTCTGGATAAGAGCATTGGATAAATACTGTATATGTTAACGCTTTGTTACTGTTTGTGTTCTCTAGAATATAACCTGGAGCCGTGCGAGGACCCGGGAGTGCCGCATTTTGGCCGCCGCAACGGCTACAGCTTCGACATCGGGGACACGCTCACCTTCTCCTGCAACATGGGTTACCGCCTGGAGGGGACGCCGGAGATCATCTGCCTGGGAGGGGGCCGGCGCATGTGGAGCGCACCTCTGCCAAGGTGTGTGGGTACGTGGTCAGCTGCTTTTATTCATTTCTACCTTTTCTCATCTTTAAAACTGTTGATTTTGGATTGAACTGATGTACGCCACATGGACACTTCTAGAGTCTTGCAGGTGTGCAGGCATCAGGGTTGATAAATGTTCCAGTAGCCCTTTTGTGTGGTTTTGCGTTATATTACAACATGGCACCAAAATGCACCACAAACATCTGGAAGTCCTATTTTAAAACTTTTGTAGGGTGGTGGTGACCAATTAAAATCGTGTTTGCCTTGCCTGTTTCTGTTGAGGATGAGCAGGTTTATATATGCACATCTGACAAATGAGATTTTATTGTCCAACGCAACTAAAAAAGGATGTGAATACTGTGCCCAGAAACAGTTTTGCTGCCAGAAGTCCTCCAGTAGCCCTGTTCTGGTTGCATGTGTCTATCTATGTGTGGGTTAATCCAATCGGGTTTTGACCGCCTCCCTGCTGGTTGTAGCGAGGTCGGGTGCAGGATTGGGTCCGAATCCTGTTACAGGAGAAGCTCTGTGTCCTGCTTTTTTCGCAGGATGGAATCGCAGAGTGCCGTGTGAAGGTGTTCAGCGCTTCTATATGCGGCGTGTTAGTGTTGAAGCCGTAATCTTGCCTCCGGGCCAGAGTCGATATCATGGTCACCTTCAGATCTCTACTGGTCTCACACCTCCTGAGGGCTACGCCAATGAATTTTCACCAAGCGAGCCGGGCGTCGGCACTCGTGAAGCATCCATCAAGCGCATCAAGCGGTGTGGCCCGAAATGGCTTCTCTTGGAAGTTATTCATGCATACCTGGAGACTGTGGCATAAACAAAGAGGCAATTACATTAATGCGAAAACTCAGCCATGTTTCCTTGCATTCCGTAGGAGCCAAATCCAGACAGGAACGATCACCGGTCATTTTTCACCTTAATTGGAAAACAATAATAATTATCTACATTTATCATCTGTTTGTTTTTGCTTTTGTTTTGTCCTTTCCCGTCGGAGCGCTTTTGCCCTTTGAGCGTCCAAAGCGCCACTGCAGTCGCCAAGCCTCTTTAGGATTTTCGTTTTGGGGTGGGGGGAGAATGTGAGACCTCCAGGGCAATTTTGGATTCCACACGACAGCCGGAACACCAGGTTACAACCCACAGCTGCCACTTAAAAAAGACAGAGCAAGCTGTTTCCGAGAGGCAGGTGAAGTTTGTGTGTGTGTGAATCACATCGACGGTCATGTCAGTTAGGGCTCAACATGCGCTGCCATCCATCAACCATATCGATGGCCATATCCCAAAAGAAAAAAAAAAGTGCCCCCGTTTCCAAATGAGAACAAATGGGCCTTGTGTTCGGAATTCCATGAGTTAGAACCAGCACTGGTGAGCAAGAAAGAGAAATGATGACGTCTCATGTAGAGTTGAAGTCAAGACCACCTAAACTGAGACCAGAGTGTGTCGAAACCGAGACGAGAACTTTGGTAGAACGAGACTGTAGAACTTTTTACTTTTTTTGTAGCTTCATTTAGTATAAAATGCTGAAACTGTAGATATAACTACTAGAAATAGTAAGAACAGTGTCTGTTTTATTGTCTTGCGTAGTTGTTATTATGCACAGACATTTTACGGGTTAGTACTGTAAAGAAAAATAAGCTTAATGTCAGGCAGAACCACTTCTTTATCCATTTGGTATCTATCTAGATATAGAAAAAAAATTATTCAAACAAACAATGCATTTTTCTATATTTATTTTCTGATCAATTATAAATGAAGAAATACTAACGTTTTGAGTAATTTTGAGCTGATTTGAACTGATTTTTTGTCTTTAAAATAAGCTGCTTTTGGTCTTTCTGGAAGTTATTAAAACACTAATTAATAAATAATGCAAAATGCCCGTCGGTCTCAAAGAGTTTTAATAGTAACGTTCTCAGAGTTGTGATCTCGACTGGTCTCTAAATAAAATCCAGAGTCCTCTTTGTCTGAGTCCATGACAAGTCCATGAAGTGGTCTCGATTTCTGCAACACTAGTCTCGCTGGTCACAACGTCTCTCGAAAAATAGTCTGAAACTTTTGATGTAGTCAACGCTAAAAGTCTGAAAGTTCCCTGAGATTTAAGAAAAGGCAAGAAAAAAGACTAATCACTCCGATCGGCTTTAGTGAGATGCATCCAAGCTGAAGGCTGATCTTCGAGAGAGAGCCAATACTTTTCCTCCTTGCTAACTTTAATCTATTCGCCAAGATTAATCTCTGAGACAGTAAAGTGTGTTGCAGCTCTGAATCTATCCCTTATAGAACCATTAATCAAAAGGAGGTGGCATTTATGAGAGCGACCAGCACCATGCAGTGGGCTGTGGGAAGAGCTGCTTTATCTGACCGTGTGGTGCATTTCATACCTTTAAGCAACTTGAAATTATTCTTTAACGTAGTGCAAAAAATATAGCAATGTTCTAAAAACGTATGGGTATATTTTTGGCTTCTTTTTGCTTATATGCTGGAATAAGGTCAAATTTCTAATGATGGCAGACCAACGTTTTACTAAAAATCATGAATGAGAAGTCATTACAACTTGATACAGCACACGAAAATTATTTTTCTAAATTTTCATCGGGTTAAACTACTTATTTTGGATTAGTTTATTGTATTCAAGAGTGTTTTTATTCCCTCTACACATTTTCTTGTTTAAGTGAGTAATTATTTGTCATTGTGAACACAGCACATTGTGGTGCACTGTGTGCTGTGCTGTGGTGTGTTCACAATGACAAATAATCACTCACACTTTCACTGTTAAAACTGGAGCCACGTCGTCTCGTCTCTCTGTATCCTTGTACAGTATATAGCAGAGATGACAATAAAGTTTACTTTGACTTTGACTAATGAGACCCCACTGTACACATTTACTGTAGGTGACAGAATGTTTCAATCGCTCATGTTTCTAAAATCTAATCAAACTGATTTTCCATTTATTTGGTGTTTCTGGCCATGTTGTGTGAGGTTTAGCAACTACCCCCTTATCTTTGGCGTGAGTTTGGTCTTGAGGAGTGTTCACTGTGGTTTGTTGAGTTTAACATATGTGATCAGTTTGGATAACTGCTTCCAGTGAAGGGATTTCCTCAATATAGATATGTAAGACAGAAATATTGAATGAGCGTCTTTGGTGTTGCTTAGTGTATGTTTTTTGCTTTGTTCAGCTCTTTTTGAGGGCTGCTTAGGCTTTGCATGTTCCACTTATTTGTCATGTGGTGTAAAACGTGCATTGGTCCGTTCTCGGCCTCGCGCCGCCCTGGTCTCGTTCTCGGCCATTCGGAGTCTTGGTCTTGTCTCGGTCTCTACACACTCTTGGTCTTGGTTTAAGTGGTTTTGACTACAACTCTACTAATAAAATTAGCTAACACATTTTTTACTGTCATCCAAAGACACATTTTTTAGCTTTGGAGACATTTACGAGGCCAATCAATACAGTCTACCGTCATGGATTCTGAAAGAGTTTGAAGAAGCACTTTGTTAGACGCAACAGAAGCATGGAGATAGATGGGCTGTTTTGTGTAGAAGCATGGATTAGATTAAGGATGCCATTTTGCACAGGCCATTGTGCTGTGTAAGTAATGACATTGCGTTTAGCAGGTCCTCATCCAGCTGTGTGTTTTTCTATAGCGTGATGTATCGCCGTGGCTATCTGATGGAGCCTGGGGGAGCAGTCAGGGGAATAGAGCTAAAGCTAACAAAACCATTACGGGACGCACTGCTCAGTCAAACTCCTGGTGAAGATGAGGTGTAATTAAATTGGATCAGGCCGATTGGTCTGCATGGCAAAGTGCTGCGCTTTGTTTAAGAAGGGAAAACTGATAGGTTCGTGAAGAACAGAGTGCACAAACAATGGGCTTCCCCTTCCCCAGTGGGTTGCACTTCTCCTTTTAACCTTGAATGAGATCTGGAATGCATTTGCCATAAAAACGCAGGTGAATCTTCAGTCTAAACACTTTCATATGGTTGTAGATTCCCAGCATGAAAAGCTGTTTCCATGTCATTAATTAGGCACTCAACCCTATTCAACCTCAAGGTGCTATTGTGTAAAACATGCATTGAAAGCTAATGGTATGCCTTTAAGCCTGTCTTACCAATAAATGGAATTTAGTGATATTCTGTGCAACCAATTGGCAAACCAACGTACCATTCACTGAATGCTAACATTATGCCATTAAGCCTATACTGCCTATAAATGAAATTTAGGATTCTGAGGAACCTCAGCTGGTTTAGCAGAGGCTCATATCCAGAACAACTTCCACTTTCCTAATTTCAGAGACAGTCTCCCTGGAGCAACTTGGGATTAAGGATCAATGATGCTAATGCTGGAGGTGGGGTTCAAACCGACAACCTCTTGGTCCAGACACAAGTACCCAAACCACTAGACTAACATCACCCCAGTTAACGTTCAGTAGGTGCTTTTTTAGGAACTAGGTTTCACAATGCAGGAACTTGGACTGATTGGGGTTCCTGTTAAGTAGTCCCTGATCCAGAATGCATTTAAAGAGACGAGGGAGACGACATTTTTGGGAGTTGGCACACAGTGCACCACAACGAAATGCAATTTCTGCATTTGATCCATCCGTGAAGGAGCCAAAGCCCCTAAGCAAGTCCCTCACCCCTCTTTTTGGATATGTAAGACACTCTGGATGTAGCATCTGATAAACATTTAAAAATGTAAACTTTCCGGTGAGTTACTTAGCAAATGTACGGCTCTAACTTTGTGGAATAATGTGATGCGTGTTGAAATGAAGCTACAGAGGGTTTTACATATTCATCAGCTTTAAAGACACATTGTGATGAATAGCGCTCAGACAGAATTTGTAACCCAAACCCGGCGCCCCGTGCCCTGCGATGACAACACCATATGATTCTGGAAGAGGTTTATCAATTATTTATGCAGAACCATTTTTTAGATTCTGGCTGCTATATAACAGTCAAAAGATTTAATTGCTGTTGTAAAAACAGTGGGAAATATTGCTGACTATAATTCAAGCTTGCAAAAAGTTTTGTCACAATCCCATTTTTCACCACATTTTCCTCTTCTTCTATTTCACTACACTAAAACAGATCATTAGCATAGATATTAAATCTGTGCTTTCATGGCTCTTTCGGAGTGAATATTACAGTGGTCGGGATGGTTCTACTCAGTTTTAATGGAGAACCGTATCACCAGAACAAATATCCCTGACAGTGATTTAGTAGATCCAAACAATTTACTGTACAAACGCAAGATAGATGCAGAATATGCAGGATTTATGGAGAGGGGAGGAAGGAAGTAGGGATGAGGAAAGAGGGGAGGAGAGATGAGGGAAGAGAGAAGAAGAAAAGATGTGAAGAGGGAAAGAGAGAAGTGGGGAGGAGAGATGAGGGAAGAGAGGGTGAGAAAAGAGGGGAGAGGAGGGAAGTTCAGAGGAGGAAAGAAGGGAGAAGAGGAGGGAAGAAGGAAGGAGAGATGAGGCAAGAGAGGAGAAGAGAAGATGGGAGGAGGGAGTAGAGAAGAGGACGTGGGAGGAGGGGAGAAGAAAAGAAGGGACAAGAGATGAGGCAAGAGAGGAAAAAAGAAGATGTGAGGAAGAAAGAAGGGAGGAGAGGAGGGAAGACAGAAGATGGGTAGAGGAAAAGAAGGGAGGAGAGAATAGAGGAGGAAGTAAAAGAAGAGAAGGGAAGAAGGGATGAGGGAAGAGCTGTAGATGGAAGAAAGGAAAAGGGGAGGAGAGGATAGAAGAGGGAATGAGGGAAGAGGGTATAGCTAGACAGATATTAAATATGTGCTTTCAGGGATCTTTCAGAGTGAATATTAGAGGGTTCTGGATGGTTCTACTGGTCTTTAATGGAGAACAGTATCACCAGAACAAATATCACTGACAGTGACTTACTGGATCCAAACGATTTACTGTACAAACGCAAGATAGCTGCAGAATATGCAGGATTTCACGTGTTCTAACGTAAAGAAAATAATTTAAAAATGTCAGAAGTCAAATTTGACACAGTAACTAAAGTCAAGCAAAATCAGCAGAACTGTCCCAAACTCAATCTAAAACATCCATTTAAAGAAAAGTGTGTCTGCAGGCATGAGAGTGCGTAATGTAAGTTTAACTCGAATATACAAAAGAAAATGCAGAGTTAAGGTTCCTCCTGTTCGGAGAGAATGCAAATGATGAGGTGACTCGGCTGCTGATGGGAAGACAGCTGTAAAATGTTGACAAATTACTGTATGGTGGAAGCACTTTAACACAGGAAAAATCACCTCCATTCTGCTTAGAGCGGTCGGAATGCCGTTTCATCCCCGACATGCTTTAATTTATCAAACCCACTGTTCAAAAAATCACACTCAGTTTATTCTCACGGCACATTTTGTATGAAGCAAAAGCATCTGTGCCGCACTCTTTAAAGGACAACGTCGGTCAATTTCAACATGTTCGGTATCATGGAGTAGCGACAAAAACGACAAAAATTAGTGCTGTCTACACCAATGTTCGCAACCTGGCGACTGTAACACGATTCGGGGCAGGTTTTAAACATGTTTTTAGCCTTTTAACATGCTCAAAATGTCATTACAAGTTCTAGGCAACGTGAACCAGTTCCTTACAGGACAACACAGTGCATATGTAGCTGCAGTAGTTGTGAAAGAACAGTATAAAACAGTATTTGTTCAGGCAGTCACGTACATTTGTTAACTCTCATCACTTCAGTCCACACTAGTCGATGTATGATGTTTGAACTGCAAATCCTGACTAGTTCTACTATATATTGAGTCATGGCAACCATATAATATAGTGGCCTATTTTTCAATCAGGTTTCAGCGCCAAATATTCCACATCGTTTTTTCACGTAAACGTCAATCGTTTACTTCTAAGAGCCGTTTTGTTCGCACTGACACATCACTAATGGGCATGTGCGAGAACTCAAGTTCAATGTTGTTGGAGCTATGCAGGCTCAGCTGTGATATCAGGATACACTATTTATGTCGTTGCATAGTCATTACTACAGACATAACCATAACAGTCGTTTTTGGGAGAAAAAATACATTTTAGGATATGAGAGCATGAGCTCAACAGTCATCTAGTGTGGACTTTACCAGAAATGATGAGAGAAGACGAATGTATGTGACTGACTGAATATACACTTTTTTATGCTGTTCTTTCACAACTACTGCAGCTACATATGTACATTTGTAAGCGGTTCACGTTGCCTAGCACGTGTAATGACATTTTGAGCATGTTAAGAGACTAAAAACATGTTTAAAACCTGCCCCAAGTGGTTAGCGTTACAGTCGCCAGGGTGTGAACACTAGAAGAAGCATAAGTCGGTGTAGGAGCACCAATTGTTGTTGTTTTTGTTGCTACTGACAGCAGTTCGTGATACCGAACAATCGAACTAAATGTTGAAATTGACCAAAATGATTTTCATTTTGTCCGTATTCATGGTCACTGTGGATAGAGACTTTAAGTCCAATCCCTCTATCTAAACCAGCATTAAGATTTTATCTCTCACTGGTTTAATGTTAATCATTTCTAACAGATGCCTCGCTTTTCATGACTTGGTTTTAATGCACATGAGAGTCCAGTCGAGTTCCTGTTTGATTATTCGCTTCATCCCAGATCTCCCGTAATTACAGCTCTGCCAAAAAACACAAGCGATTGCTATCTGTGTCAAAAGCATAGAAGCGTGTTTGTGTTTCAGCATGCTGACAGAATTTAACTTCTTTATCTCCCTTGTCGTGACGCTTAAAGGATTTGTTCGACTCTTAGATTGTTTGGCACCATCAAACCCCTTTCATTCTCGCTGCGCGGGTGTGCGCTTTTCGGAACGAGCGGCTTTAGAGGAGACGAAAACCTCAGAGACAGCCTTGCCGACTTTATTCGGAGAGTACGGGATGACCGCTTGGATCACAGCATTGCTGAGAAAACAAGCGAGAACCGTAAGCACGCGGAAAACAAAAAGCTCAAGGATTTGACGGCGCTGGTTCAGATCGGTGCCTAGAATAGAAATTCTGACTCGCTTTTATTTGTTGCTTTGTACCCGGCTTATACAAGCCCTTCAACTCCCGTTAACCGTGGAGGGTTTTTCATATGGTACTTTACACGCACTACTCTACTGGCACAGACCAAAACCAGAAAACAGGCGAAGGTTGCTGTGGGTGTTTAACAAATATGAAATATTTAAAGTGACTCTAAATGATAAACGTATTAACTATGTATTATTTCAATGCATATTATAACCATGGAAGACTTGCTTCTGGTAGAATCATTATTACATCCCCCATCCAAGTTCCTGGTTCGTTTTACATATGCACCTTTAAAGATAATGTTTAAACTTTTGGTGTCCTTTTACAGTCGCCCAAGGATGCAGGAGCTAAGATCTCCAAATGCTGCTTAAACATCACCTTTATAGTGTGTCCCCTCAGAGGCAGCGCTTTCCAGGCCAGACTGGCAGGGGCTCTCAAGGGAAGGCAGTGGGGAAGGGAGGAGAGATGAGGGAAGACAGGAGAAATGAAGAAGGGAGGAGTATGGAAGATGGGAGGAAGGAAGACTGGCAGGGGCGAGGGCGAGGAGAGAAGAGAAGGTGGGAGGAGGGAGGAGGAGAAAATAAGGGAGAAGATGAGATGGGAGGAAGGAACAGGGGAGGAAAGAATAGAGGAGGAAGAAAAAGACGAGGGGAAAGACAAAGGGAGGACAGGAGAGAAGTGGGTGACTGTCAGTTGAAATCACATAGTGTTTTAAGTTGCAGTAAAAGAAAGATGTATGTAGAAGAGGAGGAGGAGGATAGAGGAGGGGAAAAGGAAAGGAGGGAAGAAGAGAGGATGGGAGGAGAGGATGAGGAAAGAGCTGAGGAGGGAAGAGAGGTGGAGGAAAGAGGGGAGTAGAAGAAAGAAAAGGGAGGAGAGAAGGGAAGCGGGGTGTGTTAAATTGAAATGGAATAAATGAAGTTGAAGTTAATGAAAGACATATGTAGAGGAGGAGGAGAGAAGAGGAGCGGAGGGAGGAAGGAGAGGAGGAGGAGAGGAGGGATGAAGGAGAGGAAGGAGGAAGTAGAGGAGGAAGGAGAGAGGAAGGAGAGTTAGGGATGAAAGAGAGGAGGGAGGAAAGAGAGGAGGGATGAAGGAGAGGAGGAAGGAAAGGAGAGTTAGGGATAAAGGAAAGGAGGGATGAAGGAGATGAGGGAAGAGTAAAGTCAGGAGGCTGGAGGCCGGGATTCGCTGTAGCTGTCAGATCAGGCTTGCTGTACATGTTGTTCCCATAGACGTGTATAGGTCCTAGCTGTCTGGTGGAGGGGAGGCGAAGAGAGAACAAGGGAGCAGAGGAGGGGGGCGGCTTTGTTAAGGACGCTGTAAAGGAGTAGTGTTTGAATGTGGAGAGAGAAGCACTCGTACAATGGGGCACGGGTACGATGTTGCGCCTGTGATATTTACCACGTTATCCGGGCAAATATCAGAAGAACGTTGAAGATGTGTGACAACAGCTAGCCTGAGAGTCAGATATTCACTAAAGTCTGTGATAATATTTTATTTTTGGTCATCATAATAATAATAATAATAATAATAATAATAATAATAATAATAATAATAATAATAATAATAATAAATAATAAATATAGCCATAGTAACAAATGGGGTCCAAAACAAAACTTACCAAAAAGCAGCACAAAGGTTAGCACTGAACATTAGCAGTGTCGTAGACTCACTGCTGATATTTATGGCATAGGATAAAACCACATGACTACATTAATCATATCAAGACATAAGAAGAAAATTAAAGTGAAAGATGTGAATAGAAAAGTGTGACTCTTTTGTTATGACAGCTATAATAAGTGTTTATGAAGAAACTAACCTCTAACAGGGGTTTGTATAAAATTTCATGTAAATTATAAAAACTCTGCCAATGGCTAATGTAGCATTTTAGCACCCCTAGAGGTCATTTTCTTTTGCTATGGTGTCAAGTAAAGGCCGATCACTGTGCGTTCCGGTGTATGCTGAGATGCTCACCATTGCTGCATACCCACCAAATTTCAGCTTAATTTCAGTTGTTCAATCTGTTTCGTAGGGGGCAAAAAAATAACGTTCACACCTGCCTGGCGACTGTAGTTCCCGGGATAAATATCGGAACAGAACAATTACAATGAGGTTCCATAGCACTTCATACTTAGAACCCTAATAATAATAATAAGCACAAGTAAACGTACAAAGTTCTCTTCTCAAAAACTACTCAACATACTAGTTATGTTTTAGACATTGATATTTATTTTTTGTTCTAAAATTAAATAAATAAAAATGTGTCATTTTAAAACTAGTGAAGTGGACTATTTACTTTAATACAAATTACAGACTTAAAAGCTTTATGAAAGTAGCTGTAATTCGTTACCTTCTGCTTTTGCACTGTATAATGTGATCTTTCCTGCAGATAGGCATTTTAAACATGCCAAATTTTGTGTGTGTGTGTGTGTGTGTGTGTGAAGCTAGTCCGAATTATTTAACACAAGAAGTGTTTGTGTGATTACAGGAATCCTCTTCACACCTGCTTCACGGTGCTAGCACACACCGAAATACACACTCAAGCATGCCAGTGCAAACACACTTTCTCAGTGCTGTGAGAGCAGGTGCAGTGTGTTTGGCATTTCAATCATGTTTTAGACTTGGGCCTGTCTGATTATGTGTCTGGGTAATATTAGCTTTTGACCTAAAAGAGCCACATTACAGATTCATCAGAATTCCTTCCACTTGGGTTGGGTTTTCCCGTGGATCAGAAGGTCATATTCCATCATAAAGCAATTTCTTTGCCGTTTTGCCTGCAGTACTGTTGCATTCTAAATTGATTTGTTTTCCCCACAAACACCCCATTTCTCATGGACTTGTTTCGTGTGTTTACAAGAGCCTGGGAAAAATCGAGATTCTCTTGATGAAAAAGCCAGACTTCCTCAGGGTTTCGTAATGCCGACTCGAGGCGTAGCAGCAGTTTGTGGGAAAGCAGTAGTGATGTTAAGACTGTTTTAACTGAAAAAGATTTGTTTCAATTTGTCTAGTGGTTACTATACTTGCCTCTGGACCAAGGATAGTGGATCCGAATAGGGTCCCTCAGCAATTAGATCTAGTTGTGCAAATGACACATACATAGGCTGTAAATACTGAGTTATAACCTAAAACTCCCTCTCTATGCATCATATTCATGGTAACTTTGTTAATGTTGTGTAATACTGTATTTACAAAAGCTTATCATTATTAGAGCCATTACGTGTGTGCATGAATGTGTGAATATTTGGAATTTAATGTTTAAGTAGCTGTTTTACGAAAATAGAAATGGCTGGAACCTTCACCTTTTCCATGTGCAGTGTTACGTAATAGGGTATATTACCCGCGACACCGTTAAATGTACTGGTACGTAACAATAGAAGTAATATGTGCCTTACGTGTAAGAACGTAAAAGAGTTAGTTTCACATTGAATGTGATACAGCTGAGAGCTCAGGAGCGTTACAGTTTTTTGACGTCATTAACACCACGTAAAGTATCTTTGTAGTCTTAGGGATTGATCTCTTGCTTGTAAAACTTTGGACTGTAGTAAAGAAAAAGACAACGAAGGCAGATTCAAGACTCAAGACTTCTTTTTTTGGATGCGGTGTCACGTGCAAAGACAACTCAGGCTACTTGGCAAATGAGACGGCGTGCGCTGCTCTCGCAATCATTTCAGATGTTATACTTTTTATACATTACATTTGTGCCTTTACTGAGAACAATGAAGCATGTCAAATGTAGTTAAATGTAATAAACAGTAATGTAATAAAAGCAGCAAACCTGTAATGTTATTATTATTATTATTATTATTATTATTATTTTATTATTATTATAGCCGCAAGTGGCAAGGGTCAGGGTCCAAGCAAAAGTAGCAAAAAGCAGCACAAAAGGGTCAGCACTGATCATTAGCAGTGTCTGTGTATGTGTGTGTCATAAACACACTGCTGATATTTATGGCATAGGATAAATAATAATGGCTAACTCATTATCATTATTATAGTTTTGCTAGTGTTATTATTACATTTTATGTCTGATTACAATAATGATAATAATTATCATCATTAACAAAAAGTAAAATCTTTTAGTGTTATAACATTAATATAATTGTTGATTTTACTGCTACTTCATATTATTACATTTTAAATGTGTTTGATGTAATCATTGGTTTTACTGCTGCTACTTTTATTACATTACTGTTTATTACATTTTAACAACATTTGACATGTTTCATTGTTCTCAGTAAAGGCACAAATGTAATGTATGAAAAGTATAACATTTGAAATGATGTTTTTGTGGAAATACAGTATTACACCACATTAAAAAAGTTACCATGAATATGATGCATAGAGAGGGAGTTTTAGGTTATAACTCAGTATTTACAGGCTGTTTATGTGTCATTTGCACAACTAGATCTAATTAGAGCCACAATATCATTTGTTTTGCTTTATTTAAGCCGCTGACATGTTGAACAAATCTAAACGCCACACAATACGGTCATGCCTGCAGGGCACACACACATACACACACATATGGACAAATGGAATAGGTAATAACCATACTTAATATTTTAGCAGTCATGTTCCAGTCTTTGCATGCAATTTATTCTGTTTATAATGCGTATATGTGAGTGTTTGTGTGATGTGAAATCATTTATTAGTAGCATTTCTAAAGAAAATGTTATGTATTACAATGGAGTCTGACAACACACACACACACACACACACACAAACACACACACACACACACAAACACACACAAACAGTAAACAGGTCTGGCAGAGCCGGGCAATAACTATGGCATGTGTTTAGCAGCTGATTCCAAATTCGATCCTGCACTATTTGAGCAGAGCACTGACACACTGATTAACAAATGAAAATCAGAAATTACTTTGGTCGACACGACACATTCTTATTTTAGCCAACAAATGAGGAAGTGTCATAAAAGAAAAAAAGAAACGCAAGGCTTTTCTCAGTGACCTATAAGGAAATAAGCTGAAAAGGCAACAGTAGACTAAGCATCCTATTTGGTCTAGTCTACAACAAAGATTGATTATCAATTCAGGCTGTGACGAGATCTCATGCCATGAGATCTCACGATATTACAACATGACAATATTTCTTGTTGATGGTGAAAAACTCTCACAAAAAAGTACAGCATTATTTTTGTGAAGTAAAATTTGGCATCTGTACACGGTCAACTCCACCTTCATGCTCACTCCACTAGATACTTGTAAATGTGCTACAAAAAACTGGCCAATCAAAGGCTTGGAGAAAGCTCATTGACTGATTTGTTCTCCAATCAGGTGGCTAATATGGTTCCAAGCTCATATAGCGAATAGCAATGCACATTTTTCCAGTATGAAAATCTCCTCTCGTCTTGTTTTCGTCAACCCAATCTTGTGTATTGTCCTGTCTTGTGATATGAGTGTCCCATCACGCCCCTATTATTAATTCTGTAACCCAAGTCAGTCCGTCTCTGTAATAATGCTATAAAGGTAAAATAGCATTCAACTCGTTCAGCCATGAAGCCTTTATCTACGATTAATAGTTTCATCCTTTAACACAGTATAATTAAACACCTTTCCTTCACCAATTCGTTTAATAATTAAACACCTTTCTATCACCAATAACCAGACGTGTAAATAATCACGGACAGACTGAATGTGAGTTATTTGTATTCTGTGTTGCATGGTAAGGAAATTATTATAAAGTGAATTGTCATTGAATGCGGACCTTTCCCAGCTCATTTATTCACACGCATTAGAGTGCAAACCTGGCCGACACCCGGAGATTAGACCCTGTAATGATGGCGCCTCAGAGACTCGGGATAGAAGCAGACCCCATCTCTCTCTCTCACTCTCTCTCTCATGCAGCCATGCTTTCTCTCTCCCCAATCTTTTCTGCCATGCTTGACAGATTCTTCTAATGGCCGAGAAGTTTGTGTAGGTATCACATGCTCGCCCCCACCTCAGCTGCATACCTCCACCTCACTCCCTTTTTTCAGATTCCACCGTACTTTTCTGCAGCCTGTGGTCTGGAACACTGTAGGAAATGTTAATACATCTCACTGTTTTTCTCAGTATGTGACTGCTATTATGGGGCTCACATGGTCTCCAAACACAAGGCGCAACACAGAGGGGATTTGGTCTTTTGTTGCCTGTGAGGCCAGATTTTAGATTTGGGAACAATGGACCTCAGTATGATCTCAAATCAATATCGCAATAAACTGAACTTTTTTACCTTGAGTACGATTAATGAACGATTATGCTTTGGGGCTTTTTGTTTGTTTGTTTGATTACCCAAAATGGCATGTCCAACCCCTGCTGTGGAAATGGAGTGGACAGATTAGGTGTGATGTGGGTAGTAAAGCAACTTGAAATGTTGAACAAGTGCACACACATCTTCCCGTTTTCTCATCTTCACCACCACTGTACTGCCATGTTCCCTCTGTTCATCAACCCTAACCAAAAAGGGGCAAGGAGATGGACTCTGAGGAAAGCCCTCCAGTGTGATGCTGGCACTTGTTTCACTTTCACACTGCTTCTTACTGTCCAATCTGGGACTTATTCAAATCACATTCAGCAGGCTGTTTGGAGCGCCAGCTCCACTGGGGTCACGCTTACTATTTTAAACAAGACCTCTTTTTCCGCTGGCTAAATGAAAGTGAGGGAAAGGGCAAAGTCAGAGAGAGGGAGAGGAAGAGATAGAGGGTATGTGGCTCAGTGCAAATTCACATCATGTCTTAGGCTGCCGCATAGAGGGGAGAGTGTATAGGTAATTTACTAAATGGAGGCAGTAACAGCAGTGATTTATTCAAAATATGACACTGGTAATATCGTCATAACATGGCACAGTGTGGAGGGAATCGGCAGAGGAGCATTAAATAAATCAGCCAGGCTGTGCTGCTTTGTGCGCCTCCTGCTCCCCTGCCAGGATGCATGATGGGTATTAATACATCTGTTTTTACTGTCTGTTGTTCCATTAACTCTACCCTCCACTGTTGTTGTTTACTGTCGGACTCACATCCCGGCGGATAACGTCGAATTTCTAACTAACGCGCCCAACACACCAGGCCTTTGCTCGGTCGATTTCGTTTTTTTCCAGATCCACCCTCGCTGCACATTTGCCTTGTCCAGACCAATCTGTCTGAAAATGCCAGATTTGTATGAGCTCCCGTAACAAGCTTTTACTCTGGCAAAAATGTCCATGTGGTGTACTTACGGTGCCCTTGCATAGCCCTGTAGGATGAAATGTGACATACGTAATGCTAGCATAATAGAATATCTTGATATAATAGTGGTAGTTGGCATTTTGATCACTCTTATAGTGCATTTCCACCCCAATGTTCCATGTTTTTATTCCTCGTCTCTAGCGGAGTGCGGCTCATCTGTCATCAACAATGAGGGGATTCTGCTGTCGCCAAATTACCCCATGAACTACGACAACAACCACGAGTGCATCTACAGCATCCAGGTGCAGGCTGGGAAGGGAATCAACATATCGGCTCGAACCTTTCATTTGGCCCAAGGGGATATCTTGAAGGTAATTCCAGTTTTCTCCTTCTACTTCTTGCCAAGGAAAATCATTTATATGAGGATTTTCTACAGCCATAGCATTAGCATACATTATGTGTATTTGTGTGTCCTAAAGCCCAGAAATTTACTTTACATTTTTATTGTCTGTACTCCTGAAATTGGCACTAGATAGCAGCAGCAGCGACCTCGAGAGACACTTACCATTTTAATCGCTTCTCATTGTGCACAAAGGCAGGAGTGATGGCCAAAGCGAGTTTCACAGAAAAACCAGTCTGTTATGACTTTTCTAAACCTCTTATAGGCAGGAAGCTGTTCTCAAACACTATTTGGTCAATGAGAAGTGCACAATTGTCCAAAACATCTTTGTATGCTGTGTCAAATAGTTTTGGACGATTGTGCACTACATATTTTGGGAACACACAATTGGACGCATGCAATTGTTGAAAACACCTTGCTGCAGCATATAAAGATGTTTCAGACTGTCCAGGTATGACTGTGCATTTATGCAAAGACAAGTGACCTTTTTAGAGCAAGAGCACTGACCTCAGCTCTGTTGAACTCTTTGCTGGATGAAGTTGAGTGCAGATTGTAAACGGCTTTTTCTGGTCCAGTATCAGTACTTGATTGCACTTTTTGACTAATTTTAACATGCGCACTTCATGTACGTATATACAAATGCATTCTTCCATGCAGAGTGGAGGTTACTACATTGGTGGTGGTGGTATAGTGGGTAGGAAACTTGCCTCTGGACCAAGAGGTTGATGGTTCAAATACTACCTACAGCACTACAAACACTGGGTTCCTGAGTACGATCCTTAACCCCCAGTTGCTCCAAAGAGATGATCCCTTAAATCTGAAAATGAAAGTCGAAATGGATGGACGCAGGTGCTAAATGCCATAAATTACATCTGTGAGGGTTTTTAAAGTCAGTGTTTTTGGATCTGAATTTTCATTAACTTTTAAAAGAGCCAGGTGCCCACTTTACATTTACATTCATGGCATTTAGCAGATGCTCTTATCCAGAGCGACTTCCATTTCCTAGTTACTTGGATAGTCCTTGGAGCAACTCGGAGTGACAGACTTTATCTTGCTCAGAAACCCATTGGTGGTAGTGGTGGAGGTAGGACTCAAACCCACAACCTCATGATCCAAGGCGAGTGTCTTACCCACCCAGACCACCACCACCTACTGTCTGTCCACATGCTTTGGGTGTCAGCCCATCTTTTCTGTGTCATTTTCTTACATGTGCTGTTCCTTTTCAGATTTATGATGGTAAAGACAACACTGCCCACATGCTGGGAGCCTTCACAGGTTCGGCCATGCTGGGCCTGACCCTCATCAGCACCTCAAACCATCTGTGGCTGGAGTTCTTTTCGGACGTGGAGGCCACAGGAGAGGGCTTCAAACTGGTCTACTCCAGTAAGGCGTTCCGCATTACTCCCACCTGCAGCACACGGTCCACACTGATAAAAAGTATATATGAGAAGTGATTACACTAAAGAACTTTCTTTCTACTTGATATACCACACTAAAATTTATTTCCTTGGTAGAAAGAAATGATTTTGGATTAGTTTGACATAAAAGCAGTACTTGGCACTTTGACACTACACGTCCCCAGAGTGAAACCGGACTGAAACCAATTTGGATCAGTTCAGACAGTGTTTCTAGAGCCTCTTTGGGTTTCAAGCTCATAGGAGACGCGCTTCCTGGTAGCGTAGCGAGAACCTAGCGGCTGCGGCAATCAAATGAAACAAAGGTTTAACAGCGACCAGACGACGAGCTATGGGTTGAGCTAGGTTAAATAATAGGAAGCATGCTGTGCAAACCAAAAGTCAAAACACGACTTAAAGCAAACCCTGGCTAGAATTCCAGTGACTGGGATCACCGGGGGTGGGGCTAAGGTGTCTCAGATATTACACCCTTTAAGTCATGTGATATAAGTGGAGTAGATGTATTACCTATAATGCTGTGCAATTCACTTTAAAAGCAAAATGACAAAATGGTTTTGGGTAAAACCTTACTTTGAAGTGACTTAAAATATCTACTTTTATATTGCAGATTAAAATAATCTTTCTGTGAAAAAAGCTTTCTGACAAATATAAATTATTATCTTTACTTGAAAATAGTCACATTTAAAGTCAAAATAACTACAGAAATGTTCATTGTGGAAGAATTGTGTTCATTTATGATAAACTAATGAAATCACAATTTTCAGTTCAGCTCAATCAAGTTGTACCAACCCAGGGCAGGTGCTAACACACCGCAGGGCACATACTCTCACACATTCACACCTTACGGGGTCACCAATCAACCTACATAGCATGCTCTTGGACTGTGAGAGGAAGCAGAAGCCCCCAGCAGAAACCCACACAAACACGGGGAGAGCATTGAAACTCCACACAGAAAGGCCCTACAGCCGACCTGGGGATTGAACCCAGGACCCTGTCACTGTGAAGCAGTATCACAAACCACTGTGCCACCGTGCCCCTCAAGATTTCACAATGTAAATGATTTCGTTAAGAAATGTATTTCTGCTTAAAATGGCTCTTAATTTTGCAGTAAATAAGACACAAGTACCTGAGCAGTTACATATGCCTTTGGGTACAATGTTAGCATTATGTGTTCACAGCCGAACCCAAATCAGTGGTGCTGTGAATAAACAGTTTCTTCATGAGAGGCATACAAAGTCCAAAGTTCGAAGTTCCCGAAAGCACTTGAAACACACAAAGCTTTAGTCAGCTCAGAGGGATTATGAACGAGTGGACCGTGAGGACACGCCGCTCTCTTTGCTGACCTTGCCATGGTCCGCACAAAGGCAGTTGAGCGAGCATCCGGTCGGCATTGGGCCGGGCTTAATACCATTGTGTCCACCGCCTGGGATTCGGCAGGGTTTTAGTTCCAGTGGGGGAGAAGGCATTAACCTGCTGGTGAGCTATCTCATTTAAAATCGGCTAAATCCCTGTCTGTCTGCGATTCCATTCCACCTGCGGGATTAGCCATTTGAGTGCATAATAAAGGTCAGAGTGAGGCGCGAGAAGGTGAGGCCACCACCGTTCACCTGGACACCGTAATGCAGCTGCCAAATGAAGACAGGGGAACGAAGGAAAATGGATTAAAATGGCTTCTTTTATGTAGTCCAGTCTTTTGGGGCCTACCTGGGAAAAGTGCCGTGAGACAATGACCTGTAATCAACTGGTAATCAAGACCGGGTGGCAGAAGGCGGTGGTCAGGGCGCTTTTCTGCCATGCTGGAGGCAGAAATCTGCCATGGCTGACTTTACTCCACAGACAGCATTACCTCTAGATGGGTGCAGGCTATCAAAGCCCTGATGCAGTTGTGAGATGGTTTCAGTGGGGCTATTATCATGTGCGTTTCCTTAAGTGATACCTGAGCAGATTTGTTACACGAGGCAGCAATTGCTTGTCACAGGCCGAGAGGTTATTTACTACAGCTGAAGAAGCTCTAGAGGGTTCAGTAAATAGGAACGTAATTGTTGGGTTTAACAAATATGAATCCTAATGAATCCTAGAACTTGGCCTGGTTTGGCCCTGCCTTTTGCAATCCATTAAAAGTAGAGGTGGAAAATGTTAAAAGCTTGGCCAGGGAGTTGATCCAAACATTTGAATTTGAACATTATGAGCAACTCATGTAACAATGTCGGTAGCCATTTTTAGTGCTGGTTCTCCTTTCAATGAACTGGTGAAGGGTAGCCCTGTTTATCTTAATGGTTCAGCATAATCTGTGAGGAATAATCTTTGGTATTGAGCTAAATAGAATTAGCTGAAGAAGAATGAGCTAAAAAAAATAAATTCTATATAGTTTTAAAATTTGCTTGCAGTGGGCAAGGGCTCAAAAGCTACCTGGCTAATTAAAATTCACATTTTTTATTTTTTTAAATACAGTTAACTGCAGATCTGTCTCTGCAGTGGTTAACGCTGTAGCCTTACCCTTACAAAAACAACGCTTTGGGGAAAACATTGTCAGTCACTAGTGGCAAACTTGCAGCAATTTTCTGGCAACAATGACAAATTGCCACTAGTGACAAATTGCCAGTGATTGGCCAGTAATGACAAACTTGTAGTGAACGTTTGTTGACAAATTTGCCAGGTGCATATATTTTCCACAAAGTTTGATAGAAACTAATTTGCGTGTAAAAATATGACCTGCTGCCAATTTGTGGCAACATTTCCAAAATTTAATGGCAACAGATTGCCGGGAGCCTAAAATCTTTGTGAGGGCTACAGCGAGAAAGTCCTGTGTTCGTTCTCCAGATTGGCCATGTGCTCTCCCTGTGTTCGTGTGGGTTTCTTCTGGGTGCTAATGTTTCCTCCCACAGTCCAAAAGCATGCAATATAGGTAGATTGGTGACTCTAAATTGGCTCCATAAGGTGTGACTAAGAGTGTTGAGTGTGAGTGTGTGTCCTGTGGTGTGTGCCCACCCAGGGTTGATCCCCGCCTTGTGCCCATGGTGCCGGAATAGGCTCCAGTCCCTGTGACCCTGATAGGGATTAAGCGGTTCAGAAAATGAATGAATGCATGTCTCTACAGGTTTTGAGCTGTCTCACTGTGAGGACCCCGGTGTGCCCCAGTTTGGCTTCAAGGTGAACGACCAGGGACACTTCTCTGGCAGCACCATCACCTACAAGTGCAACCCCGGCTACACCCTACATGGCAGCAGCGTGCTCAAATGCATGACCGGGGAGAGACGTGCCTGGGACAACCCCCTGCCCTCCTGCATAGGTAAGGTTCATCTCTTCACCTCATCTTGACAGCTTGAATCAAAGGCAACTGGACAGCTATTCAAAATTCATGAACAGCGTTTGACCTTTGTTTCTTTAGTTCTTCTAGGCTTCTTAGTTAAAAATCTGATGGGGAGTACTTATCCTCTAGTGGGGCTTTCATCTTGAAAGTGGTCATTGACATGCCCTGTCATCCAACAATTGTTAGGGTCACATGGTGTAGGTGTGGATCAAGGCATGGGTCATTGGTTTCACCTGAGACAAGATGTGAACCCTTTGCAGATTGTTGCTGCTCACATTTAAATCATCTAAGAAGGGATTTTAAGACTGCATTGTAGATGACTGATAATTGCTGTCCTCCAACGATTGTTAGGGTCATACCAGGGCAAGACTCAGCTTTAAGAATGAGGGAGACTTGTTTCAAGATACACATTTTGGAGAGGTTTACATTTTGGAGAGGGATCAACATGTCTTAGAGAATTGTCAAGAAAAGTGAGTTAAAACTTGTCATTGTGAACAAACCACTGCACAACAAACTGTGAACACAACAAAATGTGAGCTCTGCATTTGACTCATCAGTGAAGGAGCATTGGGCAATTGATATGGGCAGCACCCAGGATGCAGTGTTTCATTGGCAGCTCCCAGGGAGCAGTTCTTGTGGACGGTATCTTGCTCATGAGTACCTCAGTGATACATTTACCAGTCCAGGATTCGAACTAATGACCGTCCCATCATAGGATGAGCTCCCTAACTGTTACGCTTCCAACTGCCCAACCAACTGGAGGACATCCAGATCCAACTGGAACCACCATCATTGGCTACACCAATTATCAGCCACCTACAATACAGTCATACCATCTGTTCCCATGTGACTTAAATGTGGGGCTAGCCACCTGTAAGTTGTTCACACCTTGACTCAGGTGAATCCAATGACCCAATGACTCCGTGATTCACATATTGTTTAAGCTAAAAGGAACAGTGGGCAGCTGACATGGGCAGTGCCCAGGGAGCAGTGCTTGAGGATGGTACCTTGCTCATGAGTACCTTTAACGGTGCATGATTCACAACCTTCTGATCACAGGATGAGCGCCCTAACTGTTATACTCTACCAAATGCCCCCAAAATAGGTAATACTCTCTCAGCGTTAACAATAATCACAGTTTAAAACCTCCTGACCTCCCTGCGACCATATCTGGCCAGCCTAGCTTGCTGTTATTGGCTGATCTTTGTTGTAAAGCCCCTCCCCTTTTCTATACGACTCTGCAGCAGTCTTCACCACATCTGTATTCTTCAAACGTACCGGCAAGCTGCATCTGCATCTCTAATCCAAAGGGCTTAATTCTGCCTCATGTTCTCTTTATAAAGCTCTGTTTAAAATGGCAGCACTTTGCATTTCTTAGGTGAATACAAATGTCCAGTGATTGCATTAACAAATGTAGGGAAGTTTTAGACGTGCAAATTAAATACTTCTCTCTGTGTCCAACATTTAAGATCAGCCACTCACTGAATTCAGATCTAACACATTTGGCAGGGTCGAGATTTCGGAGGCTAGTGCTCTCTCTCCGGCAGACGCATGGGAGTTGATACAGGACCGTGTGCAGCTATTAATTCCTTCATTTTCCTGATGGATGGTAATTAGGGGGAATTGGCCTCTAAAGAGCCAGATATTGGTATGCCCACTGACCCAAGATCAGATTTTCTCAATGTTAGATTCAGTTTTAATGAGGACCGATTAGCCACTAAACTCTCATCTGGACCTCATCCCCAGACCATATGTAGATGGAACCCACGACAGAAAAATTTGTTTGTGCACCACATCATGTTACTGGTGAAATGAGACAAAGCCAGGAAACGGATATTTGTTCCGTGTTCCGTGTAAATACAGTACTCCCTTCCTCGTAGTGGACTACTGAGTCGGCCAACCTTGACAATTTCAGGCCAATATATGAGCCTTATCGGCCAGCATTAATAATAGATGTTTAATAATGTGGAGGGATATTTTATTTCCTTAGACTTTTGGAAATATCTGGGTCATTTGGTGTGACCTTTTGCAAAGCAGGGTGAGAACTTATACCCTTTGCCTTTTTTATTGTCGATAAAATATTTAATCTTTGGTTTATAATCCAAGTCCACTGCTATGAGGTATGGATGACACAATGAGTGTGATGCTAAATCATTTCTTTTCACATTAGGTGTGATATGAGATAAAAAGAATCCCACTGGACCACTTCAAAACGAAGGTTAAAGGCATGCTCTACAGTATTAACTTTCCTACATCGTTAGCTGCAGAGCAGTGTAGGAAGCTACTACTTTGAAACGATAGCTTTTCAAGCGGAATGAACAATCAGGACTCAACTAAACACAGATGATTCGCATAATCAAACAAATAAGGGGCAAGACACAAAGGAAAAAATTGTGGCCGCCTAAGTGAAAGTCCAGGGGAATCTGTGACAGCTACAACGTACTTATGATTTAAAGTACCTAAGATAACGCCAAACTACTGTTTCAATGTAGTAGTTAGCTACAGTACAAAAAAATTACAAGAAAAAGTAGCTATCAACATTAAACTAGTTTTACAGCTGCAGATTGTTGCTTCCATCTTGGCCAGTGTAGACTCCATTCTCCGACTCCATCTAGCAGCTGCCAGGAGTGCACTGTGACAACTTTTAAGTGAGTGATTATTTGTCCAGAGAACAACGAAATGTGAGCTCCACGTTTGACCCATCTGTGAAGGAGCAGTGAGCAGGTGACAGGCATCCAGGCAGCAGTGCAGTGCCCCCCAGTACCTTTACCAGTTTGGGACTTGAACCAGTGAACCATCTCTGATCATGGGGCCAACTGCCTAACCATTACACCATGTGGGCATGGTACCGTATAAGATGCTACTTCTGCCAATTTGACACCAATCAGAAACACCTGGTAGCGCAAAGTCTTTAGTGGTAGCAGTTGGTAGCATAACAGTTAGAACATTTGCCCATGATCGGAAGGTTGGCACGGTAAAGATACCACTGAGGTACTCATGAACAAGGTACCATCCCTAAGCACTGCTCGCCCTGGGCACTGCCCATGTCAGCTGCCCACTGCTCCTTCACGGATGAGTGAAATGCCGAGGTCACATTTGGTTGTGGTGCACTGTGTGCGGTGGTGTGTTCACAATGACAAATAATCACTTTTACTTTATATAAAGAGAAAACTAATTTTAGATACATTTTTGTAATGATGTTTTGTTTTGCTGCAATATCTCGCTGTTTATGACAAAATATAGCTAGTTACTTTTAAATCGACATCATTTTTAAAGTACCTTGGCTACTGATAAGTAGTAAAATTGCTACCTGTGGCTACCTACTCAATCCTGTTGTGGTCAAAGATCCAGACAACATCTACATCCTCAGACAACTCGACCTGTCATGCTGTGATAATTGAGTTGGGTAAAACACAGGATTGTCTGAGCATCTAACTGAGATCTCCATCAGCTCTCCAGCCCATTTGCCCAGATTTTCAACACCTCTGAGTGGCCAATCAGAGGTGATTGAGTGCTCCTGAGCTGCGGCTGACGCGTGATTGAGCAGCTGCTGTGATGAGCGATGAGCGCGGCCTGGTGTTGGTTTAGAGGGAGGCTGCTCTAGGCCCGGTGTCTAAAAAACACTCTAATGTTCAGATTAATCAAGTTGTGATCTGAACCCTGTTATTCAGGCTTCATTGAACTGTGCGTCCATTGTTTGTCATGTAGATGGCTTATGCAAATGAGGCTTATTGAAAGAAAACGCTGATGCGGTGCCCCATTAACAAGCGATGCCCACCTTCCCGAAAGGCTCACGCCCAGAATCATGCACTGAAAAATAAGAAACCTGTGTGTGAAGTTCAGTTTTATTTCTGTACAGCTTTTTACAACAGACACTGTCACAAAGTAGCTTTACATATTCCTAATGAGCAAGTCTGGTGAAATAGAGATGACGGGGGCTCTGTACCTTGCCCATAACTTAGCAAATTCACAATTCTTTCACTGTTGCATTCAGAATTATTATTTAAGTGGATTTAAGTGAATATTTTTTTGTCATTGTGAACACACCACACAGAGCACCATAATGAAATGTGAGCTTTGCATTTGAACCATCCCTAATGTTGGGAGTGGGCAGCTTTATTGGCAGTGCCTGGCGAGCAGTGCTTGGGGATGGTACCTTGCTCATGAGCACCTCAGTAGTACCCAGTAGTAACTTGGGATTGACACCCCTCCAATCATGGGACCAACTCCCTAACCATTACGCTATCACTATCCCAAAATGGCTATAGGGCAGTGGTAGCATAACGGTTAGGGAGCAAGTGCACGTTCACAGATGGGTCAAATGCCAAGTTAATATTTCATTGTGGTGTACTGTGTGCTGTGCTGTGGTGTTTGCAAAAAAAAACAGGTTGTAGGCTCAAATCATACTTCCAGCAATACCACAACTGGGTCCCTGAGCAAGACCCTTAGGGTGACTGGCCCTGTAATTAGGAAATGGAAGTCATTCTGGATAAGTGCTAAATGTCATAAATGGAAATGTAGATGCTGAGAGGATTCTGGCGATCTGGAGGTTTAGCAGAAGAAACCACAGAAGAGCAAGGTCTTGAAGTATTACTTTTACATGAAATGCGCATCAGAGTACAAAGTGCATACAGTAGATGAAGTGCAGCACAGGATCTCCGGCAGGCCTTGCTAATTTTGCCGGCAGACAAGCTAAAAGAAAGAGTCGCCCATTGAAGTTTCTTTTGAGACATTTGCAAAGTTACTTATTAGCATGTGAAAGCTCAGCAGTGCCAAGCTGATGTGAGCTACGCTGGTGCATTTAGACCGACCCTGTGAGAAGACATTGAGACGTGCCACCGGCTCATTGGCTCGCTGATTGATCCCAGCGCTCAGAACGGGCAAACGTTAGCACTGTTTTGGCACTAGACTGCCAATGGCATGCCGAAGAGGAGAGCGATGAAGCAAGAGTGAGAGAGAATCTGGGCATCTGCCCACAGCTCTGACTGAAGTCCCATATTGATTAAGGAGGATGATTCAGCCTCAGATTCCACAGCTCCATATCGCATGATTTGTTTTCCAGCCACCTCGAATTATTTGAACGGAGCCTCAGAAGGTGTGATGGATTTTTGCATGAATGTGAAGGGTGGGGGAGAAATCCCAGATGTTTGATCTCTTTTTCTTCCCTCTTCCTTCTTGTGATCCCTGCCTCTCTCTCTTTCTTCCTCTGCATTTCTTTCTCTCTCATCCTCTGCCTTCCTCTCTCTTTCCATAGCTGAATGCGGGGGACGCTTTAAAGGGGAATCATCTGGGCGCATCCTGTCTCCTGGCTACCCGTTTCCATACGACAACAACTTGAGATGCACCTGGATCATCGAGGTGGACTCTGGAAATATCGTCAGGTGCCGATCACACACGTACCCTTTCGCTCTGCCGCTCCACATGATCTCTCCAGGTCGAAATCAATACCTTACCAAGTCTACATAGGTGCCTGCAGCCTGAGACAAGATCTCTTTAACTATTTATATGCCACTTACAAGGCAAAAATGAGCATCAATATCTCATCTATATGGGGACAAGGAGACGTCAGGGGAGTTGATAACACCCCCCTCACAAATCAGTTTTCCAAATGGTGTTTGAATGGTAGAAGTCATTATTGGGCACAGAACGCTGTTCACAGATTCAATCATTACGGCTGCATGAAAGCCAAAAGCCCTGCAACCTTGAAGGCGAGATAATTCGTCCTTTTTCGAACTCTCGCAGCATCGAAGGCCTTTCTGAAATCAGATATTCACACATTACTTTTTCATCTACTCACTGATGTCTCATTCAGACCGGTTTGCGGAATTATTATTAAGAGCCATGGCGCAGACGGGCCCGGGCAGTGCCATCACGCAATTATTGCACCCGGGGGCTCAATGTTAGTGATAAAATAACATGCAAAGCCGTTCTGTGTCTGAGCAATATGTAAAAAGATTATCTTGTTATTTGATCTTCACTGAAATCCACAAGTTTTGTATGAGGTTTAGTCCCATTTGAAGCATAATATCGCAAGATGCAAAGGAAGGTTAGGTGTAATCTAACCAGAATTGGCAGATTGATGTGAAGGATTTATGGAGCATATGCATTTTAGATTAGGTAATGCCAATGCCCATGACTTTATCTCTGGTGGAACGGGTATGACAGTGCAGATCACACTGCGGATATCTACACTGCCTGATTTATTGTTTCAATCTAATCAGTTTGCAGTTTCTGGCATTTGACACGGAGGCGTCCCACGACATCCTGAAGGTCTGGGATGGCCCTCCTGAGAATGAGATGTCCCTGAGGGAGGTGAGTGGCTCTCTGCTCCCCGAAGGCATCCACAGCACCCTCAACCTGGTGACCATCCAGTTCGAGACTGACTTCTACATCAGCAAGTCTGGCTTCGCCATCGAGTTCTCCAGTGAGTCTCTTCACTTCAGATTATTTGTTCTTGAGGAAACAGCTTAAATTGTTTATAGATTCTCTCTGACAATAGGCAATGGACTCTGCATAAGAACGTTAGCTAAATGCCAGGAAACTCGTAGAAATTGTCAAATTCTAGGTTGTCACTATTACAGGATGACCAGATTTAAGGTTGTTGGCAGGGGGCCTGGGAGGGGTATGTGGCAGCATGGCCATGTTATTGTGGCCTCCCCTCACTTCCACTCAATTTATGCAGTAAGGCTATAAGAAAAGCTAGTGGAAGTGAGTAGGGGGAGGGTGAAGTAACATGTTTGGGAAAGTCTGAGGGAAATGCAGTGCAAATCCAGTGTAAGAATGTTTGAGGCTTAGGTAGAATGAAATCCCAGTCAAGTGACTGGAATTTTACAATTTACAACATACTGAACATATACTTAGAAAAGCATATATGTGTCAGTCAGTCAGCCATTATCTGAACTGCTTAATCCCAACTGGGATCACAGGGGAACCGGAGCCTATCCTGGGAACTTGCAGGCGCAGGCAGGGGACAACCCTGGGTAGCCGCCAACACACCGCAGGGCCCACACACTCACACAATCACACACACATTCACACCTTACGAAGGCCAATTTAGAGTCACCAGTTAACCTATATTGCATGCCTTTGGACTGTGGGAGGAAACCGGAGCACCCGGAGGAAGCCCACGTGAACATGGGGAGTGCATGCCAACTCCACACAGAAAGGCCCTGCAGCCATCCCCAGGGTTCGAACCCAGCACCTTCGTGCTGTGAGGCAGCAGCGCTAACCACTACGCCACTGTGCCACTGCATATATGTGTATATTTAGTAAATAATAAGTGAGTAACTAGCGAATAGAAACTCTGAGTGTATGCAGAAACTTTTGACTGGGAGAACTCTTCAAAGGTATTTGTCTATGATTGACAGAGCTAATTACTGAGACATCGGTTCACATTTATTTCCTCGGTACTGATATATTATTAGCAGCCTTCATCCCTGTAAACTGGCAGACTCGACTTGAGTGTTTCCTAATTCTCAGCATTGACTGATGGCTCATATTGGCAGATCTTGACCAACGGAACTGACTGACTGTTAATTGGATGTGTTTGTGATTGACAGGCTCTGTGGCAACGGCCTGCCGAGATCCAGGAGTTCCCATGAACGGGAGCCGGAACGGAGATGGAAGGGAGCCGGGTGACACCGTGACCTTTCAGTGTGACCCTGGATATGAGTTGCAGGGAGACATGAAGATCACCTGCATACAGGTGGAGAACCGTTACTACTGGCAGCCGAGCCCACCTGTCTGTATAGGTGAGTCCTGGGATTCAACACACTTCCAACTTTGCGTTATAATATATAGCAGCAAAACAGGGTCTCATGCAGGCCATAATGATGATAGTAATATGTGTCACAATCAAAAGTTAGTGTATGATAACAACATTAGATGGGGCAGTTGGTAGTGTAAAGGTTAGGGAAGGTCAGTGATCAGAAGGTCCCGGGTCAAGTCCCTGACAAGTAAAAACGTACCACTGAGGTACTCATGAGCAAGGTAGTGTCCCCAAGCACTGCTCCCCAGGCCCTGCCCTCCATCTGTTAAGGAGTAGGGGGTACCTTTTTTGGCAGTGCTTGGGGATGGGACCTTGCTCTTGAGTACCTCAGTGATACCTTTTACTGGTCCAGGACTTGAACTGAGGATGTATTCATCACAGGGCCAGCTCCCCAACCGTTTTGCTACCAACTGTCACACAGTTTCAGTCAGCACAGTCTGCTGATTTGTTGATAAAAACCGATTTGTTGATCGGTTATTTGTTGATAAAAACGGTTAGGCCGTTTGCCCCGTGATTGGAAGGTTGCGGGTTCAAGTCCCAAACCGATAAAGGGTACCACTGAGGTACTCATGAGCAAGGTGCTGCCCCCACGTTACCACATTACTCCCCATGCCCTGCCCTCCATCCGTGAAGGAGTAGTGGGCACCTTTTTTGGCAGTGCCTTGAGAGCAGCGCTTGGGGACAGTACTCGAAGCTCACAAGTACCTCAGAGGTACCTTTAATGGTTCGGGACTTGAACCGATGACCCATTGGTAGTGTAATGGGTAGGGTGTTCGCTTCATGATTGGTAGGTCGCCAGTTCAAGTCCTGGACCGGTAAATGGTTCCACTGAGGTACCGTCCCTACGTACTGCTCCCCAAGCACTGCCCATGTCAACTGCCCACTGCTCCTTCACAAATGGGTCAACTGCAGACGTTACATTTGTTTGTTGTGCACTGTGTTGTGTTCACAATGACAAATCATCTTTCACTGCCAGTGTTGTTTCTTCTCCAACATTTAAAGAGATTACATCTAAAACTACTTCTCACTTTGCACAAGAACGTGCCCAAATGTACGGTTCACCCGACCGTCTGATTTCTTGCTTGCGAGAATGAAAAATCAGAAAATGACTTTTAAGTGTCTGCTCCGCTCGGGTTTCCTCCGGTGTGATGATTTGCATTTCTGTCAAAAGATTCTCGAGAGTTGTGAATGCCAAGCGCCACTCGAGCCAGAGAGTCATTCACATGGCCGCCATCATCCTGACAACGTCAAAGTGCCCAAATTAATGAATATCAAATTACCAGATTTGGATTGGCTTCCGACTTTCAAGCTACTTCAGTAGCAAGAAGAAAAAATGTGGAGGAGCATCACTTCGCCTGGTCTTTTCATGTGCTCTCGTCTAATTATCTCTTTCTCTCTCTCTCTCTCTCACTCTCTCTCGCTCTCTCTCACCGTCCTTACTGCAGCTCTATCACTCTCTCTCTCTCTCCACTGCTCCCCATCGCCATGTGTTTAGCGTGTGTGTTTAGCATGTGTGTTTAGCGTGTGTTTAGCATGTGCTGCAGCTCATGTGACTTGCGTATGTTCCCCCAGCTCCATGTGGAGGGAATCTGACCGGTTCATCGGGCTTCATCCTCTCCCCCAACTACCCTCACCCCTACCCCCACAGCAAGGACTGCGACTGGCTGATATCCGTCAACTCCGACTACGTGCTGTCGCTCGCCTTCATCAGGTAAACACCACGACCAACACAAGCTCTTCTTATTTATGCACTTTACATACACAGATGGCAGTAGTTTTGCAGTCTTATGATTTACTTTACTCTGAGGTTCAAATTTGGTCATTAGTGTAAACTGTGAATGCTTATAAATTACAGAATGTGATCTCAAGTATCGACAAACATATCTTTACTGAAATATGTAACGGGTATAATATTACTGAAAAATTATTCAAAAGGTCTTAAATAACTGTGTTGCGGTAAGATGTGATACATGGTGAACACTTACCATCTATCAGTTATTTTTTCTAGTCGACTTCATTGATTAGGTCGAATAATCATTGCAGCCTTAGTTCATATGTTGATGTTCTCTCCAGAGTGCAGGAAGAGTAAGTTGAATGTGAGAAGCAACAGATTCTTTTCTCCCCCATCAGCTCTAGATATGTCAAGTAATTATGTAACAGTTAGGGCTATCACTGTCTGAATTAAAATGCGCTTCATGTCCGAGGCAGATAATGAGCCCAGCTGGAATTCTTTGCTCATTTTGCCAGTAATGAACCCTTATTTTTTCTCTTTCCCCTCTCTCCCTCCCTCCCTTCTTCAGACTCACTTTAAGGTGGTGTCTTAGGTCTGACTGATGTGACCAATTAATAAAGAAGAAAAGTTGATATATGTGCTGCAAAGTCAAATAATATTGCTAATTGCATCCATTTTTCATTTAACCTTTGCATGGCGAGGCTTGCAGCATGAGGGCCGAGTTTCCCTCATACAGGGTTGACGTAAGGTTAAGATGTGAGGAGTCCTACTGAAACGCTGTGAGCCTGACGGATTGGCCGACCTCAGCTCATTTCGGGCTAATAGGAAGAATATTTAGCTGTCGTAAACCACAATTAAGGCAATGTTCTCTTTTTAAAAATTTGATATTTTTTAGTTCTCTTAGGATTATTGTGAGAGCTCAGCATGCAAGGTGTGTGAAATTTGGCACTCTTCAATAACTTATACACATACATGAGACACATATCAGACCCTCAAGGATTTTGCCATGTTCTGATCACAACTATTAAGACCAATTCAGCCAGTCCCCGTGAATTCATTACTACCGTGCAATTTTGACCAATTACCGCAACTTTTCTCAATTTCTGATTTCCGGTTTGGCAAAATGCATACAGTAAATATACAGTACGTTATATATCTCAGAAATCGCATATATATATATATATATATATAGAGAGAGAGAGAGAGAGATATTACATATTTTATTTTACATAAAGAAGCAGTTATTCTTATATATATATATATATATATATATATATATATATATATATATATATATATATATATATATATATATATATATATATATATATATATAGTATTTCAGTGGAAATGTGTATTTAACACATTCTCTCTCATTCTCTTTATACAGATGCTATTTTCCCACTGCATTGCTCTGGTTGACTTGCTTGTCTCCCTCTAAAGCCCTCAAAGTTCTTAATTACCGTCATATGCCAGGCAGATAATAAAATGCAGCATAGCTCAGTGGGTAGCATCATCACCAGGTTTGGCATTAATGCGAGCTAGCCTTGTTCACATTTGAATATTTTTTCCTCCTCTCGCAGTAAATAAGCATGTTGGAGTTGCACCAGTGAGTGAGGCAGCTTTTTAAACAGGTTTCTAATGAATGGCTCTCGATCAGTTCCATCTCAGCCACTTTCATTACACAGTCCATTACTGGCATCATTCTCCTTAAAAAAGACCACAATGTGAAATATGTCCTCAGCCCAAAAACCCCCAAAATAAGGTAAAAAACACGACTGACCGGAGCGACTGAACCCGCTATCGTTCTGTCGTCTTTATTTAGCATTAGCATTATCGGCAAATCTCATTACCCACAAAGCTAATTGTTTACTGATTGACAGCTCCAGAGGCTAGGCAGTGGTAAGGAGAGAAAATAACACTTCTGACGCATCTGCTTATCAAAAATTAATTAGGAAAATTTGCCCAAATTCCCATGTTTAGTTTTCTATTATCTAAGAGCGAGCCCAGAGCAATAGAATCCGAGGCAGTGGAGTGTGTCGCGCACGCTTAGCATTCTCTTGCCGCGTAATGGGGAGAAAAGGAAAGTAAATCTGATCCAGTCACAATCCATCTAATGCAAATGACTGCATTGATGGGGGAAACCTCAGCGTCACACCTTATTGAAGATGAAAAGGTGCGAATGTTTATCTCTGTCTCAGAGACCCAGGAGCACGGCAGAGCCTTAGATTGCACCCCCAGTATTGTGCTGGGGTTTTATTTTTTTATTTCATATATTTTCTCCCCGTAGCTCTGAAGACGGGAAACTGCATGACGTCCATGTCACGTCTGAGTACTTATGGATTCTGTGTTTGCAGCCCACACCCACGAGGGCTATACGGAGACGAATAGAGCTCATGGTCTAATGTATCTAGCTAAAGTAAAGATAGAAAGAGCATCTACCACCTAAGGGAACTGTGCAATCCTCTGTGACCAACACATTTAAAATTCTTCAAAGTCGTCCCATGCATGTCCTATGAAATGTCAAAAAATATCCATGTACTTTTCTTGGATGAACTTCCAGATGTCGGCGCCTTCTCCAGCAGGTTACGCCCAGCCGTGACGCTCTCTTACAGTCCGGCCTGGGAGTCCTGAGCTATGTCGAGGGTTCTCGGGCGTCGCTCCTTTGATCATGGAGGAATATTAGAAGGAAAACTCTTTGATCCTCTCTCCATTTTTCTTCTGTCTCACCTCGCCAGCTTCAGCATTGAGCCCAACTATGACTTTCTCTACATCTACGATGGGCCGGATAGTAACAGCCTCTGATGGTAGCGCTTTCAGGACAGTAAGTTACCCGAGAGAATCGAGAGCAGCTCCAACACCATGCACCTAGCCTTCCGGAGCGACGGCTCTGTCAGCTACACCGGCTTTCACCTGGAGTACAAAGGTGGGCTTTAGCAACTAACATAGTGCACATTAGCAACTAACATAGTGTACATTAGCAACTAACATAGTGTACATTAGCAACTAACATAGTGAA
The DNA here is from genome assembly GCA_032718565.1 of Distichodus sexfasciatus. Taxonomy (NCBI): domain Eukaryota; kingdom Metazoa; phylum Chordata; class Actinopteri; order Characiformes; family Distichodontidae; genus Distichodus; species Distichodus sexfasciatus. The sequence continues at coordinate 1,647,448 of JAVGVS010000030.1, read as the reverse complement.
CATTAGCAACTAACATAGTGCACTTTAGCAACTAACATAGTGCACTTTAGCAACTAACATAGTGTACATTAGCAACTAACATAGTGTACATTAGCCACTAACATAGTGCACATTAGCAATCTTAACGAAGTGCACATTAGCAACTAACGAAAAGTACATTAGTTAAATCAACGTAGTAAACATTAGCAACTAACATAGTGCACATTAGCAACTAACATATAGTGCACATTAGCAACTAACATATAGTGCACATTAGCAACTAACACAGTGCACATTAGCAACTAACATAGTGTACATTAGCAATTAACATATAGTGTACATTAGCAACTAACATAGTGCACATTAGCAACTAACATAGTGCACATTAGCAATTAACATAGTGTACATTAGCAATTAACATAGTGTACATTAGCAACTAACATAGTGCACATTAGCAACTAACATAGTGCACATTAGCAACTAACATAGTGTACATTAGCAATTAACATATAGTGTACATTAGCAACTAATATAGTGTTGCTAACATAGTTAGCAATGCTAGTGACTTGCTTTGGGAACGATTCCAGATCGCTCCACGTTCTCTCAATACCTGATCCAGCTATTTGAATCGTTATCAGACTGATATCTGATCCACGTATCGGATCAGTGCTTCCCTAGTTCTAGCACAACTACAGTAAGAGACTCCTCAATATTTCCTAGCACAGGGTTGTCATTGATTTTGCAGTTCATTTTATGATGAACTCAGATGAAATATTCTCCGTGTGAAATCCTGTGCCAAGGAATCAGATTTTTCGAGTGTTTCGACTATAATGGAGGTGCTAATATAAAGGAAACGCTAATATTTCTTTTGATCGTGCTTCAATTACAATGCAGAATAGAGAAGGTACTTTACCGAGTCGTTAATCTTGTATTATTTTTCCGGTTTCACTCTTGTCCTCCTCCATATTTTTCATGCAGCCAAGTTGAGGGAGTCATGCTGGATCTCGGCAATGTGATGAATGGAGCTCAGGCTGGGCAGCGACTACAACCCGCCCACGGTGACGCTCTACTGCTAGCCGCCACGCCCCTGCAGGGCTACTTCCACCTCACCTGCATCATGGGCGACGACGGCAGACCCGGCTGGAACCGAGTGCTGCCCAGCTGTCAAGGTGAATGCTGTATTTCAGTGTTTTAACTAATCACGTGGGAAGGCAAGAGATGAGTTTCAGAGGCCACCCCGGGAGCCGATTCCTCCAAGAAGATCCCAATAACATATTCCAATAGGAGTCCAGATCTCGAAAACACAAAAATTTAGTATTTATCAAAGGCTGAGCTAGAACCAAGGTCAAGAAATTTGATCAGTGCAAACGCAATCAGAGTCAAGCAATGGCTTGGCAACTAGGTAGCAATACTTCGCCAAATAATGTAATGACACTTAAATAAGGTCTTAAATAAAAAGGTGTAAGAAGCAGATCTTTCCGAAGTTAATTTGGCTGCGAGTCCCTAGTAGAGGAGGGGTACTACACCCGGATTCACCACAAATTGGTGTTCAAATGCTAATTTTTGGGTGTAAACTGCCACAATTCCACTCTGTACCCAAAGATACTGATCCGAAATTTTGTTTAATTATTCCAATGACATTAATTTTAATTGTTAATCTGTATTTACTAAATCTGTACCTTTCAAATGGATACATAAAGGTACATTTTTCTCACTAGAGGTGCAGAAATGTTCTTTTAGAGGTACCACCAAGAAGGTATATAACTAGGGATGCACAATATGAGAATTATCGGTCGATGCCGATATCCGATATTTTTATGCTTACATCTGCCGATACTAATGCCGAGCAAATGAGCCACCAAAGCTCCACTGCTCGCCAAAATTTTGACACAAAAACTAGGAAAAAGTTCTGACATTTCAACACAGTGCCATGTCAAAGCAGAGTGGAGCATTTCCAGCATAGTGCACAACATTTTAAGAAAAGTCACTTTCCACCCTATGTAGTGTACCAAGTCAAATAGGGCGCGTGTGACACTCCGTGTGCACTACCTAGTGTGTGTAGAGAACTCGAGCTATTTGGCTATTTACATGGTTGAGATGCATACTACCACATAGAGAAGTATGATAAGAGCGCCTTGCCTACCATACTTTTAAATGCGGCAGTACGCAGCTCGGGACACAGCCCACGTGCGAGCTCACATTCACTAACTGAGGCAAACTCGCAACTTTTTTTCAATGTGCAGGCAGAGATGAGACTTTGCTTGCGAATGTTCCATTGCGTGCTCAGAATTTTGCCACAAAATAATGGCATACATTGCAAGACAGAAGGTGCAGGATGTTTAAAATCTGACCTCGGACCTTGGACGTGCCTGGCACACGCACTACCTTTCCAACGTATAAGAAATGCGCTAAAATTTAGAGCACTTAAGCATCGGTCCGCACATGACTTAACAAAATTCAGATTCCGATGTTATCATGCATCCCTATACATAATTGTTGGGTGTGAAAATTGTAGACTCTGATAGGGTGCAGTGTGAATGACAAAGCATTTGTGCCTTTTATAGTCCATTCTATTACCTATGTTTAGTGTGTGATAGGTTCAAATCTAGCCTTCTCCTAATTTATCATTGATCCCTGAGCAAGACCTTAAACTTAATTGCCTTGAAGGAAACCATATCTTGGATAAAAAGTCGCTTTTGTATGTTTGCATTCGCGGTAAGTTAACCTGATTTGCAGGTGTTTGTGTGTTCCAGCTCCATGTGGAAGTCGCTCGACGGGGTCTGAGGAATCCGTCCTGTCGCCAAACTTCCCCAGAAACTACACGTCAGGCCAGCTGCGTACTCCATCTCTGTGCCCAGGGAATTCGGTACGAGTTTGCCTTCTAAATATAAAAAAACTCATTCCAGTTAGGACTCGATGTCTGTACCATCCAGAGGCGCATGGATTTTTTAACAGGGTTCTGCTAGCTGGAAACTTGCCGGTTTATTGAAAATTGACGTCACCATGTCAGTTTCATGCCCGGCGCCGGTTGAGCAGTCGGAGTAAACGCAGCTCCACATTCTCTTTCATTCAGCCATACAAAATCCTCTGTTCCAAGTAAGCAGGGTGGAAACTCCTGGGTGGATTACAGAGCCGCTCTCCGCATTCATTTGGGTCCGTGGATTTAGCCTTTTCCAAGAAAGGAGGTGCTCGTCGGTAACTTAGCAACTAGCTGCCAATTTTCTGTCTTGCTCTCGAAAAGGAAAGGCATGCTGGCACTGCCGGAGCCCAAACCGCCCTGCTGCCAGCATATTAATTTACGTGGGAGGAGCTTGGAGCTCGTGTTCAGTGACTTCCTCCGCTCCTAAAAGTTTTAACCCACCAGCATGCTCATTAGATTATGGCGTTACTCTAGAAAACAGCAGCTCCGGTGGATGACGCGAGTGACCCGAGCCGAAAAATGCACCGTTCCTTACACTTCATCCACTGCAAGTCGTTTGAAGTGTCACTCATTTGACGCTCTTTAGAGAACTCACACTAGCATCGTGACGTAAATCACTGAAGAGACACTTCCAGAAAACGGATCAATGCTTTTGTATGTACCTCATTGAAAATGATTTTTAAAACACTTTGTAAACCAGTTCACTCATAGCAGGTGTATTCAACTAAAATTCAAAGAGACTTGAGGTTGCCAGATAGACCGAATGAGGGCTCATATTTGTCCAGTCTACTGTAGTGTCTGTTACATTTGGTATTGCCCTAATTAGCGTACTAATGTTTGCACTGTTACCACACTGTCTTAGCATAACACAATGCTGATGTTAGCTGTCACAAGTCACTGTTTCTGTTTCACATGGGCTACAATCTATGATCCAATATGAATAACGTTATTCAACGGTTGAAAATATTTGTAATATTCATCCCTACATCTAGTGGTGATACAAGTTAGCCAACTTTGGAGAAAATTAGCCACTTCGGCAGCTGTCTTTAAAATCTTCTCCGCTTAAATGCCTCCATCTTTCTTCAAACGATTTCCCATGCCGATCCTCGCTTTTGTTTCTTCTTGTCAAGACGTTTTTAAGGAGCCTTTTAGTTATAGCAACATCTCACATTTGCATCTTTAGAAGCTTAGTAGCTGCAGCTCACATCCACTAAAAACACAGTGAAGACCGAGATGGCTGCGTTCCATTTGCTACAGGAGAGTTGAACTTGGATAGAAGGGGCTAGTCTAATATTAAAGCTAACACAACCTTTCATATAAATTTTCCATCTCGAATTGCTGATCCTGTTCACCTTCTGTTCAGCTAATTAGGCTATTCATTTGGTTTTAGCAACATCAACAAGCCACATAACGCAAAATTGAGGGTGACCGGACACAAGCCTCCGGGTCCAGCTGGCTGAAATAATCAAAAACCCAGGAATCACCTCGAAACGAGAGAGCGAATCAGAATCGAGGGTGACGTGCAACCATGACGTAAATCTTTAACTCAGGCGGGAAACAGGAAACAAGATACAGGTGACAGCCCTGAAATTCCAACCTAAGTGAGAACGGTGGAAAGCCAACTCCCTTTCGAATTCCGGCGATCTGGAACCGAGTAACGGCACAGAGGTGACAAAAGTGCTAAAAATGTATATAAAATGGCAGACGGTTCTGAGCAGCCATCTTGATGTAAAATTTGTTGTTATATGTAGTAAATACCTGACCACAAGAATGCGACCTTAAATTATTTTATATACAAAACACAGCCAAAAAATAATAATGTGTTAGGATGTGTAGACACTCTAAGGCATACTTGCCAAAATTTTTACAGGTGGAATTTTTTTTTTTACAAATGGATTAAGGCAGTAACACCTGGACATTTTTGGGAGGTGTAAAGTTGAGAAATACAGTTACAAAAAGGAATTTAAACACTTTGAAACAGTATTTAACTGTTGAGACTTGTTTAAACCCATTCCAAATCTGCCAACAACAATTATGACATCCATTAAAAAAAATAAATATAGAAGCTTTATTTGTCATTGACCCTTAATTTTAGAAAATGTAAATAAAAATTAAAATGCACAGTGCATTTCAGTAATTGCTGAACCTGTAATTAGGAAATGGAAGTCGCTCTGGATACATGTGTCTGTTAAATGCTATAAATGTAAAAAACATAACCAACTTCAACAACCAACCATGGCAAAGAAACCACAGGTAAGCAGAGATAAGCAGTGACTGCATTATATTCCACTGACCCAAAATCTGTTAGTGGCGTCCAAGTCCTTCCAGACTCTCTATCAGCGCAGGATCTCAGCCGTTCTAAAGCGTTTAACGCTGGTGCTGTGGTGGATGCGGATAGAAGCTGGGATTGAAGGATTACCCAAACGGCCCCGCTCCCATGACCCACTACTGTCACTCAGCTCCTCGTATGGTTTCCTGTGCCCAGACTTCCTCCAAACCTGCCGAAATGGAACCGTGTGTGTTGAGTAAAGGTTATTGCTCAGAAGGATTTTTCCTGCATTGAGAATAATAGGGGACAAGACCGATCCGATACGTGGATCAGATATCGGTCCGATAACGACTCAAATAGATGGATCGAGTATCAGTGGCATTGGATTGATGTATTTAGTTTATCTAATGTAATAATTATGTTAGTGGCTAATGAACACTATGTTAGTTGCTAATGTTTACTATGTTAGTTGCTAATATACACTATGTTAGTGGCTACTGCATACCATATGTTAGTGGCTACGTACACTATGTTAGTGGTTAATGTACACTATGTTAGTTGCTAATGTTTACTATGTTAGCTGCTAATATACACTATGTTAGTGGCTAATGTAATAATTATGTGTTAGTGGGTTAATGTACACTATGTTAGTGGCTAATGTACACTATGTTAGTGGCTAATGTACACTATGTTAGGTGGTTACTGCACATGTTAGGTGGCTACTTAAATTATGTTAGTTGGGTTAATGTACACCATGTTAGTTGCTAATGTACACTATGTTAGTTTTTGCTAACATGCACTATGTTAGCTGCCAATATACACTTATGTTAGCTGCTAATGTACACTATGTTAGTGGCTAATGTACACTATGTTAGTTGCTAATGTACACCTATGTTAGTGGCTAATGAACACTATGTTAGTTGCTAATGTACACTATGTTAGTTGCTAACATGCACTATGTTAGTTGCCAATATACACTATGTTAATTGCTAATGTACACTATGTTAGTGGCTAATGTACACTATGTTAGTTAAGCACGTACACTATGTTAGTGGCTAATGCACACTATGTTAGTTGCTAATGTGTACACTACAAGGCTAATGTACACCATATGTTAGTGGCTAATGAACACCTATGTTAGTTGCTAATGTATTAATTATGTTAGTTGCTAATGTATTAATTATGTTAGTTGCTAACATGCACTATAAAGTTAAAGGCCAATATACACTATGTTAGTTGCTGAATGCCACTATGTTAGCTAATGTACACTATGTTAGTGGCTAATGTACACTATGTTAGTGGCTAATGTACACTATGTTAGTGGCTAATGAACACTATGTTAGTTGCTAATGTACACTATGTTAGTTGGTTAATGTACTAATTATGTTAGTGGCTAATGTACACTATGTTAGTACAATGAACACTATGTTAGTTGCCAATGTAATAATTATGTTAGTTGCCACAATATATTAATTATGTTAGTTGCTAATGCACACTATACAGTTGCTAATGCACACTATGTTAGTTGCTAATGTACACCTGCGTTAGTGCCAATGTACACTATGTTAGTTGCTAATGTACACTATGTTAGTGGCTAATGTACACTATGTTAGTTGCTAATGTACACTATGTTAGTGGCTACTGTACACAATGTTAGTGGCTAATGAACACTATGTTAGTTGCTAAAGTACACTATGTTAGTTGCCAATATACACTATGTTAGTTGCTAATGTACACTATGTGTTAGGTATTAAATGAACACTATGTTAGTTGCTACTGTACACTATGTTAGTTGGTTAATGTACACTATGTTAGTGGCTAATGAACACTATGTTAGTTGCTAATGTACACTATGTTAGTTGCTAATGTACACTATGTTAGTTGCTAACATTCACTGTTAGTTGCTAACGCTCACTATGGTAGTTGCTAATGTACACCATGTTGGTTGTTAATGCATTTGCGTTAGAAGGATAACATATGAGTGTGTAATTATTACATTGTCTTAGTTAGGAAAAACAGGCGTAAGTCAAGCATTTGCTTAAAGACAACAGAATAATCTCGCCCTCCTCACAGAGAAATATACTATCTACTAAATTATATTAGATCGGTACTGGATCGCCACCCTGTCAAGTATTTCAGCATTGTTATCAGAACTGAAAAAGTTGGATCGCTTCATCTCTATTGGAAAACTCACCGGATTCAAGCCAAAGAAGTTATAATGTTGAGAGCTTGAATCGAAGACAACTGGAGAAGCCTTGAAGTGATGTGAACTAGCCTTTTCAAATGGTGAACGTCTTCAATAATTTTGAAAAGAAATACAGTTGCTTTCAGTTCAAACCCTCAAGATAACCATGTCCATGACATCTGAGAACTTACACAAACAATCTATTATGGGTATTTCATCACCGCAACCTCGCATGCATCGTTTGCTAGTTACACCCGACGACTTGCCTCGAGGCTTTTTCGTGGCCATCGTTCTGTTCACACACCACGGCGCCGCAATATCGGCTCCTAAACAAGACTGATGTCGTTCCAAATGAAGACGTGATGAGAGCAAACTGGAGGTGAAAGGCTGATGGCTTTGCAAAGTAAGAGTGTGAAGAGCGGGGAAGGAAAATGATCTCTGCTGCTCGGAGGTATGTTCTGCCCTTCGGCAACGTGGCCTTTACTCACATGCATTTAAGCTTAAGTACGAGCAGGGCCATATGGTCACAGCACACTTGTGTTGTAACATTACAATAACACATGACAACCCCAGACCAATTAAAAAGAGGATGATGTCTATTTTAGAGTTGCTCCAACTTATTCAACCGTGACAGGAGTTTAAGATCAGGGCGTATATAATCAATCAATATAATGATTAATTGAATGTTTAAACATATTTTAATTATGATTAATGAATGATTATTTAATTAGTTTTTAAAGGGTCCAAGCATAAAGTGCTATGGAACCCTCTTGTATCTTCTTCTTCTTCTTCTTCTTCTTCTTCTTCTTCTTCTTCTTCTTCTTCTTATTATTATTATTATTATTATTATTATTATTATTATTATTATTATTTTCCTACCAAAAAAGATTGTGTAACTTGAAATTTACAGAGAAACAGGAATTGTGTGCATCTCCGCATAGACCAAAAAGCGTCATGATTGGCCTATAATTGGTGCAATAGCAAATGAGAAAACACGTTTTGACCTCTAGGGGTGCTAAAATGCTACGTAAATTCCAACTAGACCAACTAACAGCCTTTATGTTAGGGCTGGGCAATTAATAAAAAAATTATCAAAATGGACATCCAGAATCTTTAATCAACATCTGTGTACGTTTCCTTCAGTTATTTAAAAATCACAATCGCAGAAATATCCCAGCTTTAGCAGTTTACCACATTTACAGTACAAACCTTGCCACTACACTATGAGGGCAAAAATCAACAACAAAAACAAAGAAATAATTGTTCATGTTGGTCTAGTGGTGAGGATACTCACCTCTGAACCAGAAGGTCATGGGTTTGAATTCTACCTCCAGCACTACCATCATTGGGTCCCTGATTAAGGCCCTGAACCCCAAGTTGCTCTCTTTTTTTGAAATTAGAACAATTCTTTCTGAATAAGAGCACCATAAATGTAAATGTGCATTAATCAAAATTGAGGTAAAATGTCGATTAATCGTGATTTTGATTTGAGGTCATATCATCTAGACCCTTGCGTCTAGACTGTATGAGAAACTGACCCGTGATGTATTCCCAGTTTGTGTGTTTTTCCCCTGACATGGCCATTGAGAAATCATAACCCATTGGTCGTATCTGTTATATACACCGGCGAGGCGCGGCGTTGGTTTTTGCGGGAGTCAGCACCCGAAGGCAAGGCCATGCAGCGGGGTATTGTTTTTATGATAGACTTGCACCGAGGATTTTTCTGATAGCTGTCAGGTTTAATGAGCGTGGACGACATTCAGGGTCTCGCTTTTAGTGTAACCGAGGTATCCAGACCATGGCGAAGCTTGTTTTTCCCACGGGAACGCCAGCACCGTATCTGAACGAAAGATCAATAGGGACCGAAATAGACTGAGAAAACACAGGCACTGTATGTGCTCTGCTTTTAAGACGGAGAAGAGGCTTGGCGGGGGAAGAGAGAGACAGCGGGAGAGGCACGCTTCAGTAATTTCATTGGATTTGCAACTCCAGGTAATAGGTGTCCTGGATGCAGCCTTAAAGAGCCGTCTCTCGCTCTGTCGATGCATCTCGCTATTAGCAGCAACTGATCTGAGGCTGAATTAGGACGACGTGAGCGGTGCGTGTTTGAACAGGGTTGGCCTCGTTTAATTTAAACTCTTCTCAACCACTTCTTTTCAAGTTTTGCTGCTTAAGTTTTGTGCGCGCGTCGGATCTCGGATAGCCTGGTTCCAGACGATACGAATGCGAATCCGTGCTAGCTGTGTTGTGAGAGAAACAGAAAGAGAGAAAGAGAAATAAATAGTAGATTGTCGGCTCGGTGCTTGCATCATTAAGCCGGTGCATGGTGGACCCCTGCTGGTGGAGCGGGTTGGGGTAAAGTGCCAGGGGAGGTGGTTGTGGGGGGAATTGTATTGTCACAGACCGGAAAGTCCTGGCAAACACGAAAGGTGAGCAAGGAGCGATTAAGAGCTTAATGTGTCTTCTAGAACAAAGCTGGCTCTGAGCTCATACGACTGTGCAGAGATGAAAAAACCTCAGCGCTGTGTCAGAGCAGCTTTAGCTTCTGAAATATGGAGACTGGCGCCAGAACGGATCTTCTTAAGCACAACGTTTCCGTTTGAAAGTAGCTTTCTGTCTGGGGTTGGTCAGCTGAGCTACTGTGTGGCCATTTGTGAAGAAGTTCTGATAAATCGCAAAGTGTAGAAATGCAGAAATCGCTTGCTGGACTACTGTACTGTACACAGTGTTGCATAAGCAGGATGGAGTCTATTTTAGAGTTGCTCCGTGGAAAAATCCAATTTTGGAGATTTTAAACCGAATAGGAGTTTCAGACTAAGGGTGGGTGATATGACCTCAAAGCAATATAACAATGAATTGAACATTTTAACATATTTAGCGTATGATTAATGAATGATTATTTTATTAGTTTTGGGGTCCTAACCCTAACTCTAACCGCTACATAAATTATGTGTTATGTCATAACACAGCTTTTATAATTTACATGAAATTATTGAAAACTACCCAATTCTTATATGAAACATGTTAGAGGTTAATTTCTTATTGAAGTTGTCATAACAAAAAAAGAGGCTTAACTAGCAAGTCTTAAGTCCCCAAGCACTGCTCACCTGGTGCTGCCTATGTCAGCTGCCCACTGCTCCTTCACAGATTCACATTTGTTTGTGATGCACTGCGTGTTGTGCTGTAGTGTGTTCATAACGACAAATAATAACTCACTCAAATGCAGCCCACAAGAAAGAACCGAAAATGTCTGTTTTTGTGTTTACCTGTAAGGACACCCAGTGAAACTGGAGACGACAGACAGCTACAAAGTGCCAACAATCGGGAAGCAAGTCCTAAAAGTGACAACTTAATTTAAGATAACATTAATTTAGCATGTGTTCAGCACTGCCTACACCACAGCTACTCTGTATTCACAACACATACATATTGCATCAGGAGAACAGGGTGGAGAACAGTATGCATAGCGCTCCATATCCTTTAACTAATGCAACGCAATGCAAAACAAATACAAAGCAATGAAAGTAAATAGAGTAGCAATTGTTTACTGCTGACTTCATAAATTTTTGCCTAATAGAACAGTATAGTCTGCGCTGATTTGCAAGCAGAATGGTGTATATAAAACCTCCTAGAGACCAGTAAACTGGCAAGAACACAAGAAGGCCAGCTGAAGTGCAGCGGCAGAACGTTACTTATTGCCGAAGAACTGATAATAACCTTCTCGGTTTCTCTCTTATAAGCTTCAAGACAATTTGATACAATCTCTTCTCTTATAACGCAGTGGAACTTTTCCTTTTCCTTCTTTTCAATTTTGTCAAAAAAAGAAAAATAAAGGCAGCATATAGTTTTCCCAGCAGCCTGCACTTTCCGTCTGTATATGAAATATTTCAGGGGGAGATGAATCTCTGCTCTATGCCTGTTTAAAGTCCACAGAAGTCCATGATTGACACAAGGCTTCTGGCATGGGAGAATGATAAAGTGAGCTAAAAATACCCAGGAAAATGTAATAGGATTACAGAGGGAACCACGTCGACTGAAGTTGCAGCAGGCATGCAAGAGTACGCAAGACTCATGCTAATGCAGGAAAGAAAGGCTGTTTTGGGGTCTTTCATTTTTGGATTGATCAACGAGTTAAGACAGGCGACGATACGAGGCTCCTTCTCGCTTAAGATCTTCAGACGGCAAATTAATCACTACTAAGTGACTAAGTGAGGCAGTTGGTAGCATAAAGGAATTGGCCCTGTAATCAAAGTGTTGTCGATTCGAGTCCCGGACTAAGGTACCACTGAGGTACTCATCAACAAGGTACCATCTCGTGCTGTGGTGTGATCACAATGACAAATAATCACTCAATTAAAGTGACTGAAATTGATACCGTTACTGGTTCCAGACTTGAACCAACGACACTTCGATTACGAGGTCAACTCCCTAACTGCCCCACGTATTCACTTTGTAAGTGAGAAGAAGCCTCATATCGTCACCCGTCTTTACTCGTTGGTAGCGTAATGATTACAGAGTTGGACAGAAGGTCACTAGTTGAGGTACTCATAAGCAAGGTACCATCCCCAAGCACTGCTTTCTGGGCGCTCCCGCTGCTTCACGGATGAGTCAAGCACATTTCGCTGTGGTGCGTTCACATTGACAAATACTCACCAACTTAAATTGGTACCGCTACTGGTCTGGGACTTGAACCGACAACCTTTCAATTATGAGGCCATCTCCCTAACGCTACCAACTGCCCCACATAGTCACTTAGTATTAAACCCTTTTCTGTCTGAAGTTCTTAAGCAAGAAGGAGCCTTGCTTCGTCACACGTCTTAACTTGTTGGGAGCAGTTGGTAGTGTAACAGTCAGGGAGTAGGTCAGAAGGTCAGAAGGTGCTGTGGTGCGTTCACAATGACAAATAATCACTCACTTAAAATCACATAAAATTTAAAATGGCCGGTACCTGGTTTGCGAAATGCCGAAAACCAAAACCATCTATTAAGAGAGCTGTTAGAAAGCTTGATCGAGGCAGGAGGGATCAAGGAAAGTGCGTGGAAGGCACGCTTACGCCTGATTAAACGCTCCACTCAGCCTAAAGAACACCGCCACAACTCAACGCCTAATTAAGGCACGCAAAGTCAAACTCGCAACTCAAACTTTCTCCCGGTGAGTCTGCTTCACTAAATTGTTGTTTACCATCCTACACAAAGAACGCGGCTCAATCCTCCCAATGACAATTAAAACCCACTGAACCCACGTGAAAACTGCAGCACGAAGGCGTAAAGAAAACCACGACGCGCCTGTCGTAAGTGTAATTTAGGGACTAAATGATGTGGGTGCTGGTGTGCAATATTTAAGCATGAGAGCTCATTACGCCCTCTCCCCCACTGGCCGTGAGTGGGGATGGGGTTCACGTCGACCGCCTAGGGCCAGAGAGACGGAGGAAGGAAGATGGAATGATGGGGAGGGGGGAGGAGAGGAGCGGGAGGAGAAGGGGGGGCTGCTGGTGCTGAATAATGCATCTCTACGACCAAACCTGTCATTGTCTGAAATATTGCTGCTATCATTCTTTCTGACAGAATAATGAAGCACACAAAAGGGGCCGTGGAACGCTGCATTTTAACAGGAGAGCCGTAGCGTGCCATGCAGCCCACGAAACAACGGATGGCTTGGCACACGTGTGTGTGGGTGTGTGTGTGTGGGTGTATGTTGGGGCAGTCGGTTCTCTGTCTGCATTTATGAGATCCATCATTTGTAGGTGAGCAGACATTTGCTGCTTCAGAATCACAGACGTGGAGCTCCTCAGAATGCTGACCTCAAATAGGGACGGGAAATTAAGTGATTAAGTAATTAAGTGAGTAAATATTTGTCATTGTGAACATAGCACCCAAACCGTTAAGATACCAACTGTCCTAATCTTGGGTTATGGTCAAATGTTAGATGTTGTAATGGCCCTGCAAAAAGCAGTAGGCCGCATTTTTGGCAGCACCTGAGAAGCAGTTCTTGGGGAGCTCACGAGTACCTCAGTGGTACCTTTACCGGTCTGGGACTTTAACCAGCAAACCTCCGATCACAAAGCGAACCCCCTAACTGTAACGCTACCAACTGCCCCAATATGCAGTACTCTCTCCATCACTGTTCTGGATTAGAGCGCCTGATGAACAGTGCAAATGAAATATTCATAGTTGACTGAAAAAGTACCAACAAGACCATCCATATTTGACTGCTTCTTTGGGCTTGGCAGTTAATCATAAATTAATTTAAATCATCATTCAGAACTTCTAATTAATGTTATCTCACCTTTAACAATAGTTTTTTTTCAATTGTGTCCTGCCACTACATCTGCATGTGTTTTCTTTAATTATTTTAAATGACAAAGATATCCATTATTTTGTTAGAACCAAATATCCCAGCTTTAATAGTGGAACATACTTACGATACAAACCTTGGCAGTGAACTATAAGGGAAAACAATAAAAACAAAAAAATATATATAGTCGCAAATGGCAACAAGTGCGGTCCAAGCAAAAGTCGCAAAAAGCAGCACAAAAGTAGTTGATGCAGTAAATGTCGAAGAAAGGAGTCGGTGAATTGTTAAAATAAGCAAAAAAATCACAAAAAACTGTTATGACATCACAAATTTATATAGCATTTTTAGCACTGGCTATTGTTCAAAAGCAACATTGTATATTTCTCTCTTCGATATCTTAGTTTTGATTGTTAATATCAAATTCAGCAAAATCGGACTTACGACTCTTGAGATATAGGCATTTAGCATTTATAGCTCACCCTATTGTTTAATTGATGCAGTTGATGCTAGCAGGGCCAAAGCAATCCAAAGATATAGCTGTTTAAGCAAAATAAGCCACACCTTGCTGCACAATTTGCTAATTTTAGCTGCTCCTGAAATCCCAAAAATGTTTTCTGTTTCTGTATCAGGCTGTCTGCAGACTCATTTGACACCTCATTTTTCTTAATCAGCTGATTAACCTAGGAGGAGTTCGCAAAAGTTTATTATGATAAAATGTTCAACGAATCACGATGCAGATTTAAGATCATATCGCCCTACTGTTTTTACCGTCAACAGACTCAACTTGGTGTATCACATCCCTTATTCATAACATCACATTAGAACTTTCTTTTTAGGTCCAAGCAGGTCTTCGCAAGCACCTTTAAGTGAGTGTTTAGGCATTTAGTCTCTGCAGCGTGTTATCGAACTCTGGTGTAGTTTAATCCAGCAGTCTGCAGTGCTGACACCACGTTATGTTAGGAACAGAAAGCACAGCAGGCCAGAGGCACGGCACTGACTTCTCACCTGAGGAACGCTGGCTATGACTAGCTGTGTATTAATTATGCAGGAGAGTCAGGAGAGAGTTGCTGTTCTACTTGCCCCATTGGCGTTCATACATTGAAGATGCACACACAAGCAGGCCTTTTGTGAGATTGTTGCCGCCTGAAATGCCTGATTTTGCTTCAGCTTGACTGAAGAAATTGTGATGAAAGTTGCAGTGTTTTTAGGCGTTTTGTTGCAATAAAGTTGCGGGAGCAAGTCAAAGGCCAAGGTGAACTCCATCCTCCAACTCCATCTCGCAGCTGTCAAGAGCGTGCTGTGACCCACAGTGCAGCTAATCAGATGCCACCTTTCCAAATTCGGCACCAATCAGAAATACTTGAAAATCCCTGTCTTTATAGTAAGAGAAAAATATTTGTGTATAAATGTTTGTAATAAACAGGTCTTGCCATGCTACATCACTTTAACTGTAATTGTAAAATTTATAGGTATTTACTTTTAAAGCAGCAGCATTTTAAAAGTTGCTTTGCTACTGATATGATACTAAAAACGGGGCAGTTAGTAGTGTGATGGTTGGGGAGTTGGCCCCGTGCCCGAGAGGTCGCCAGTTCAAGTCCCGGACCGGTAAAGATGTCGATGAGGTTTTCATGAGCAAGCACCATTCCCCGGGTGCTGCCAAAAGCTGGCCGCTGCTCCTGAGGTCAAATACAGAGGTCACATTTGGTTGTGCTGTGCTGTGTTCACAATGACAAATAATCACTCCCTCACTTAAAAATAGTTAGTAGCGTCACAATTTTAAGTAAGCTACCCTCCAACTCTGCTTTTTAAAGTTTTCCGTGCACATTATTTCCGCCAAAATATCTTTCAGGAGCGCTGGCGAGGTTGTGCATGCGTGCCAGTGGAACTCGTGAGATTTTCCTCTGTCAGTTTAGTGACCTGGAGGTGGTGAAGCCTCAAACGGAGTGTGTTAGATGCCGATTCCTCTGGGATCGGCTATTGAAGTCAAGGCAGAGTTCCAGAGCAGACTTCCGAGTAATGAGAGGTTAGCCAAAGCCCGGGGGGAGAGACCCAAAACCTCCTGACCTGGGGGGGAGGAGGCCCTGAGGGTAGCAGCTCAACACAGGCGTCTATAGAGAGCGGAGTTATGCCAATAAAACCTGGAGGAAGGGAAAAGGAAAGAGAGTTGGATGTGAGAAAGAGAGAGAGAGAGAGAGAGAAGACAGGTGAGAAGGTAGATGGATAACACCGTACATTTGAATTGTAATTCAAAAAGTTACTGCACTGAAAAATGTGTATATGAGAAGTTTCTCTGCCTGTTACAGTGCATTCTCTGCATTTTCTTTGGGAGAAATTCGTCAAAATTAAAAGCAGGATTTGTCACTTTTTAGTGATTTTACGTTGTCCTATAAGTGACATTTTTCAAGAAAGATAATAATACTATGATATACAAAGTGAAAGTATTGCGTTGGCTTATTAAAAAATCTAACCTAAAAAATCGATTTGTGTTAAGATTAAAATGGTATTTCAGGGGAAAAATGCATTGTGGCAAATAGAAATTATTATTTAGTTTGACTTGAAAATTGTCATTACGAGTAATACTTTTAAAAATTCAACATAACAAATTTGCATTGTGAAAATATTACATTTTCATATTCATCTAATTCAGTAACTTAACAAGTTGAGATTTTTTACTTGAACCCAAAGACGTTTTTCAGTATGGGAGTTTGCAAAAATGATTTTCACTTGTGGTGTGTGTGTTTG
Source organism: Distichodus sexfasciatus (assembly GCA_032718565.1). Taxonomy (NCBI): domain Eukaryota; kingdom Metazoa; phylum Chordata; class Actinopteri; order Characiformes; family Distichodontidae; genus Distichodus; species Distichodus sexfasciatus. Next base: position 1,631,059 of record JAVGVS010000030.1, on the reverse strand, counting down.
TGTTTGGGTGTATGCAGACACGGGAAGTACAAATACTTGGTTACTGTACTTAAGTAGAATTTTTGGGTTTCTATACTTTACTTGACTTTGATTTTTGTACCAACTTTTAATATTTATTAGGTAGATTTATAGCATGAATATCTGTACTTTCTACTCCTTACATTTTCAAATCAGGCTTGTTACTCTTGTTTGATTTCATTTAAATGAGATTTATTAGACATGCATTTTTACCTGTTCCGTATCAGTAATGCACACCATCCAGACAACTTGATCGATTGGTTGAGGCTTAAAAACGTAGTAAACACACCAAGAAAAGACAATCCCATTGGTGTATTGGTCTTTGCACATGACGCACAACACGATAGACGTGATAAAATGAGAGAGAGAGAAAAAGACTCGGTGGGAAATGATGTGGCGATTGCGGTGCAGAAAGCAGCTTAGCTCCAGCAAATTCAGTTGAGTTGAGTTTATTTCTACAGCGCTCTTTACAGCTCTATAATATTTGTTGTATGATGTGTTGAGGATAGAGGTGATCATCATGTATAATGATGGTAATCACCAGTGCAGCTTTATGTATCATGTGGCTTTATTTTTCTCTGTTTGCGCTCTACATAACGCTTGGACATGGAGTCCAGTCAGTTTTGCCCTAAAATGCAGCTTTTGTCCTTCACAAGGGAACTTTACGCTTTTATACTTTAAGTATGTTCTAGAGCCTGTACTTTTCACTTTAACTTGAGTAAAGAAGTTGAGTCAATACTTGAACTTTTACTAGAGTCTTTTTAAACACGTGTCTACACTTCTACTTGAGTAAAGAATGTCTGTGTCTGTGTGTTTGTGCGGGGGTGTGTCTACACATAGGTGTAACTGGTCAGTCTCGTGTGCTTTAATGCCAGTGACAACGCAATCCGTCCATTAATCTCCTTGGAAACGGCATAGGGTCGGTAAAGGGAAAACGATAGCGTCTCTCTCTCTTAAAATACATACTTTCTGAAGTGTGAAATTACAAACTAATTTGACACTTGTGAAAATTACATGTTATCGCTGAGTTCCACAGCGTCTGGTGTTATAGTTCAGTGATTGCATTTGTAGTAGGAAGCACCAGTTAAAGATCCTCTCATTTCAGCATCCCATTAGGTCAAGATGAAACGTGTGGAAGCGGAGGAGAAGGAATGCGACTTAATAACAGTAGTTTTATTGAATGTGTCGGGTCAGAAGTGAGTGTTCATGGGAGGTTATGAGCTGGGGAGGTGTAGACTTAAAAGAAAATAAGAATCAGGACATTTATGGCATTAAGCTGACGTTCTTTTCTGGAACAACTTCCATTTCCCAATTTTAGAGGTTAAGGGTCTTGCTCAGGAACTCAGTGATGGTAGTGCTGGAGGTAGGATGCGAACCCATGACCTCTTGTTCCAGAGGCGAGTATCCTGACCACTAGGACACCATCAGCCAGTTAGTGTGTGTAGTAGTCAAGTATGGTCTCAAGACCAGTTTTTAAAAGTCTCTGTCTTGTCTCGGACTCGGCTGTATACCCTAACTATAGGCTATACCCTAAATGTTACGCTTCCAACTGCCCGGCTGCTCAACTATAGTCAAACTACTTACCTATAAACCGAAGTGGAAAACGTCAAACCACAGTAGGGTTTTAATGATGTTTTCAAGTCTTGGAGGTCATTACACTGAAACGTGTGATACATTTTGATGAATATGGCCACCAATCTTTTTACTGCCAGCTTCAGCCTTCACATCAAGCTGAGCGCAACTTGCCGTCATTTCCGACTCGTGAGAGCCTCAATAATGAACCCCCCAGATTTTTTTCAGCGTCCTTCTGAACTCGTAGATATTGGTCTTTTCCGAGCGTTTCATGAATACTGCACTGAGCTGGTGATGATATCCGGACCACATTCTGCTGCATGGTTATTAAATATTGCAGTGTGTAAAGGCTTTACAGTTCTCTATCATATATTCCATGTTTAATGCCAGGGTTGGCAGTGTCCACTGCACTGACAGAAAATCTGTTGCATTTATTATATTTCGCGGAAAAGTTGGACAATCAGACGTTCTTATGTGTTCTTACGGTTTCACGTCACCGCCTGGCTCTGAATCTCGGTTAACGTGAATGGAAGAGCTGACTGTTAAAGAACGTTTCCAACACTCTCCTGAAAGGGAAAATAATTGGCATAGTTGATGAGCAGTGCTTTGAGGATGGTACCTTGCTCATGAGTGCCTCAGTGGTACCTTATACCGGTCTGGGACTTGAACCAGTGACCTTCGGATTACAAGGCCAATTCCCTAACTGTTATGCTACCATCCTTTTGAGGGAAATAGAAGGAGACAGCAACATGTACCATAGGCAGTTGACAGCACAACGATTAGGGCCTTCACCCCTTGATGGGACGATCACTGGTTCGAATCCCAGGACCGATGAGGTACTCAAGAGCAAGGTACCATCCTCAAGCACTTCTCCCGTGGCACTGTTCATGTCAGTTACCCACTGGGTCAAATGCAGAGGTCACTTTTTGCCGTGGTGTACTGTGCGCTGTGCTGTGGTGTGTTCACAATGACAAATAATCACTCACTAAACACAGTGACAATATTCTCCAGCTTACTTCAGCACTTTACTCACTTTTCAGTTTCTTAAAAGTAAACATGGCACGATACCACTTTTTTATGTCCAATACGATATCGTTATTGTAAATTTTGAGTCATTATCAGTCCCATCCACATAGCGGATCAGTGCCATCTCTACTTAAAAGATTCCGAGAAGTGGTTAATGTTTTCTAGGCACCATGTCACAGTTTAAGTAATAATTTATAAACCTAAACAGCTCCTTGATATTTTGTAGAATTAAATAATACAATATCCTTGAAAGCCAATATACTGACTTTTAGAGCTTAATTAGACACTCTTTGATTATCAGTGGGAACTTGAGTGGTATTTTTTAATTAAAATTTAATTTAAAACATTTTAGAGATGTAAAACATGCAGAAAATATGTGCTGCTTTTATCATTTTGGATTTAATCTGTTTGTAACGTCTTCATGCTTAATTCTACACCATTTATGTGATAATACATTGGCTCATTTATGTATTTGTAGTCGGATATAAATGATCTCAGATATTATCAGCTGTTTATAAGATGTTTGTCATATTTTACTCACTAAGATTCTGGAAGGTTTGCTTTTCTTTGACTCTTAAAAAGGTTCTCTGCCTTTGCTGTGGCACAAGCAACCACATAATATGATTTTCTAAGCAGTCTTGTAGCGTAACAGTTAGGGAGTTTGCCCCATGATCTGAAGGTTGCTGGTTCAAGAAGTCCCAGTCCGATAAAGGTACCACTAAGGTACTCATCGGCAAGGCACAGTCCCCAAGCAATGCTCCCGTGGCTCTGCCTAAAAGCTACCCCATGTTCCAGATGGATCAACAGCAGATGGGTGCTGTGCTGTGTTCACTATGACAAAAATAATCAATCAAACACTCATTCCAGATTCTTTATCTTGTCATATGCATGGTTACACAAGTTCAACATGTGGTAAAATGTACCCTTAATCAGAATCAGTGCTTGGGGATGGTACCTTGCTCACAAGTACCTTGGTGGTACCTTTACTGGTCCTGGGATTCAAACCCACAACCTTCCGATCACAGGTGAACACCCTAACTGTTACATTACCAACTGCCCCACTGGACTTCTTTTCAACAACAAACCCCACAGGATAATAAATACCTGGAATTCGCCATCAGACTTCGGTGAAACGTCTCAAGAATTTCAAAAAGAACTTCAGTTACCTTCAATTCAAACCCTCAAGATTACCATGTCCTGGACGACTGAGAACCTTCACCCACAAGCTCCTCTTGAGTCTCAGGAGAAAAGAGAAAGAAACGTGAATTAATCACAGCCGTCATTTGCATAGCAGCTAGTAAGCATCTGTTGTAGTGTGTTAAAGTGAGAGGTTGGTTGGAAAAGGGCAGTCCCGTGGCAACCTCGGGGGTCCGAAGTGTATGAAGGTGGGGAGGGATGAGAAGCAAGGTGTCAAGCTCCGCGAGAGCGCGGTCGCGGGTCATGACCTTCCCTGCATGACAATGCCGCTCGCAGGAAATCATCTCAGCAGGCTGGTGGAGGGTATTTTTTCACCAGCGTGCCTTCGAAGCTGTTTTTCAGAACGCCACGAGGACAGAGAATGCAGTGAGGGAAGCGTCCTAACAAGGGTTTTCACAACAGGCAAAGCTGCAGGTATCATCCTCAACAAGTCTGACGGCCAGCTTTTCCTATTAGGACCAAATCGCTCTCACGGCAGGGGCGCTCCTTCGGAAATATGTTTTAGTCGATGACTAGGCCTAATCCGTGTCTGGAAATGGGCCCAGGCCCTTTTTCCCTCTCTCCCCACTGGTAGCTCAAATTATGACTCCATCGCCGCAGTTTGACGCTTCTCACTTCCAGCTCCTCTTGATTGTGTAAGGTTGTTATACAGACCACTGACCTGGACATCTGCTCTCTTACCAAAACTGTACCCCTGGCATCTGGGTGTAGAAAACTAGGCTTGAAAAGGTACATCGTTGCCAAGGAAAGTGACAGGGAAATAAAATACAAGGCGTGAGGAAACTCGGTGTGATCTGCGCACGAACCTGGAATCGGTCCATCGCTTCTGTGGCGTATTGTGTGAAAGGTGCAGATAAATATTTTTCACAAATGGGCTTTGGGATCTCTTGACACCAAAGTGTGGGACGCCCTTCTTGCCAAGAGAGGAAGAGCGACTGAGGCGTTTAAAATGAAGGCATGCGTGCACAGCTCTGTGTCGCAGGGATCTCCCCTGGCTCCTTGGCACAAAGGCAACATCCCGTGCGGGAAGCTCTTGATCTGGCTTTCTTTGGATGCAGATAAGTGGTCGTCACTCTTGCTAGCAGCTGCGGCATTTGACGCCTCGACTGCATGAACCACGCTTTTAAAATGCGTCATCTCTTGGATGTCTTCCAGCCCTGTCAGCGTTGAGTTATGTTTGGAACTGCGGCTAAAAAGATCCTCGACTTAATCGTTCCATTGCTCGATGTTGACCCACTTCTGACCTGTCCTTTATTGAGATACAGGGCTAAAGCAGCAGCTCTTCCGTACCATTGCTTCATTTTCTTGCTGAATTGGCTGCGCTCCTCCATGCATATGGCCAGCTTGTTAGGCATTTAAGTGGTTGAAACCTGAACAAGCACAATTGTTTTCTCTGACACCGACTGGTAATTGTGTTGGCATCGCCGGAGCCTCCGAAGTGGCAAAACTCAAGGATAATGCGCCTGAGGGGGCTTGGCATTGTCTCCTATTGTTACACGAAACCACAGACCCGTCACCTGCCTGCCTGCAGACTCGCCGTAATGAGTTATGGTTCACTTTCCAGCTGGTTTCACCTGAGGGAAGACGCACAATCAGCCCAGTTTGGGCGTTTCCCACGTGTCCCGAGTCCTAACCGTCAGAAGTTATGGGTACCACGGCAACCTGCATTGCCGAACTTTTATGACAAGCTCCCCTCGCTCCTTGTCAGAAGTTACTCTCAGTGTTGCCGTTGCTGTGTGTTTACACAGTGGAAGATGTTAAAGCTGTCGTCACATCTGTTCGTTAAAGCGCAATCTGACGGATCCTTTTGTAGACTTTAAGGCTGTTAATTATCGTACAGTGCGACTCATTAAGGCGGCGTTAGCTGTAAAGAGAGAACGCTGCACTGTAATAACCTCCGCTCCCTAAGATCCTCATATCGACAGCTGTCGCCGGAGACAAATTAGTGAATTGTGATGTATTCTGTCTCGGCGAGAGTCGATACGCAAAAATACAATATACAGACCCTTTTACTGGCTCAAAGCCTAAATGGATTCATTTGCTCACACTTGCCTTGTGCAAGTGTTTGATTAAAAAAATATAAAAACCGCTGTAAGCCAGGAACAGTGTAATCGCACTGAGGCGGTGCAAAGAATATGGCTTCCATTAGCTTTCAGACCCCCGATGCATCATTAGCATCTCCAACAGCCATCTGAGCACACTTTATGCTGGAGATAACACTTCAGCAGGAAGTGAGAGCTGCATTTCTTCACGATGTGCGCAACACAACACTATTAATGCACTTGTTGATGTAGAATGGACTATTGTTTAATTTGGAGGAAATGTGATGTTTATTAAATCACTGCTGTTGTTTTATTTTAAATTACCCTGGACTTTAAGGCTTTTAGAGGAAATAAGTAGAACAGCCTTCTATTTTTATCTGCATTTCTCAACAACTTAAACATAGTGGTCATACGTTGGCGTATTTTTACATTGAGTAAGCATTCATTCACTCACTGGAGTCACAGGGGGACTGGAGCCTATGCCAGGGAACAACACTGGGCACACACACTCACACAGTTGTTAGGAACTCACATGGGGTCAATTTAGAGTCGCCAATTAACCTATATAGCATGCTTTTGCACAGTGGAAGGAAACTGGAGCATGCAGAGGAAACCCAAGCGAACATGGGGAGATCTTGCAACTCCACACAGAAAGGCCCTACGGCCGACCCGGGGCTCGAACCCAGGACCTTCTCGCTGTGAGGCGGCTGCGCTAACCACTGCGCCACTGTGCCGCCGCCCCACATTACAGTCATTAACTGCTTATTGTTTATTATCTAAAATAAAAGGTGACTCTAATGCAAAATGGATTTCAATGAGTTTTTTTATCAAAACCAAAATAGTAATTTACCATAAAGTATTTTTTAACTTTCATATTTTGTGTTGTTTTCATATCTCAGTAGATAAAATAATGGAAATTGAATGTTCCACTAATTAAATGAATGATTATATTAAGCAAAGGAAGTCACTGATTTATTTTTTGGGGTTAATTACAGCGTTGGCCGGAACTGATTTTCCTCGTTCTGGTTCACGATGTCATCTAGCACATTACCTAAAAGGCCCATTTTCATTCTGCGAATCAATGTTAGATTAGGTTTTATTTCAGCCAGAACAGAGGAGCGTTGGGCGTGAATGATCAGTAATGCAAATTTTCTCTAACCAAAGTGTTGGCCTGCAAACAAGTGTGTGTTAGAAGTGTACAGTACTGCAGCGTCCCAGCATGCAGCTCACACACACAGTCACCAGCACAGAGAACAAAGCCATTTCACACAAGCAGCCAATTAAAAAGCTGTAACTAAACATATGGCTTTATTACCTTTGGGAAGCTTCTCTGTGTTTTAAATACTCTGATCTAATTGAGAAGAATGATTTCCCTGCGTGATGTTATTAGTAGGGGTGTAAATCACAGGTTTAATCACGATTTGATATAAAATCGATTTGATTTTTGCAGATATCACAAAGTCTGATGCGATAAGATTTCGATTTGACTTGATTCAGCAGCAATACTAAAGCAGTACTTCAGAAAAAGTTCTCAAAGTGAGAAAACTTTACAAGTTACTGTACAATGTCTTACGTACGTTACAGCAATAAATAATACATTACTGTAATTGCGTTACTTTTGTAACACGTTACTAACAACGCTGCTCAATAGCCAATAAAAATTAACTTAATAAAGGTTGCGATGAAACCCGCTGACGTCTCCGCACTTACCTTGCGACAGACGTTACAAGATGTTCGTCGTCGGATCAGTTTTTCATTTTGGATCGATGCTGTGGGATCGTTGACGAGTGAATTGATGTATCGGTGTAGATCGGTGTATCATTACCGCTCTTGTTATTAGCACTTTGGGAAACAATCAGTTACAGTATGCAGAAATTAGAAAACATTTTGTGTTTTCTGCAACAAAACTGGAAGTGTATTATTATTATCTCACATACAGTACATGTGATATTTTTTATAAAAAGTTAGGCTTGATTTTTGCTTGGTTATGCATGTTTTTAACCAACATGTACTTCATCTCATTCTACTGGTGTTTTAATGGTAACAATATGATAATAAATACCTGAAGAAGTTGAGATCCTGCCAAATAGTGAGCCTGAATCAGTATATGACAATTGTTATAAGCTGTTTATTGATGCTTAATACTAATTACGGCTACAACATAATTAACAACCTGATTGTAAATCATTCCTTCATAAGGGCAGTCTTATTGTAAAGTGCGACTGAGGAAACTCTCAGTGCAGTTTTGAGTATTAACAGGATTTTCTGGATTTTTCTGCGTGTCTTGCAGTTCTCTTCGGGCAGTTTGTGCTGTTTCAGACGTCCCTGAATGACGTGGTTGACATTTACGATGGACCCACCCAGCAATCCCCTCTGCTGTCATCTCTCTCTGGCTCACACTCGGGTAAGGCTTCCGTATCGGCCGCCGCGAGAGACATTTGATTGCACTTTCATTTTTGATCACCTTTTAATTCCATCTACGCCCCTCTGGCTGAAATACAGCCATCGCTACTAACACTTCACAAAGTTCTCAAGGTTACACGAGGCGCTTTGACACTGACTCTTTTTTGTCTTAACTTTTTGTCTTATCATTCAAGACGGTGATTTAAGAATATCTTTTGTCCTTGACATATGTTAAACTATATGTTAATATAGTTTGTCTTGGTATATATAAATAAATAAATAAATAAATAAATGGGAAGCTCTTTGAGAAAAAAGAAATAATGTTGTTTATAATAATGTTGTTTTTAAGCAACATAAGTCTGCTAATACGACTTAGATTTTTATAGAATTTTATTATTTCCTTTATAACTTTAGAATTAGCAACGTAACTTTAAAATAACATATCAAAATGATGTAATCCGAGGTATTACTGTATATAATATTTGAATAATTAAATAAATAATTAATGGGAAAGAAGAGTGCTCAATCCCAAAAGGTTAATCTGTGAAATTCCTGATATCAGCACTTAGACTAATGGCAGGTGTAAGTGTTCTGCTGATGCACTGTGGGCCACGAGGAGCAAATTACGTCAAGATGAGAGTGAAGGAAAATGTCTTATTCCTCCTCTCTCCTTATCTCCTTCCAGTGGCTTTACAGATGAACGGCAGTTAGTGCCATCGATTGAAACGATAGAACTTCAGGGGAGATCAATGAGACGCACACTGTTTATCTCCACTCCTCTTTTTGTCGTCCCGCTTTAATACGCTGTGCAAAAGACAAAACATACAATTCCACGAGTGGATGAGGATCTAATTCAGGACCCGTACGCATGTAATTGGATATTTATAAAACCAGATATTCTTCTCCTCCATTTTTGAAAATAACTTTGCACACGTGAGCCCGTTTTCAAAAATATCTCTGTACACATGAATAAGGATAAATATGCAGTCAAAAGCTGCGTAGAACCACGTCAGCCAATCAAAATCAAAAGGAACGAATTACATCCGGTTGCTTCGTAAACAATGGTGAATAGAGGGTGCTTGGTATGGACACATAGGGAAGTGGAGTTCCTTTTAAATGTCAGCAGGTACAAACAAGCACAAAAAGCTTGGATAAGGGCGACGAGAATCGCTGCTCCATCTTCACTCTTCAATGTAAACAAACCTCGCACACCTGACGTCGACGCATTTCCTGTCGCACGCTTGTGACGCTATGTACCTAAAACTCAGTGTTCCACGTCCACATGTAATCACTGAAGCCAGAGTTTTCAAAAAGTAACCGGTTTTATTGACTGAAACCTCCGTTTACGTGTGGACGATAGGCACAACCACATAAAAATATATCAGTTTTCATAAAAACCCGACTACGCGTGTACAGAGCCTTAGACCGAGTTCAGTTCGCATCAGATTGTCTCTTTCTACACATCACAGCAAGACCGCTGCTTTAGCAAACCTGAAATATATATATATAAATATAAATATATATAAATATATATATATATATATGTATTAATCTGTGTTCGTTTTTCTTCTCTTCCAGGGGAGTCATTGCCCTTGAGTACCGGGAATCAGATAACTATCAAGTTCACTATGGTTGGTCCAGAAACTGCCAAAGGCTTTCACTTCGTGTACCAAGGTCAGTTTAACTTTTCCAAACAAAAGGCTTATTAGCATTTTTATTTACGCGCGGACTCGCTTTGCACCTTCTGACACATTCAGAGTCCGTAAAAAGACTGTAAGTAGTTCATTGGAGTTTTAGAGATGTCAAAGGATGTGTTGTCGGGAAAAAGAAAGTTGCTTGACCTGAGTAAAGCACTTCTCAAGGGCAGAGGCCACTTTTAATAATCATGTTCCAAAGATTTAAAGCTGTGCTGCACTCGTTATCAGAGTATTTTTATATTTTTCTAAGTGTTTGACTCATTTTCTGTCTGATGCTGCTGCCAATGTCTGACTTTAATCTTTTTGTGCTCACGTTTTCCAAATAAACCATATGGATGCCAAATCATTTCACCTCAGTTGAGTTGACTGAGACTGTTTTGATGCGTGTCTGAAATTTGTGAGCAGAAAAGGGGAAAATTAAATGCGATATCACAAGCATATTCATGGCATTCGGTCAAAAGAGATGACGTTTAGGAACAAGATTATTCCAAAAAATGTTTTTAATGTAAAAGTCAGTTGATATTTGAGACTGTGAATGAGTGATTATTATTTGGTTGTTTTTTATTACTACTCCGCCTAGTTCTTGTGCTAGAATTGTCGTTCCAAATCTAAAACGTGCAGATTATAGCGGTGTATGTTGCTTTCATTCACTTTGTTGATACGAGGGGTGTTCAATAATTTATCTACCTGAGTATGAAAGAAAGTAGTAAGCGTGTTGAAACAAGTCTGTCCATGTTGTGACATGTCTTAAGGTTCCTCGTGCACAGTTGTGGCTCAGTGCCAGTCTAACTTTTCAAGAGACAGAATGTTAGAAGAGTCCTTGTGCAAAACCAAGTAAGAAAACGCTAGATTTGGAGCAACCTTCAGTGATAAAGTTTCTCACAAAAGAAGGGAAAAAGCCAAAGGAGATCCATCAACACATGACTGTAGTTTATGGTGAGTCTGCCCCATCTTCCTACAAAGTAAAATTTTGGAGCAAGCAGTTTAAGTGGGGTAGAGGGTCCATTGAAGATGACCTTCACACTGGTTGGCCAGTTGAAGCATCTTCCACAGAAATGTGCAAGAAAGTTGAGGATTCAATTTTGTCAAACAGACGACTTAAGGTTTCCCGAATAGCTGATGAAATGGGAATCTCAGCAGGTACAGTTTGGAAAATAATTCATGAAAAGTTGGGCATGTCAAAGGTCAGTGCAAGATGGGTTCTAAGAATGCTGACGGCATGTCAGAAAGCCACAAGGCTGCAGTGCTCTTAGGAGAACTTGGAGATGCTCCATGCAAACCAGGTGAGTCCAAAATGGAGTCAATGTAGTGAAAGCACAAGTCATCCCCAACCTCAAAAATGTTCAAGACAGGAAAATCTGCAGGCAAAGTCATGGTAACTGTCTTCTGGGATATTAAAAGACTTTTTCTTCTGGAGTTCATGCCACATAAGACAACCATAACCATCTGGGGAGAGTTAGGCCAACACAATGATCACTTTGCGAGAGTCAATTAAGGCAAAAAGACGAGGGGTTAAAGTCATTGCAGGAAAAGCTGATGAAGTGTATGGAGTTATCAGGTGACTATATTGAAAAATAAAATGTTCTTTTTGTAAAAACCTCTTTTTATTCCTACTGAGGTAGATAAATTATTGAACGCCCCTCGTACATGGACTCGTTCACAAGTTCTGTCCATTTTTCTGGCCATAACAATGAGTTATTTGCATCATTATCCACCCATAATTCCAACGCCACCAAGTGAGAATGGTGAAAGCAAACCCCAGCTAGAATTCCGCCAGCCTGGATCGTCGGGAGCGGGGCTGAGGCAGTGCAGACGTGACATATACACAGAGAGACAGACAGTTTTGTTGTGCTGTTGGTCAAAAAATGAGATTAATGATTATGTTGAAGAGTTTGAGAAAATACACATTTAACACTGTTTAAAGTTTGTTGAAGAGTTTGAGAAAATACACATTTAACACTGTTTAAAGTTTGGTCAGAAGTAAATTTGCACATTATAAGCAGTGCTTAATGGCTCCTGTTAGAATAATGCAGCTGCCAGTAAAGGAAATTTGCATACAATGAATCTTAGACAAACAAAATCTTTAATAATTGCTTTTGGAGGGCAAACCCAGTGACCTGGATGATGTGAAGTGTGTGTGTGTGTGTGTGTGTGTGGTGAGCTGTTTACTACTGCTGCTATGAGTCATGTGTAGGTTTTAACGATCCAGTGATAAACCAAATGATGAAGGCCAAATGTGTTAATTTCACATGAAATATTGTTTTCAGTGAGAATTTGATTTTAGTATGAAGTTTCTGTCACAGAAGTATGTAACATTTGCAAACTGAGACATTCTGTTGCATATTATAAAGACAAAATATTTCCGCATTTCGCCGATCTCTGGAATGCACTTGGAATACTTTACTGCATAAAAACACACCTTATATAAGCACATCGGCTAAGTTCTCTAGATTTCAGACGTGAATATAAGTCAGTTACTATGTGTTACACAGTGCACCACAACAAAATGTAACATCAATGAAATCAAACGTCAGGGAAATGTAACGTTATTGAAATGTAACGTTATTGAAATGTAACGTTAGCAAAATGTAACGTTAGCAAAATGTAACGTTAGCAAAATGTAACAACAACAAAATGTAAAGTTAATGAAATGTAACGCCAACGAAATGTAACGCCAACGAAATGTAACGCCAACGAAATGTAACGTCAGCAAAATGTAACATCAGCAAAATGTAACGTTAATGAAATGTAACGCCAATAAAATGTAACATCAACAAAATGTAACATCAACAAAATGTAACGCTAATGAAATGTAACGCCAACGAATTGTAACATTAATGAAATGTAACGCCAACGAAATGTAACGTCTGCTAAATGTAACATCAGTGAAATGTAACGCCAATGAAATGTAACGCCAATGAAATGTAACGTCTGCTAAATGTAACATCAGTGAAATGTAACGCCAATGAAATGTAACGCGGCCATAAGGTCACCTGCTCAAGTCCCGAACATGTAAATGTACCACTGAGGTACTCATGAGTAAAGTACCGTACCGAGGCACTGCTGCCCGGGCGCTGGCAAAAAAGTTGCACCTTCATGGGTGTAGACGGCACATTTCATTGACAGTTGGTTCCGTCCCCAAGCACTGCTCCCCGGTTCTGCCCATGTCAGATGCCCGCTGTTTTATCACAGGTGGGTTAAATGCAGAGGTCACATTTGGTTGTGGTGCACTGTGTGCTGTGCTGTGTTTACAATGGAAATCAGTCGCTCACAAATCACTCGTCTTATTTTCCTTGCAGCATATAAGGAAATTAGGGTTGTCTCAAGACTTTTCCACAGTGCCGTACCCCGGGAGCGGGCTGAGCTTTCGAGGCTGTGTTTTGTCAGCTAACTGTTGATGATGCTGACTAGTTAAAAGGCGTTAGTCAGCACTGCAGGGAGACAGCGTGCAGCTCCACTCAGCAAACGTCTCAAATCTGCTCCAAAGCCCCAGCATGATCAAGCTCCTTAGAATTATACAAACTGTTCATATTTTCTTCCCTAAATCTCTTCAAAGAGCCACCCAAGACTCTGCAGTGGAGAGACAGCATGTCCTGAAGCGTTACACACTCCCATCCTCCTCTCTCTCTCTCTCTCTCTCGCTCTCTCTCTCCCTTCATCGCGTTCTAATACAGCTTTTACCCTTTTGAGATCCCGGCCATTATTGGGCATACTTCAAACCTGTAAAGGTACCACTGAGGTACTCATGGTCAACGTACCGCACCCAAGTACTGCTCTCTGGCGGCATACGGTCATGTATAATAATAGATGACAGAACAGTGCATGCTTTCAGTTCATAACATACAGCAATGCAGTGTTATCTAGACCTGATGGCGTGCATCCTGTTGAGAGAAGTCTTGAGACTTGAGACTTGACTTGGACTTGAGGACATTTTTGTTGGAATCTCCTGGAGCTGCAGCCCATTTGCTATGCACAAATTTTCACGAACCTTTTCCGTTCACCAGCATCACTTTCAAACCACAGATCTGCTGGCAGGACGCTATTTGTTGTGGCAGGTCATTTCTAATACTGCACTGGGACTGAGACGCTGACGTGGTAAAGAGTTGCACATGAAGTGTATCATGATTGTGTCAGTGTTGCGTGAATTGCCACACAAGAATAGTGGTCTAAAACGGACAAACTGATGCTTTACCGGATCACGGATTCCACAAACTGTGGCTGGCAGCTGGTGGGAAGCTCTAATTACACACTGGCGCGGTGCTTCTAATAGGAAAGTGTTTCTTATGAAGTGGTCGGTGTGTCAATATTTCCTGATTTAATGGGCCCTCCAAAATCATAGGTACAACACAGCTAATGCACCCTAATGAGTCAAGGCTGTTCCATCAATAAGTGAGAAACGCTTCCGATGTGGGTTTCTTCCCTCTCCGTAACTCCTGCACCGTTGCGGCAAAAGACGTGGAAATGACAGTGCACCGGCTTTGCTGTCGTCGCTCTTCAGCTCCTCTACTCCGCTCATTATTAAACTTGTAAACACAAACCACACACTTTAGCCAGGAAACGAATCTCCACTTATCTCCGCTCCTGACAAGTGGCTGGTGTGCTTCATATTCACTAAGGCCGGTCCAATTAAAGCAGCCGAGACTGACTCTTACCACTTCAAATTCTCTTACTTTCACGCCTCTGACCCATCTGGCCACACCACGGAAATGAGAACTGGAGGCTGGAGGAAAGCATTAGTGTGACTGTGTGCTGTGATTTTAAGGGCGATTTCACACCTGCCTCATTAAAGCGCTCCATTTAGGCAGTTGCAAATGTGTTATCTGAACTTGGCCGAGACCGAAATGAAGATGGCGTCTGTGCACGGGCTGAAACAAAGTCTGCTGCAGTTTGGTTCCAGTGGGGAAATGATGCGATTTAGTGCTGAGTTGGACTAATAATGATCTTGATGTTGCAAACTCAGGAAAAAAATTAGACCATAGTGACATCAGAGTTGGGATCAAGACCACCGAGACCAAGACAAGACCAAGACTCTGAAGGACCGAGACCGAGACCGGTCCAATGCATGTTTTTACTCTTCACTAGAAGCAGTTATCCACACTGATCACATCATATGTTAAACTCAACAAACCACAGTGAACACTCCTCAAGACCAAACTCACTGCTTTATCGACTTGCAGAGTTGTTATTATGCAGAGACATTCTATGGCTTAGTTCTGTGAAGAAAAATATCTATCTGGATCCAGAATCAAATTATTTGATAAATAAAACATTTTTCTATATTTATTGTTCCCCTATTGATTACTCTCTAACATTATAAAATGGCAAAAATATTTTCTGTTCAATTGAAAATGAAGAAATACTTTGGGTCATTTTGAGCCGATTTGGACTCATTTTGGCCTATAAAATGAGCTGCTTTTGGTCTTTCTGGAAGAGAACTAAGTTTTTGCGCATGATGGAGTTGAATATTAGATTCGCCTGTGCTAAGGCATGTGTTTACATTGGAAGTTATGTAATTAATGCCTTTTTATGCAGTTACTTCAGTTTTTGCAGTTACTTCAGTTTTTGTGCACGGAATCACTCAGAAATAATTTCACATACAGTGGATTCTGACGGCATGTGTGTGGTTTCTATAAGTTAAAGGGATTCTGAGTTATTGTAACACTAATTAATAAACAACGCAAAATGCTTCCGTCGGTCTCAATGAGTTTTACTAATAATATTCTCAGAGCTGTGGTCTCGGCTGTTCTCCAAATAAAATCCTGAGTCTTCTTTGTCCGAGTCCAAGGCAAGACCGAGTACAAACACAGCCGAGTCCGAGACTTTCAAAAACTGATCTCGACACCGAACTCGAGTACTACAGCACTTACTGGCAGAGCAAATGTTATACATAATAAACACAAGAAGGTTTGGCTCTCTGGAAGCAAAATGTCAAGAAATGAAGGATGGCACATAACTTTTGCACAGGATTGTTCACTTTGCTGGTGTGAACTCCATCCCAATCTTAACAAAACTGCACCAGCATTACAGTCTAATGATTAATTTGAACCATCATTACGCTGAACCGGATCTGGTATTAATAAGATTTCTGTCTGTCTTCTCTCTGCCCCACAGCTGTGCCGAGGACCAGCGCCACGCAGTGCAGCTCCGTGCCGGAGCCTCGTTTCGGCAAGCGTATCGGCAACGACTTTGCTGTGGGATCGGCCGTCACCTTCGAGTGCAATCCGGGCTACACGCTGCACGGCTCCTCCGCAATCCGCTGCGAAACCGTACCTGATGCCCTGGCGCAGTGGAACGACACTCTGCCCACCTGCATCGGTGAGACTCACTCGTTTTCCCAACATCCATCTACATTTACATATTAATTCAGTTCAGTTCAAGAGCCGGTGACTGATTTTGCACAGTCACTTCCTTTCATATCATTATTAGACATGGCACCGATCCGATATGTGTATTGGATATCAATCTGATAACGACTCAAATAGCTGGATCGATATTGGTGGCAACGGACCAATCTATGGAGATGATCTGTTCAGTTGGGGCCTGTGTCCACCAAACATGATTTTCCACTGAGAACGTTCGAAACCAGAACGCTTTCTCTGCGATTTCTCTCAGCCCTCGTTGTTGCTAAGTTACGGAAAGTGCCGTTGGACGCTTCCGCGTTCATTCCTATTTCAACTTTGAGATCGTGAGTTTAGCTGACAAGATGGAGGGAAATTGCGTCTTAGCATTAGCAGCAGCATTAGAAATAGACACTTTCTCTTCCTTTGGTTGGCTAGCAAGAGAGAAGTGACATTAACGAGTGCAGCGCTGTTCTAAAAGTTGAACGGATTGCAACCTGAGGCGCTCTGAGCACTGCGACTAAAAAACTTCTCCACCGGCATTTTTTGCGCTGAAGGCGCTTAGCACTGCAGGATTATGGACAAAATGTTACAAAATTACACAACTGTGTTGAAATGATGTTATTTTGATAATAAATAATTTAGCATATACATATGAGTGTGTAATTATTACATTGTTTTTAAGTCAAGTGTTTCCTTAAGCATAACAGAATAATCTCAGTCATTTTGGAAAGCATTATTTTGAATTTTCTGTTTAAAAGAGACTGTATTGGATTTGTATCGTATCAGCAGATATCAAAATTCACAATATCGGTATCGGTATCGGACATTAAAAAGTGGGATCGTGCCATGTCTAATATAAGTATAGATACAGATATAGGTATAGATATAGGTATAGATAGTGGAAGTCCACTTTTTGGAGCACTTCTAGAGGAGTGAGTTTGTCTTCTTTAAAGAGCACTAGACGTGAAGGGACAGAGGTGTTGTTTTAAAGTGTGCTCAGATGTTGGAGTATTTTTAGCATGTTTTTGTCAGGGTTGCTGGTGTGTTTTCGAGCTAAATTGTGTGTGTGTGTGTGTGTGTGTGTGTGTGTGTTGTCTTTGTCTTACCTCCCGTCCCAATGTTGAGTGAAAGGGCAGGAGATGTGGCTTGATTACCTGAGCACACGCTGCATTCTATATATCAGCGCTAAAATATGAATGAGACTGAAATTGCTGTAAAGTGAATTTGTTTAATAATTTAACCATCTGGCACAGATATATTGAGCCCTGCTCCATGTCCTCCCTCCCTCTCCCTCTCTCTCTCTCTCTTCTCTTTCTCTTTCTCTCTCTCTCTCTCCCTCTCTCGCTCTTTTCTCTCTCTCTCTCTCTCTTCCCTTTCTCGTCTCTCAGTCTCTAACTTGATCTCTTTCTCTTTCCCTCTTTCCTCTTCTCCATCATCCCTCTCTTTCCTACTCCCATCCTCTCTCTGTTTCCCTCACTCCCTCCCTTGTTCCTTTCCTCTCTCCCTCTGTCTCTCTTTCTCAGCCTCTCTCCCTCCCTCTTTTCCTCTCTTCCTTCTCTATTTCTCTTGGCCTTTCCCTCACTCTCTTTCCTCTCCTTCCTCCCTTCCTCTCTCTCTTATTCTCTCACTCCCTCTCTCCCTTCCTCCCCTTCTTTCTCCCCCCCCCCCCTCCTTTTCTCTCTCTCTTGTTCACGCCCCCATTTTCTCTGATGTGCTTTTCCTAGCTCCCTCCTAGGTCTCCCCAACTCCCTCCCTCACCCCATTTTCTCTGATGTTTTTCCTAGCTCCCTCCCTAGGTCTCCTGTTCCCTACCTCCCT
Organism: Distichodus sexfasciatus; assembly: GCA_032718565.1. Classification (NCBI taxonomy): domain Eukaryota; kingdom Metazoa; phylum Chordata; class Actinopteri; order Characiformes; family Distichodontidae; genus Distichodus; species Distichodus sexfasciatus. The sequence goes on along the minus strand of JAVGVS010000030.1, from coordinate 1,612,945 downwards.
CCTTTCCTCTCTTTTCCTTGTTCCCTCACTTCTCCTCTCTCTCTCTCTTTCCTTCTCCCTCCTTCTCCCTCTCTCTCTTTCTCCCGGTCCCTCTCCATCTGCCACGCCCCTGTTCTCAACCTTCCTCGCCGTTTTCATTCTTTCGTTGTCTCCAATCCTTCCTCTCTCTTTCCCTTCTGAGCCGTTCCTCCTCTCAGTCTTTATTTTTCTGTTCCTCTTTCCTTTTCTCCTCCCTCTCCACATCTCTCTCTCTCAACACACACTCACACACACACTCACACACACGCTCACACACACATACACATAGGGCCATCTATCAGTATGTCTCTACCTGCTCTTAGCTGTTTAAACAAAGTGATTGGCTCTGACCTCTAGATTATCCCCTTGTCCTTGACAGATAGCATCATACCCAGACCTGGATATATAAAGAGAGAGAGAGAGAGCGAGGGATCAGTGCTGGCAGCAGCAGATAGGAGTCCACGCTTTTGTTATTGACAGATCCACTCTCCAGCTTCTAGAGCCACACAAGACAATAGTTGTCAGGCCTTCAGCGAGCCGGAGAAAATTGCTTAACCTGCGTCTCCTCGGGGAGAGAGGCATGTGTCACTCCGTCTCCCGCTTTCAAATGTGTAATTGTGCACCTCTAAATGTGTCCGAGAAATATCAGGAAAAACGTGGCATACGGAGGAAAAACCGGCGAGGAGAAATGCAGCCCGTACGGGACTTTTACATTTACATTTCACTGCAAGCAACTTAGGGTTAAGGGTCTAAAGCTGTGTTCACACGACAACGAATGTGGTATTTTTCCTTTGCGGATTCAAAAAGTTTTGCATGATTAAAAACTTTTTTGTATTGACCTAAAATCGTTGTCGTGTGGACATAGCTGCGCTTAAAGACCCAGTGGTGGTAATGCTGGAGGTGGGATTCGAAGCCACAACCTCTTGGTCCAGGTGCGAGCATCCTAACCACTAGACGACCACCACTTCCCCATTCTGTTCTCAAAGATATACAGGGCTGTTGGTAGCGTAACGGTTAGTGAGTTGGGCCTTGTGATCAGAAGGTCGTTGGTTCAAGTCCCAGACCGGTAAAGGTACCACTGAGGTACTTGTGAGCAAGGTACCATCCCCAAGCACTGCTGCCCACTGCACCTTCACGGATGGGTCAAATGTAAAGGTCACATTTCTAATCTTATATCTTGGGGCAGTTGATAGCATAACGATTAGGGCGTTCACCCCGTGATAGGAAGGTCGCCAGTTTGAATCCTGGAGCGGTAAAGGTACCACTGAGGTACTCGTGAGAAAGGTACCCTGCCCATGTTAGCTGCCCACTGCTCCTTCACGGATGAACCAAATGCAGAGGTCTGGTTAGGTATTATATCTTTTCATAAGATTTCACTGATAGGATCCTCCCAGTGGTTTAGAACTCAATAATCTGATTCGCTCAAGTTCACGCCCCGCCAATCTGGAGTGTGTCCAAGACTCATGTGGTACAGTATTAAGTAGTTTTTTTGACCATGTCTCTCTGGGTTTTCTTTGCCTTGGCAGTGCCATGTGGAGGGGTTCTGACGGCGCGTAAAGGGACCATCCTGTCCCCGGGATACCCCGAACCTTACGACAACAACCTCAACTGCGTGTGGAAGGTCTCCGTCCCCGAGGGAGCCGGCATCCAAGTGAGTCGGGAGGCTCGTTTGAAGTTGTGTGAATTAAACGTTGAATATCAGGAGCAGGAAAAGCGTCAACAAAGGGAATTCTTAATGTCTGATTAATTATGGATGATGCGAATCGTTAATTTACAGATGACGAGAACACATATTTTAGCTTGATCTTTTCATTTGATTTAATAACAGTTGAATGATATAAAGGTGATGCATGTGTAATTCCTCAAGGAGTTAAAATAATACACTTTGTTGGTTTTCATCCAGATTCAAGTGGTGAGTTTTGCCACCGAACACAACTGGGATTCTCTGGATTTCTATGACGGAGCCGATAACAACGCCCCGAGACTTGGCAGCTATTCGGGTAAGAATTTTGGCCTTATCCCAGTTTGTCACTTTTATCCCTAAAACTCCCAATCGTCTGAAAGAGAATGGGTCTAAATTAGGTCTAAAAGTGAGAACCAAACCCAGGGGTCGGAATTAATAAGATTTGATCAATATCAATGCCATTGTTGATTCTGCCGATCAATCCAATTTCTTATCAATTCTCTTATCGATTCCTGAGTAGTTTTTTCAGTGTGATAAAATTAGTTCTACACAGTCTTCTGCACCAAAAGCAACCATTTTATTTTTCCCAAAATGATGTCTGCACAAGACCGTGAACAGCAACACATTCATATTGATATTCAGAGTTGTTATTATGCAGAAACATTCTTTGGTTTAGTTTATGAAGAACAATAAGGTCAGTGCAGGTGGAAACACTTTTTTTTATCAATTTGGAATCTATCTGGATATAGAATAAAATTATTTAATAACAAATTATGCATTTTTCTATATTTCTTTTTTACTCTCTAACATTATAGAATGTAAAAAATACTTTCTGATTAATGGAAAATGAAGAAATACTGAAGTTTTGGTAATTTTTGAGCATTTGGACTCATTTTGGCCTATAACTCATTTTTGACTCATTTCTGGTAGAGAAGTACATTTTTGTCATGAGGGCATTCCATATGAGAGCCGCGGCACAATAACGCTGTGGACGCGCGTCGGGAATAAATAAATATCAAGTAAATATCTGTACTGTGAGTAGAACGCTGGTTGTTGTTATTTATCAGCTAAAATATACGTTTTGTCTGTAATAAATGGGAAGATTTAACTGAACTGGAAGGTTTTAGTGAATGTTGGACTTCCCTGTGAGAGTCGTGAGCGCTAACAAACACAGCATGTGTGTTTACAGGGTGAAAAATACAGGGGTGGAAGTAACGAATTACAAATACTCACATTACTGTAATTAAGTAGATTTTTGGGGTACTTGTACTTTTTTTTATGAGTAGTTTTTCAAGTGTGTAATTTTACTCATACTTGAGTACAATTTACACCATGCAATCTACTTCGCTACTTATAAAATCAAAAGTCGCTACTGAGTACACCCACAATTTGAATTAATATTCAAACCTTTCATCTGCATCTTTGCAGCCAATAAGGCTGTGCAATCGCGACCGCGCCAATTAATCTATGACGTAAGCAAAGAATAAACTCCGCTGCAGCAGCAGGCACAGGTGTCTGGAGGTACTACACAGTGGAGTACAAACTCATTTATAGACTGAAGATTTGGAGACAAAGAAGCCAAAATGGAGACAGAAGACAACACTGTCAACCGTGAAAATAATGGAGAAAAGACGGAGGACGAGTGCCCGTGGCCGTACCTGGAGGAATTTTTCATGTACAGAGGGAGAACCTCTCTCTTAAGCTGAACACAGCTCTGCCTGCATCTGCTGCATGTGAACGACTTTTTAGCTGTGCTGGTCTACTCTTCACAGCCAAACGAAGCCGGATAGAGTCTGTTAATTTAGAAAACCAGCTCTTGCTGAAACTGAACAAAAGGTTCAGAAAATGAAGTGTGACAGAAATGCTATTATGTCTGAGAGTTTAAGACACTTACCTGCCTGTTGTTCGCAGTGTACTGGGAAAAGTTTAAACTGTTCTATGCATGTTCAAAAACATTTTTGTCATTGTTTTAACAAACAAAATTCCTGCTTTATATCTACATTTATTTACAAAACAAATTGTCTTTCTATACCTTGTTCATCTGAGAAATGTGCTTTGAACGTAGATATTTTATGCTGGTGAATCGAATCGAATGCCTGCTATTGACGACGCAATAAAACATCCATCGGTTAAAAAGTAATTAATAGTAGTTTTTGAGAAGCGTACTTTGTACTTTTACCCAAGTATTTTTTTAACACCAGTACTTTTACTTGTAATTGAGTACATTTTAACCAATGTAACAGTACTGGTATTTGAGTACAAATTTTCAGTACTCTTTCCACCTCTGGAAAAATATCATTTATGCATCATGATTCCTCGTGGTTGAAGGTCAAGTCACAGAGTGTGTGACGTAATGAACCGTGACACAAAACTTAGGGAAAAGCAGAAAACGTGGTGCTGGGAAATGTTAAGAAGAATCGATAAGGTTGGAGGTGCACAATTCTGATGGAAATGATCAGTTGGAACCGGTTTTCGATTCCCACCCCTACCATACCCCATCTCACTAATCAAAAAATGAGAACTGCACCGTAGAGGTCTAAAAGTGACAATAAGGACAAGACCTTCACAGTACATTCATCCTTTTCTTTCAAGCATTTCTCAGAAAAATCCCTTTGATCTATGCGAGCTCTGTTTGACGCCGACTCTGACAAATAATAGCCGCCAGTGATTCCAGAGTTTTAGATGAGACGGTCCCTTTGTTCTCGCAAAACGAGTGGAGGTTTTCTCCTACCAGACCAACTTGATCCCAGTAATTGAGTCCAGCCATTGAGATGCTGGGTTTTTACAGTCAGCCAGTCCCGGAAAGCACATCATGTTGTGTTGGGGTGGATAATTAATTCCCCAGTCTGTTGGTGCTACGTAGGGGTTTACGGCCTGCTGCTTGCTGAGCGTTTTGCTGCCACAAACATTAGCGTCACACATGAGAGGCAGGCGTAAACGTTGGGCATCTTGGCCCAGTTTCCCAGTCGAGGATTAAGCCTAATCACAGACTAGCTTTAAGTTTGAGCTTTAGTACTACAACTTAGTCCAAGACTACACCTAATCCATGACTAAGAAATCAGCCCCTTGAGTTTATTGGACGATAGGGGCAGAGTTAGCGTAACGCTTAGAGAGTTGACCCCGTGATTGGAAGGTCGCTGGTTTGAATCGCGGTAAAGGTACCACTGCAGTACTCATGGGCAAGGTACTGTCCCCAAGCACTGCTCCCCAGGCGCTGCCCACTGCTCCTTCACGGACGGGTCAAATGCAGGTACGTTTATGATTTGTTGATCATTAGAGAGTTTGGGTCTCGTCCCTTTTCTCACTTTTAGACCTAATCTCACTCTTCTCTTTCAGGGGATTGGCATTTTAAGGTATAAAAGAGGTAGCCCAGCTCAGGAGGAGATCTCAGCGGAAACGCGCCGGGTACTAAACGAAAGATTTTTCAGAAGATGTGCTCACAGATGACTGATTCTTTTTGGTGATGGCTCACAGCAGAGTCTGCCGTTCGAGAGAAACCATTTTATTTAACGGATGGAAATGTGTGATTCTTTCATTCAGAGGAGCGTTGCTTCCTCGCCAGCTTGAAATATTCTCATAAGTCTGGCTTGCGTTGATCGAGCACCGTCTCCTTTTCTGAACACTTTCTACCTGATGGTTTTCACGGTGGAGAAAAAGAAGAAAACTTATTTACAGAAGTTTGGTTTATTTAAAGTTTGTAAAAACTGTGTTTTTGAGATGGTATTTGGTGAAAATGTGGGAAATATTGCTCTCCTTCTTCTTCCAGGGACCACCATTCCTCAGCTGCTGAACAGCACATCCAACAACCTTTACCTCAACTTCGTATCTGACATCAGCGTGTCGGCAGCTGGCTTCCATCTGGAGTACACAGGTACACAGCTAGTGTTGTAGTGCTGGAGTCCGGTCTCAAGACCCCCAGACAAAGAGGACTCAAAATTTTATTTGGAGACCAGCCGAGAACACAACTGACAATATTACTATTAAAACTCTTTGAGACCGACGCAGGACTTTGCGTTGTTTATTAATTAGTGTTTTAATAATTCAGAATCCCTTTAACTTACAGAAGCCACACAAATACCGTTAGAATCACAAGACTTTCAACTTAACGGACATTATATTCATTCCTCTGTATTCGGAATTATTTCTGAGTAATTTCACACACAAAAACAGCATAAAAATGCATTAATTAAATTATTTGCGGCCTAAAAACACATGCATTAGCGCTCGCCATTTATCATGCTCAGAAATGTAGCTCTCTTCCAGAAAGGCCAAAAGCAGCTCATTTTATAGGCCAAAAGGATTCCAAATTGACTCAAAATTACCCAAAACTTTAGCATTCTTCATTTTCAATTGATCAGAAAATTATTTTTCCATTTTATAATGTTAGAGAGTAATCAATAGGTTTACTCTCTCCCCGCCCTGATCTCACTCTTGTCTTGGTCTCAGCCCTTCAGAGTCTTGGTCATGTCTCAGTCTCGACGCACTCTGGTCTTGCTCTCGGTATCTGTCAGAGGTGGACAGTAACTAAGTAAATTTACTTAGGTACTGTACTTAAGTAGAGTTTTTGAGTATCTGTACTTCACTTGAGTAGTATTTTATTTGGAAACTTATGACTTCCACTTCACTACATTTTAAAGACAAATACTGTACTTTTACTTCACTACAATTCTATCAAGGTTCTCGTTACTCGTTACTTTCAAGTCTGTGAATAAAGTGGATGTTATTCCCCCTTTCCTAAAACGTATTTGGTTGTTTGGCAGGTGACAGTCTATCAGTAATCAGTAGGGTAACGTCACACCTGTAGACTGTAACTATAGAACCAAGTTCAGACAGTTCTGCTGTTTACTGTCTTGATTAGAACATTGTTGCTGTTGGAAAGTCATGACGCTAGAGGTGTGGAGCTGGATTTTAAGCAGGTTGGAATGTTGATTTTTACAGCTACTGCACTGCCCTCCTGATTAACATACACATATATGTGAGCACACACTGCCAGAGCTGGGTCAGGACGCTACCATGCTGTTTTGTGGGCGTGTGTAGTCTTACAATTAATTCATAAAGTAAAATAAAGGCTGGTTTTCTTTATTAGTTTAAGTTGTTTCATTCTGGAACATTCTACCAATTCCTTATTCTACAGGTTCTACAAGCTAGTCGGAGGCATTAGGTATTGTAAGTGTTGTGGCAATAATGCAACAATGCGGCGCAAGATGTACTTTTAATACTTAAGTATTTTTTAAAACAAGTACTTCAGTACTTTAACTTAAGTAAAATTTGACTGTATGACTTTCACTTGTATTGGAGTAACATTTGACAACATATCTGTAGTTTCACTTAAGTAATGAAGTTACTTAAGTTGTCCAGCTCTGGTCTGTGTCTCCATTTAGGGTTCTTGAACCCAACTGTAGTGCAAGCTGGGGGCAACATTTGTCATGAATATTTGTCATTTCTCTGCAGCCAAATGCTCAAAACCCTAATTTCTGCTCAGGTGACAACCCGTACATCATGTCTTCCCACCTACTGATTTTCCTTTCCATATTGCGAAATAACGTTTCGCGATGGCGCCTTAGCCTAGATTTTTAGCCTCTGCAGGGCTTTTTCCGGCATGGAATGAAATGCGAGAGAGAGAGAGAGAGAGAGAGAGAGAATCAACGCCAAGTCCCCTAATTTCACTCCCGAATTTGGCCAAATAATCCATCTGGCTCCAGGTGCTGTGAGAGCTACACCTGCTCTACATAAAAAGCTGCCAGCCGTCCACATTTGTTTCCATAAAATAATTATACGGATACAGCATTTCATTTTCTGGATTCTGGAGGCTTCTGCGTATTCTCAAAGCGAAGGCAGAGTTTGACGGATTCAGTCCAAATCTAAAATGTAATTTTGATCTTGTATACGATATTTTAATGTCATATGCAAAGTCATAAAAATAATTTTTAAGTCATAAGGCTGAAAATACACACACCAATACAGCTAATTTCTAAAATGATGTTTTTTGCATTAAGTACATTTTTACTCCACTATCAGTTTAGTATTAAAAATTCATCATAAAACAAACAAAACATAAAAAAAAGTGTTTTTGTTATTTAAAAAAGTGATTTTATGTCACAATGTGCAATATCAGGACAAACTCAGGGTCAGAGCTGTTTTTTTCAGCATCATTTGTGCAGGGGACGTTTCAGTTCCATAAATTTCTACTTGTAATCCACAAACGTCCATTTAAATTCAAACCACGTCCAATTTGTCTTTTACATCTGCAGCCATCGGGCTTGATTCCTGCCCTGAGCCCCAGACCCCGACCTACGGGATTAAAGTGGGAGATCGCTACATGGTGGGGGACGTGGTCATGTTTCAGTGTGAACAAGGATATTCTTTACAGGTAAGACGCACCGTGACACCTGGGGTATAATTCCACATGAATGACATTACAGTTATAATGGCACATAGGGCTGGGTGATATGACCTCGAATCGGTATCACATTCTAGATCCAGGACTAAATGTTTATTGTCAGAGAACAAAAGGACTTGTAAACTTCTCATTTCTAAATTTCATTTTCCATTTGCACAGTCTTATGGTTGTTCAGGACACATTTCACTACATGTTGTGCTTGTTTGTATAAATACAATACTGTGCAAAAGTTTTAGGCAGGTGTGAAAAATGCTGTAAACAAAGAATGCTTTCAGAAATATGAATATTGATTGTTTATTTTTATCAGTTTACAAAATGCAAAGTGAGCGAACAAAAGAAAAATCTAAATCAAATCAATATTTGGTGTTACTACCTTTTGCCTTCAAACCAGCATCAATTCTTATAGGTACACTTGCACAAAGTCAGGGATTTTGTAGGATTATAGTCATGATATTATTTTGTAGGATTATAGATCTGTGGTTAGTTCTCCAAGATGTTTGGAACAACCTACCAGCTGAGTTCCTTCAAAAACTGTGTGCAAGTGTACCTAGAAGAATTGATGCTGTTTTGAAGGCAAAGGGTGGTCACACCAAATATTGATTTGATTTAGATTTCTCTTTTGTTCATTCACTGCATTTTGTAAACTGATAAAAATAAACAATCATTATTTATATTTCTGAAAGCATTCTTTGTTTACAGCATTTTTTCACACCTGCCTAAAACATTTGCACAGTACTGTAATACAGTATATGTGACTAATAAAGAATTTTGAATTTTGAGACATGACGGTGCAAAAAAGAACAAGACAATATTATGATGAGGAAAAAACTCAGTGCAAGAGAGCTTCAAATATAGAAAAATCAGTTAAGTAGAGAAACAGTAAGATAGTCAGATAAAAAACAGTTTATAGTGGCAATAAAAGTTTTAAGTTATTTAAAAAAGAACAGTTCAAGATAAAAGCCTGGATATTATTTCTAATGATGTTGTCCATATCTTTGGAATTTTAGGAGGGAAACACACACATTTGCAGACTCGAGGTTGTACAATTTTGCAAGACAACTTTTCACCTCAATGAGAAATATCGTCACGTTCAAATATATCGCCAGATCTCGTCACACCCCTAATATTTACATCAGCAAACTGATATGTGTCTTTAACTTCATGTCTACAATAATGCCGTGTTGTGATGTTTGTCCAGGGAAATGCCCACATCACATGTATGCCAGGACCGGTGAGGAGATGGAACTACCCCGTACCCCTCTGTCTTGGTATGATTTTTTAAAATATTCCCTTTTTCCAAGTTCTTAAGATGAAACTTGACTTTGACGTTTTGTTTAGGGATGCACGATATGGGAATTACTAGCCGATGCTGATATCCGATATTTTTCATGCTTTTATATCTGCCGATACCGATGCCGATAAATGAGAAAGGTAGAGTTGAGCGTTAAGACATTTAGCTCACCAAGGTTCCACTGCACGCTCAGAATTTTGGCACAAAATAATGCCAAAATGCTGAGTCAAGCAAGTGTGAAAGCAGAGTGGAGCGAGGACAGAGCATTTCCAGCGTAGTGCACATCATTTTAAGACAAAGTCACTTTCTGGCCTATGCGGTGTACCAAGTCAAATAGGACGCGTGTGACAGTCCACTACCTAGTGTGTAGAGAGCCTTTAAGTTACATCCCCAGCTATTTCCTGAGATGCAAACTACCACATAGAAAAGTATAACAACAGCGCCTTACCTACCATACTATTAAGTGCGGCAGTACGCAGCTCAGGACACAGCTCATGTGTGAGCTCATATTTGCTAAGTGAGTCAACAAGCAGTTTAGTTAAAAAGTTGGACGTGTGAAGACTCAGAGACTGAATCGGATTTGTATCGTATTGGCAGATATCCAAATTTACAATATCGATATCGGACATTAAAAAGTGGAATCGTGCCATGTTTAATTCTGATATGATTCCGATATTATCGTGCATCCCTAGTTTTATTTTAAATCTCTTTCAGGGTAACTTGCAGTCTGTACTTTAATCAAAACTTCAGCCTTGGTGGTTGATGCTTTGCTGTTTGAGTTGTTATAATAGTTAATATCAGTTTAACCTAAAGTTTGTTTGATTTACATTAGACACCTTTTATTCGTTCAGCCTTTACTTAATTCTTGCCTTAATGTGCTAAAGGACACAGAATTTACAAGCCAGTCCATGAAGAACACCCCAGTGGATTATGTGCTGTTTTTGCCTTTATGAAATGATCCCCTACTGAAGTGTCTCCGAGATTTGCTACGTTTTGTCCGGTCAATGCCTGAAATGCCCGGCTCAATAATTAACCACCCAGCTGCTTATTCATATCTTTAATGAAAACACTCGCAGAATTCACCGTATGACTTTTCTAACACTCATTTCCGAGTGCTTTCTGTTCCTCTTAGATAAGGGGCGCGCCACATCTATCGGCTTTAGAGAATATGAATAAATGTAATAACGCCCAAAAAAAGCCCCTAAAAACATTTTAAATGGCTGGCGAGGTTACGTGAAATGGGTTTCGGTGACACAAAAGAGGTTAATGTTAAACTTGGCGGTATTACTCTGGCAAAGGTTATCCTCTCGTCCTCTTCATCTTCTCTCAGCGCAGGTCTGAATCTTAATGGAGGCTAGCCGAGTTAATTCCCCAAAACACAGAAATAATCACATGCTGCTGGAAAGACATTGTGTGCTTTTCGTGGATTGGCAGCTTTTTAGCCGAAAATATTCAAATTACGACAGTCTTATGGGTAACACTTCCCATTACACATCATAAGTGTGTTAAAAGAGGAAGCATGCAAGTGTGAGTAATCACTTTTCAGTCCCTCCCAGGATTTTGCAGCCTAAAATGCCTGATTTTTACGTCAGCTTTTCTAAAAAAAAAATTGCAATGAAAGTTGCAGCGTTTTTAGGTGTTTTGTTGCAGTAAAGTTATGCTAGTAACTACCATAGTGTACATTAGCAATTAATATAGTGTTCATCAGCAACTAATATAGTGTACATTAGCAACTAACATAGTGAACGTTAGCAACTAATAGTGAACGTTGTCAACTAACATAGTGCACATGAACAACTAACATAGTGTACATTAGCCACTAATATAGTGTACATTAGCAACTAACATAGTGCACATGAACAACTAACATAGTGTACATTAGCAACTAATATAGTGTACATTAGCAACTTCCATAGTGTACATTAGCATCTTCCATAGTGTACATTAGCAACTAACATAGTGTACATTAGCAACTAACATAGTGCACATTAGCAACTAACATAGTGCACATTAGCAACTAACATAGTGCACATTAGCAACTAACATAGTGCACATTAGCAACTAATATAGTGTACATTAGCAACTTCCATAGTGTACATTAGCAACTAATATAGTGTACATTAGCAACTAACATAGTATACGTTAGCAACTTCCATAGTGTACATTAGCAACTAATATAGTATACATTACCAACTAACACGGTGTACATTAGCAACTAACATAGTGTACGTTAGCAACTTCCATAGTGCACATGAGCAACTAACATAGTGTACGTTAGCAACTTCCATAGTGTACATTAGCAACTAACATAGTGGACAATAGCAACTAACATCAGCAACTAACATAGTGTACGTTAGCAACTAACATAGTGTACAATAGCAACAAACATAGTGTACATTAGCAACTAACATAGTGGACAATAGCAACTAACATCAGCAACTAACATAGTGTACATTAGCAACAAACATAGTGTACATTAGCAACTAACATAGTGTACGTTAGCAACTTCCATAGTGTACATTAGCAATGAACATAGTGTACATTAGCAACTAACTGTGTACATTAGCAACTAGCATAGTATACGTTAGCAACAACCATAGTGTACATTAGCAACTAACAGTGTACAGTGTACACACCCCTGGACGTGGTTTCTGCTCACAGACTCTCACTTACTGGATGGCATTGTCTCCTTTCTTTTCGCTGTCCCGTGTCTACTTTTAAAAAGTTTGTCTCTGATCAAGGATGCCTTGTTTGTCTTCTTGCTTCCCCGAGCGCGCGTTCAACCATGTTTTGTCCCGTATCCCGTCCAATTCCCTCTCGTTTCTTTTGGCTCGTTTGAAGACGTTCTCTTTCGTTATCGAGATTCACACTAACACCCTCCAACTTGTCCCCTACTGAGGTTTGGCACCTTCGGGGCGGAACGTTCAGGCCTTTTTTTATTTCTGTAGGAAGCGGTGTTTAATCATTCCTTAAAACATTCCACTGCTTTCCTATTGGGTAAATCCTTCATTGTCACAAACTAGACCGTGCCCGTAGTTTTTGGTCAGTTTCCAGGCTCTCCCGGGGAAATTGTCATTCAGATCAGATTTCAATCAGGTCCCGGTCCCGGTGAGCGCTTGTTCTTTTCCGTCTTATTTCACACTCCCGTGCATTGCCTTAAGGTGCTGGCATTTTCTTTTAGAAAAGATTTTTTCCTCTCACCTCTTTAGCATTGCGCTCACTTCAGAATAAGCAAGGTGCGGAAGAGCGAAAAAGGGGGAGGGGTTTATGCTAATGTCTCGACCGGAGGGAATTGATCTGTTATTGTGATAGATGACTTGCACTGTGTTTGTCTGAGGCTCCTTCAGTCCCCCCAGGATTTCGCGAGCCCCTTTAGAGATTGTTGCAGCCTAAAATGCCTGATTTTGCGGTAGCTTTTCTTTAAAAAATTGTGTTGTGGTGTTTTTAGGTGTTTGCTGCAATAAAGTTTCGGAAAAAAGTTGCGATTTTCCCACTTTATAATTATTCGTTAACAATGAACTAAAATGAACGGAACAATACCATTATGGCTCTGCGGTGTGTTGGCGGTCACCCAGCTTTGGTCCCCGCCTCGCACCCGTAGTCCCGGGATAGGCTCCAGTTCCCGCGACCCCGATAGGGATTAAGCGGTTCAGATAATGACTGACAAAATCGCTATTATTTATGTTAACCTTTAACCATTTAGTTATTTTTGATCATAAATTCACGGCGATCTAAACGTAACAAGGAAGTAAGTTCACTGATGTATGACTCAATGCTTTGCAAAACAACGATTGGTCAAAAAATTGCTGAAAAAGTTGCAGTAATTGATCAAAATTGCAAGATCGCAATGACTTTGCGGGGATTAGCTGAATTTGCGTTAATAGTGGCCATTGCAACATCGTGAAATCCTGGAGGTTCTGCTGTTTGTGCTGTTACCTAGCGCCTTGATCCAGAAATGTGTACTTTCTGCAGTGTGAATCATCCTCCCGCGACACCGGCTCCAAGTAAAGGACGTTTCCGGGTTTGTCCGATTGATCTGCTGATTGAAATCAACAAGAGTTGTTTGTCACACTTTGTCTTTTATGACTCACGCTAGTTATAAAATGTCCTTATTTTATGAACAGCAGCAGAGACAGCGCACGCAGCCATTAACAGCAAAGTGAACCCGCACCCACACATGGAGAAAAACAGCTTTTCATTTGAAAACAAAGAACATTAACAGAGTCCCACTGCCGTTATAATGCTGCGTTACATTCGTCAGCGCTGTTGCTGGAACGCTCTTTCTGCCTCTTTAACAGCTCAGTGTGGAGGATCCATGACGGAGGTGAGCGGCGTGATCCTGAGCCCCGGTTATCCAGGAAACTACCCCAGCGGACTGGACTGCACCTGGACCGTCACCTTACCCACTGGCTTTGGTGGGTGGATTTGAGGGATTTTAACTGAGATTATAAATGAGGCAATAAAACAAATGAGGGACATAAAGTAAACATTAAATCACAAACCAATGCAAACAAACTTTACCAACTTCAGGGCAGTTGGTAGTGTAACACTTAGCGAGTTGGTCACATGATCCGAAGGTCGTCAGTTCATATCCTAGACCAGTGAAAGGTGCTTATAAGCAAGGTACCATCCCAAAGCACTGCACTGTTAGAGCTCCTTCAAGGATGAGTCAAATGCAGAGCTCACATTTGGTTGTGGTGCATTGTGTACCCTGCTGTGATGTGTTCATAATGACAAATAATCCATCAATTAATCTAATTTTAGTGCATCCATCCAATTATCAGTATTGGATTGGTGCATCCCAAGTTCACTTTATAAGTACAGCACTGTGCACAAGTCTTGAACCTCCCCTCATTTTGTTATATTTTTCTTGAAACATGAGACAGTGGTTTATTGCAAGATGTACACACATGTATGTAAATATTATTCTTTGAGATTACATTAAAACTCAAGAATGTCTGACTTTTTGGAAGCAAAATATGAATAAATCAGGGGTGATATATGCATAAAGGTAACCCTAATTAAAATGCTTCATCAAAATTCCCAAATTTTCAAAAAAACAAATTCAAAATGATGTAATAAAAATTAATATAACGTTTTTATGATCTAGATTCTGTTATAAAATCTCTGTTCGATCAGGCATCCACGTGCAGTTTGTGAACTTCTCCACCGAGGCCATTCACGACTACCTGGAGATCCGGAGCGGTCCGGCCGAGACCAGCACGGTGATCGATCGCTTCAGTGGACCGCAGGTTCCGGAGCCGCTGTTCAGCACCACTCACGAGACCAACTTCTTCTTCCACAGTGATTACTCTCAGAACAAACCCGGATTCCACATCACCTACCAGGGTGAGCTTAGAAGAAGCAGGAATTGTGTGTGATAAAAACACCTCACATTTACCTTCAAAAATAACTAAATGATTAATGGTTAATAAAAATAATAGCGGTTTTGTTTTGTTAATTAATTGTTGAAGAATCATTATAAAGGGGCTGCAAATTTTTCTGCAACTTTGACTTGCTCCCGCAACTCTATTGCAACAAAACGGGGATGCTAAAATCTCTCCTAATTAGTGTACACTTAATTGTGGCAATTAATCATGTTGCACGTTAACCAACAATTGGAATTTATATGAAACATCGCGTGTTAATAAAACTGATCTTTTTAAAGCCACGCATTTCATGCTTGTGGAGCTCGCTAAGCGTCCGTTTCATTTTAATCAGTGTCATCAGTTTGCCGCCATGCCTCGTTAATTTAAAGGTTTCGGTGGAAAACTTTAGTCTGAACGAAACTGACATTTAGCTGGGAAAGCGTATTTATGTGAAATATGACACTTCCTGGCTTAAGAGTGTGAAGTGTTGCTCGTCTCTTAAATTACTTGTATTTTAAGTGGGGGGAAAGTGATGTTTTCAAACAAAACACAGGCGGTCATGATGCTGGGACCTGACATTTTGTCATTCTCACAATGTAATTATCTGATTGTGGTTAGCAGCCACATATTGCTGTTAGATTTTTATTCCACACACTTTCTCTGAACGCTACTCCTCCTACAGTTTTTGTACTAGAAACATCATACCAACTCTAAAACGTGCAACTTATAGCGGTGTGAGGTGCTTGTCTACACATTTCTGATACATGTTCTCATTTGCGTTCGTTTGCATTCGATATGTACACTCGTTTGCATTCGTTTGCGTTTGATACATATCTTCATTTTGCATTTGTTTGCATTTGATACGTGCACTCGTTTTACGTTTGATAGGTGCACTCGTTTTCCATTCGTTTGTGTTTGATACATACACTCGTTTGCCTTTGTTTGTGTTTGAAAGGTGCACTCGTTTTGCATTTGTTTGCGTTTGATACATTTCCTCGTTTGCATTCGTTTGCATTTGACACATTGTCATTTGCATTTGTTTGCGTTTGATACATGTACTTGTTTTGCATTTGACACATGCACTCATTTGCGTTACTTTGTGTTTGTTTGCATTTGATACGTGCACTTGTTTGTGTTCATTTGTTTGTTTTTTGTTTGATACGTGCACTCGTTTGCGTTCGTTTGCGTTTGCTACGCAAAAATCTCTTTTACAATCTGTCTCATCCTGAGCATGTTTAAAGTCCCAGATCTTCTTAAGATGAACGTTTCTCTTTGTCTCCAACCAGCCTACCAGCTGCAGAGTTGCCCTGACCCCCGCCCCTTTAAGAACGGCATCGTGATTGGCAGCGACTTCAGCGTTGGCATGACGGTGTCCTTCGAGTGCCTGCCAGGTTACTCCCTCATCGGAGAAGCCTCGCTCACCTGTCTCCACGGCATCAGCCGCAACTGGAACTACCCTGTGCCGCGATGCGAAGGTGACCAATCCACACTTTCTCTGTTTACATTTCTTAATTACTTTAAAGTAATTACATTAACATAACATTGGTCTGGAATTAAAATTCCAGTAAAATTGAGGCAAACAACACAAATGAGGAAATTAATGTAAGCATTAAATCACAAACCAGTGCAAAGAAAGTTTATGAATTATCACTTCAGAGCTGTTGGTAGAATAATGGTTAGGGAGTTGATTACAAGATCAGAGGGTCAAATCCTGAACCGTTAAAGAGTACCATAAGGTACTCGTGAGAAAGGTACCATCCCAAAGCACTGCTGCCCACTGCTCCTTCATGGATGGGGCAAATGCAGAGGTCAGATTTGGTTGTGACACACTGTGTGACAAATAATTGCATCAGTCCATTTATCAGTCATCAATTATCAGTTTTGGATCCCAAGTCCATACCAAGTGCAACTGGAACTATCCCGTGCCGCGTTGCAAAGGTGACCAATCCACACATTCCTTAACATTCTGGTTTAAAACCATTTTTTCTTTTAAATACGGTCATCATTAAGGTCAGGGTCCACTGTAAAAGGGAGGGCAGCCCATATTCGGTGTTTTAATGGAGTTTTGAAATTGCATGACCCCTATATAGTGCGCTGACTATTTTTCATATGAAACCACTATAAGGATCTGCAATTATTTGGTGATTGATAATGGACCACCGGACAATACGCTGACGTAAGAGGATATTCCTGCAGCGTAGATACCATCCTTACCGAAGAGATATTACAAAAGCCATCTCTCATTGCTAAACGGTGTCACGCCTCACTCGGCGGAAAGCAATTACCCCTGGCTTGCGAGTCAACAGCCGATCCCACGTTTTCACCGATCTTTTAAGAGCAAAGTCAAAGATGTGGTAGATTAGCAAAATCTGTGCTTTGCAGACATTAGCTGGCTTTTAGATGATAAGCAGCAAACGTTACGCCAAGCTGAGCCTCATCAATGGGCCTCATTCAGGTATATTTTTTTACATTTGTTTAGAAACATGACATTTAAATAGTATACCGTTATACAACTGTACAGTTTGAACAAACAGCCGTGCAATTACAACAATTTTTGGCTTCTGGCAAACAGCTGCTGTTAACTGTTGGAAACGTTTTGCAGCAAATTTGCAGCAACGGCATATTTTCACATGCAAATTAGGTTTGTGGCAAACTTTGGGTGGACTTCTGGCACATTTGTAAATTTGTCACCAAAAGTTGACTACCACTAGTGGCTGACAATCGCAAACTTGTGGCATATTCTGGCAAACTTCACTGTTCACCACAAATTAACCACAAGTTTTCTGCAAACATTTTGATTTTGAAGGGGTAAAATCGGGGCACTATTAGAATAACAGTTAGGGTGTTTGCCCTGTGATCATAAGGTCGCCAGTTTGAATCCCAGACTGGTAAAGGTACCTCTGAGGTACTCATAAGCAAGGAACCATCCCCAAGCACCGCTCCCCGGGGAGTTGACCATGTTAGCTGCCCACTGCTCCTTCACAGATGGCTCAAATGCAGTCACATTTCATTGTGGTGTGTTCACAAATAACCATTCACGTAATCTGCTGATAAGTGCTCTTTGCTGTTTGTAGATTGTGCTCTTACCTAAAAACAAACCTCAAATAAAAACACACTGGTGAGTTTGAGAATCACTGTGATTGTGGCATCAGTGGGTTTTTAGAACAAATTTTATCTTAAGAACAGTGGATAAACGAGGCTCAGTGTTCCTTGTTCTGCCGTATGACATGAGCAGCGTTCACGAAAACCAACGGCCAAACAATTATGAGATATTTCTGATTAAAAGCGCTCGGCTTCAGTGAGCTGCTGTTTGCCTTTGACCTGACCATCACATCACGTACAGCCGAGCTCTCATTGGCTGCGTGACGAAGAGGTCAATGCCGGACGGGTCACAGTTGAATATGGTTAAATTGGAGTATAATACAGGTGTAAGACATCGCTCAAGGGTGAGGGTTAATGCTTGTCTCCACATTTACAATCATAGGTCTGGTTGGCACAACATTTATAATGTGACATTCACCCTAAAGTTCATTGGCATTGGTAGGAACATTTGGTCTCATTCAACCGTTCTTAAAAAGTAAAGTATGTATGTTCTTTAAACCCACTAATGCAATTTAGACCAAGATTCTGGGATTCACCACTGTTTTCTTATTTGAG
This sequence comes from Distichodus sexfasciatus, assembly GCA_032718565.1. Classification (NCBI taxonomy): domain Eukaryota; kingdom Metazoa; phylum Chordata; class Actinopteri; order Characiformes; family Distichodontidae; genus Distichodus; species Distichodus sexfasciatus. The sequence goes on along the minus strand of JAVGVS010000030.1, from coordinate 1,594,526 downwards.
ATTTGTCCTAAAGTAGGAATAAAGTCTACAAACGTTGAAAAGCACTGAGAAATTATTGCATGCGTGTTTGTATATGACATCAGTGTGTATATATATATATATATATATATATATATATTATGTACACACACACACATAGTATTTATAGTACTCACATTAGCTGAGACAGGGCGACTAACAATCTTGCAAACAAGTTCAGCAGTTCACAAACATGATGAGTCCGATGTAGACTTTCCTTAAGAACATTAAGACAGAATGGCGATAAACCAAAGAAGACACTGGCTTAATGTCTCTCAGGATTTGGTCTCAAGATGCAGTTTCAGCGGGGAAACATCACCTCCATGAACGGCACCATCTTCTCACCCGGACACCCAGCCGAGTACCCCAACTTCCAGGACTGCATGTGGAGCGTGAGGGTGCTGCCCGGCAACGCATCTACATCACTTCATCATAAGGAGCACAGAGCCCATCTATTTACTACATCACTGTGTGGGTAAGAGCTCATATGCACATCTCATGAACATTCTAACTACTCACACTTAAGCGAACTGACTAAAATTCATCAGCCAGCGATCAATAACGAGTGGCAATGTCGGAGCAGGTCTCTCACTCTCTCTCTCTCTTTCGGCTACTAACGACGTAGGAATGGTAGTCCGGCTCTGCTGAGAGCTTTCACTCATTAGGTGGCTAAAAGAGCATCAAGCTCCAGGCATCAGGAGCAGCTGGCCCCAGTGACCGCAGAACTTAAGCTTATGATGTCGCTTTTCTTGTTGTCTGTGCACTTCTGACTCCTTCTTTGACGGTTTGGAAAGACGGTATGTTCGTTCAATGGCTGTTGTTGATTGAACTTCAGCTTGGAGTAATGGTTGTAAAGCGCTTTGTGACATTAACTTCTGTTAAAAGCTCTATATTAATGCAATTGAGTTGAATCTCCCTGTGTTAGCGTGGGTTTCCTCCAGGTGCTCCGGTTTTCTTCCACACCTTATAGGCCAGTCTAAAAGCATGCACTGTAGGTTAATCGGTGACTCTATATTGGCCTGTAAGGTGTAAGTAAGGAGTGTGATCATGTGCATGCATATGTGTGTCTATGTATGTTGGCTTCTGCACAGGGTTGGTCCTCGCTTTTATCCAGAAGTTCTCGGTTCGACCACCCTTACCACTCTGCTGGAGTAGTACTGATAATGAATCAATGAATGAATGTTCATATACATTTACACACCGCTGATGGTCACCCTTGCGCTGTTTTGCAACTTGTGCTTGACCTTCTTATTGTCAGTCAGGCTATATTTGAAATTAATATGTTCAAATTTGAATATATCTTGATAAATGGAAAGATCTTGGATTAGTGAACTCCAGATTTTTATACCAGAATCTGTGCCTGGAAAAGTGAAATGGTGCCCTTTCTAAACTCCGCACGGTGTTATTCAGATTCTGTGTTCTTTTTCTCCTGCTGCTATTTTCTCAATAACTCAGAATTTCTTTTCTAATTTTCTGACCTTTTGACGCACTTTATAACAAGACACTGGGAGTTACCTTTATTAGAGAGTGGTAAGCACGCAGCTTCTTTATTTTTGTTTAGAAGATGAGAATTGAAGCTAACAAAAGCACTTTTGCCATGGTTTTGTTCCTGAAAGCGCTGGCACGAGGCTCCGCTCTGTTTTGTGCTGGAACGTATGGAGGTTTAATTAAACGAGTTTTAAATCGTTGCTTTTCCCGTCTCATTTGCATTATGCCCTCTGAGCTTGTCTTTTCTGCACCCTTTTAGGAGAAAGTGGCTTCAATTAGGGTGTCTCCTCTGACTTATTGTTGTAGCGACTGTGCTTCTCTGTGTGGGTGAAGAGTTGGTTTGTGTGGTAGAAGCATTAATCCAAGTTTCTGCTTAAAACCAAATGAATGTGTAGTTTTCTTTCTAACACAGCGATTTTGTGGAAGTGCTTGTTTGTGTGTGTGTGTGTGTGTGTGTGTGTGTGTGTGTGGCTTCACATTTGGAGTGTGAGAAGTGCAAGAAAGCAGAATATCCTGCTTTAGAAGGGCGAACCATCCAAAACATTCGCGACTTTGTTGAGAACAGAGGAAGTGACTAGTACCAAATAGCAATATTAGTGAATTTATATATATATATATATATATATATATATATATATGCTATGTGTGAAGGTGTGTTACCAGTAATTCATTTTGCAATTATTGACCAGCATGTTGATTGAATTTAGTAAAAAGAGATTTATAGATTTTTTATATTTTTTTTTTTCTATATCAATGGTGTAGTTATGTAATAACTTGACCTTTCTTACAATGTTTGCAGAAATTAAAAAACAGGTAGTCAACTGTAACCTGATTGATTCAGTGCTGTGAATACAGTGAGTTTTTCCTGCTGCCACTATGGTAATACTGACTTGCAAAATAGGGCAGGTAATGTGTTGTAGACATGTGTTAGCTGCAGATATGACAGCTACTTAAAAAATATGATGGCAGATGATCTTAAAAATATCTATGGGGGATGTAAAACATTTTTGGGTGGCATAAAACCTGTGTTAACTTAGAATTTTAGTTTTTGTCTTTTGTGTTTTAAATTGTTTCTCTCTTTAATGACTGGTATGGACTCTGGCTAGGTGTGTATGAGGTCTGTCTCCTGGTAAACCAGCTGAGTCCTTATTAACACTTCTTCTTAGTGGTCAAGTGTCCTCTTAATGTTGCAAAATGTCAGGTGCATGATTTTCTATTATTTAAAAGTAAAAATATATATTTTTTAACTCGGATGTATATTTAGCAGATTTAAATTAATAGCTTGGAATTGGTTGCAGCATTGTTAATAAGTGAAAGTGGTGTCCCTGTAAAACCAGGTTTAATCCTTGGTGTCCCCCATACCATAAATAATTCGTGACAGTGTGTGTGTGTGTGTGTGTGCTGCAGAGCCTTGCCTTCCTCTTCCTCCCTCTCCCTCATCCTCCTCCTTGTAATCATCATCCTTTCATTCTTCCTCCTTCACCTCCTCCCACTTCTCCTTTTCCCTCCCTCCTCTCTTTCCTCCTTTTTCAGTCTCTTTCTTTTTTACTCCCTCCTCATTTCTTCTTTTCTGCTCCTTCCTTGTTTTCCCTCTCTCCTCCGCCCACACTTTCCTCTTTCTCCATCTCCCTCTTTCTCCTTCACCTCCCCCCCTCCAATTCCTACTTCTGCCTTTCTAGTCTTTTCCTCTCTCCATTTCACTCAGTTTCCTCTGTACTCTTCCTCCTTTCCTCCTCCTTTCTTCCTCCCTCCTTGCCTTTCTTCTTCATCTGCCCTCCTCCTTTTCTCTTCTTTCCTCCTTTTCTTCCACTCCTCCTCCCTCCTCCCTCCCTCTTTTTCTCTCCCCCACCTAGTCCCTCCTCCTCTTCCTCATCTTCCTTGTCCCTCCTCCTTCTACACCTCATCTTCTTCTCTCCCTTTGGTGGCTTCTCCTCCTTTCTTCCACTCCTCCTCCTCCTCCTCCCTCCCTCCCTCTCCTCCTCCGCTTTTCTCTCCCTCCACCTAGTCCTCCTCCTTCTCTAAATCCCTCCTCTTTTCTCTCTCTCTCCTGCTCTTCATCCTCCTCCTCCCTCTTCCTTTCTCTCTTTGATCTCCTACTGTCCACCTCCCTTCTCCTCTTCTTCTTCTTCCTGCTCTTCCTCTTTCTCCTCCCTCTTTTCTTCCTGCTTTTCCTCTTCCTCCCTCCTCTTCCCGCCTCCTCTCCCTCCTCTTCCGGCCCCCTGCCTTGCTGCTGATTTACAGTGTGGTGCTTTTTGAGTAATTGGCCTTTGCAGTGCTTTGACACCACTGTTGCGTGGGATATGTAATAATGTATTGAATGAAACCCAGCATGACGGCCAGTAATTAATGTCCATTGCGCACTCTTCTATTAGAGGTCCCCTTTGTTTGAGAGAAATTCCACAGGGTGCTTTTATTTATTAATGGTGCCTGCACACTCTCCGCTAGCAACCGCTTTTAATAATGCATGTCCAGCGGAGGTAGAGACCAGATTACGGCCTTCGCCATTTATGCCATCCTCTGTCTCACACTTCTATTTATGCCGCCACTTACCACTCCTTGAAAAGCGTATGACGCCACACCGCAGCACACGCACTAATTCGCTTTTGGATCTTCGCCGGGGGTTGAAAGATAAATTTAATTGCTGTGCCAGTTATATATACAGTAACTTGATCAACATATAAGACAAATTAATCTCTGCATACTTATTGCTAACAGTTTTATGAGCCTTCTTGATTTGTAATTTTTATATTTTCATATATTCCCTGTCACAGGGAAGTCCAACATTCAATAAAGCGTTCTGGTTCAGTTAGATGTTCCCCTTTATTACCAACAAAACTCATATTTTAGCTGACGGTAGCAGATGGTGGAGTAACCTTTAGGGAAGTTCACTTTCACCATGAACAACAAATCTATAACCAAGCGTCCCACCTTGGCCAATATTAGAGCCATTTACTTGATATTTTCAGTGTTCAGAAACAGGTGTCTGTTTATTGTGACACGGCTCTGAGTGCACGCTAGATTGTGGGAAATGTAGTTCTCCCCAGAAAGCGCCCAAGCAGCTGACGAGAAAATAAAATGAGTCCAAAATATTAATATTTACAAACTTAAGTATTTCTTCATTTTCAAATTTATCAGAAAATATTTCTTTTTCCATTTTATAATGTTAGAGAGCACGCCAAAGAAAAGTTTTACTATTTTTTAATCAAATCACTTATTCTGCATCCAGAGGATTCAATGGATAAAGATCTGCACCTGTGAATAATCCTGTATTTTTACACAGTACTAAGCCATAGAATGTCTCTTGCATAATAACAACTCTGTAAGCTTAATAAACACATTAATTGCTCCTACTTTTCTAGTAGTTATATCTTACAGTTCTTGCACGTGTATACCACGTAAAAGCCAAAAATATAAAGATTTTGACAGTGTCGTCATCAATAGAAATGTGCTGATTTCAGCATTTACACATCAAACTATGACAAATCTGAGTAGTGCAGGACGTCCTGAACACGACGGCATAAAGCATGTATGACTAACATCTACACACACACTAGAATAAGACTAAAAACTATGATAGAAAAAGCCCCAAATTCTCGCAGGGCTGTAAGGTTTAATTTTGATTTTTAAAAAAGGAACCTTTAAGAATAAAAACCAGTTGGTTATACATTTTCAGACTTGTCTTTTTCTGGTTTTTAAAAAAAGTGTTGATCTGACTAATTTGATGAAAAACCACAGAAAAACTTTATGAATTAAAAATTTATATGAGATCGGGCTGCAGTAGGGACGGACACGTATAAATGTACACATTACACACACACACGGTTGACGCCAAGACGCTGGCCACACACACGCTGGATTTCTCCCGAGTCAGACTTCTTTCATCTCTCCGGCTCCCTGCATCAGCTCTCGCTGTTCAGCCCTCACTGACCGTCTCATGTGTTAGAGGTGACCTAGATAAAAGAGCGGCTTCTGGCTCATTAGTCCAGCAAAATGTCAATGTGGATTTAAATACTGCCCTCCTCTTCATCTTCTTCCTCCCTCTTCTCTTCCTCCCCGCTTCCTCGTCTTTTTTGCCTCCAATTCTCCCTCTTTCTCTCTTCTCATTGTCTTCCCTCCTCCTTTCCTCCTCCTTGTCTTCCTCCTCTGCTTTCCCTCTCATTGTTTCTCCCCTTTCTCCTCCCTCCTTTCCTCCTCTTCTTCCTCCCCTTCTCCCTCCCCACTCCTCCTTATCCTCCACTTCTTCCCCTCCCTCTTCCCTCTGCCCTTCCCTACCTCCCTCATTGTCTTCCTTTTCTTCCTCTTTTCTTCTCCTTTACTCTCCTCTCCTCATCCTCCTCTTTCCCTCCTCCTCCCCTTCCCTTCTCCCTCTTCCCTTTAACCCCCCCATAATTCCTCCCTCATCCCCTCTACTTATTCCTCCTCTTCCCTTGCCTCCCCCACTTCCTGGCCTCAACCTCCTCTTTCTCTTTCTTCCCTCCTCCCCACTCTTTCCCTTAGCCTTCTTTCCTCCCCTCCCACTCCCCATCTTCTTCTTCCTCTTCTTCCTCATGCTTCTCCTTTTTCTCCTCATCCTCCTCTTCCTTCACCCCACCACCTCCTCATCTTATTCCTCCCTCCCTCCTCCTCCTCCCTCTCCTCCTCCTCTTCTTTCCTTCTTCTTCCTCTTGCTCCTCCACCTTTTCCTTTCCCTCCTCCATAGCTGCTGCTTTTCCCTTTCCTGTCTTTCATCTCCTGCACTTTTCTTCTTCCACCCACTCCTCTTTCCCTCATCATTTCTTTCCTCTTTCTTTATCCTCTCTATTTTTTCTTTCCTCTGCCTCCTTCTTCTCCTCCCTCTCCTCCTTCTTTCTTCAATTCCCCACCACCTCCTCATCTTCTTTCTCCTCCTCCTCCCTCCCTCTTCTCCTCCCCTCCTCCCTCCTCTGTTTGTGCAAGCATACCACAAGTTATTTGCACTGCAAACCTTCAACGTGAATGTGGTCATATTCATCGCACCTGTTCACATCGGTCCACTCCTGAATCGTGCAGTGTTTTCTATTCCCAGTTTTTAAATCCTGAATTTAACTTGAATCTTTTTTCTGTGACAGGGACGGTCCTGATCAGAGCTCTCCTCAGATTGGTCAGTTCAGCGGGAACACGGCGCTTGAGTCGGTCTACAGCACCTCCAACCAGATCCTCATCAAGTTCCACAGCGACTTCAGCGGCAGCGTCTTTTTCGTCTTAAGTTACCACGGTGAGAGAGCTAGATGCTGTTCCATCCACAATTTTGACTCTACACCTCCACTTTTCCAGCAGTTTCTATAACCTCTATATATACGCACCCTAAGCTTTCAAAGCTAACAAAGATCCATGAAACATACTTATAGATACTTATGGCTATTTTGTAAAGATTTATAGCTACTTCATTCTCACATATTCACACAAATATGAGACACACTGCAGTTATGCTGATTATATTGTCTTTTATAGGGGGCACAAACCCCACAAGGAATGTATTGAATACTTCAGTCACAAACAGTGCTGTGCATCATTCCATCCCACACTTGATAAAAAGGAGGATGAAAATGTGGTGGAGGAGGAGAAGGAGGCTGTTGTTTTGAAACTGATCGTAGTGTTTATGATTACGCATTATGTCTGCATCGCATCGTGGTCCTGTGTCACTGGCCATCAAGTAACACTGAGGAGAACTGCTTTATGTTGCTCTGCTTGTTTAGGCACGGCATGGTGTGCTCCGCCGCCTCCCGACCAGCTTCAATGGATCCGCTCCTCCAGTCGCAGCGATATCAACTGCAAATGTCATTTATTGATGCTACTCGCCCATTTATTTTGAATCTGCAGCAAGCTTTCAGTGGTCTGAATTACTTGTAATTTATTCCCCTGTGGGTCAGCCAGACTCGAGATTACTAATTGCCTGATCATGGATGCCGTAGGATATGCTGCTCAGAATAAAGTGAAATTTGACTCCTGGGATTCTCATTTCTCGTGACGACTTCAACTTTATTCCTTGATTCAGAAATAACTGGACAGCCGATTAAACGGCAACTTTGTTTTATATACCTGTTCTATTACTGTCAATTATTTATAATTAATCTTATATTAATAAGACATCACCCGCTGTTGAGTTATTTATCAGACAATCTGTGTGTGTGTAGTCACATCATGGCAAATGAAAACAGATCCTGCAGTGTGTATGAGAGAGTGTACTAGAGCCTGAACAATGTAGGATTTAGGATTATTTGATATTTGGAAGAGGAAATAAACTCTGATAATGATATATTAGCTAATACACTCTTTCCCAGAAACGTAAAAATAAAAAGTAATTATGGGTTATTTAAGTCAGAATTACCATTATTTATTTTAAAATGAACTTTTCTATGAAAAAGGCATACAAAAATAATGGTGGTGGTTCCATTTTGTCTTGATTCGAGATTGCTGTTGAGATTAGTCACAGCCACTAAAATCATTGCGAAAACTGAGTTCCATTTGCCACAGGAGAGTTCAACTCGGATAGTAGATGCTAATCATTTGTTTTAGCAATATTTCATCACTTAATTTAGTATTGCCACTCTGATAAAACCACACATAACACTGTATTTCACGACACATGAATTCATAAGTAACACGCCTATATACAGCAGATCGGAATTAGACACAAACAACACTAAGGTGCTAAAACAGCATTTCTTAGAGTCTTTGCACTGTGCAGCCATCTTGGATTCGAACTTAGTCCCTCAGCGCTGTCTTGTGATATTCAGCTATTTGGTGGGTGTCTGAGAATATATCAGTCATATCCGCTTCTTAGCCTCTCAGAAAACTACGAGAAACCGAAAGCACCAATGGCAAATGGAATGCACTATAATTGATCAGCAAACAAGAGTAAACTGTGTATAAAAAAACACAAAGATTCATTATGGAGGTGACAACAACAGTAGCAAGAGTCATATAATTGTTGAAAATGTATCATTTTCAGTCATTCGGGTTATCCAACCGCTTGCATCTCCATCCGAAGTAGTGGGGGAAATGGAGTTTATCCTAGGAACTCTGGGTGCACCAACACCGTGCGCACAGTTGGAGCCCCTGAGGAAAACCCATTACGAACATCGGGAGAGCTGCAAACTCCACATAGAAAAGTCCCACGTGCCAACCCGAGGCTCGAATCCCAGGACATTCTCGGCCAGAAAATCAGCTAACCACTGTGCCACTGCACAATTCTAATTTATCTTTTTTTTCACAGCCCCATTGATGTGCTGATATAAATGTGGATTCATTTATCTGCGCAGTCAAATACATTTATATCGAATTTCTACAGCACACCAATTTATCAGTCAGGCTTTATTCCGGAGTGAAATCAGGCCTTAGAAGGAGATCATGATTAAGAGCTGCATCACCTTCGGAAGTAGTTCGGGTTTATTAGCGGGTTTTAATCAGTCGAAAGCAATAAGGGGACATCAGAGACGCCTGCATCCGAACTGCAGACGAGGCATGCTTTGAAGCTCTCTCATCACTTGTTCTCGGCGAGATTATAACGATAGAGAAAGTGGGAAGGGAAAAGCAGCGAGCGTCTCCTGCCTTTGCCTTCCTCTGAGCTCTTGGCCTGTGATTGAGGGCAAAATAAAGAGGAATCTAGTGGAGGCTGATGGGGAACTCCAGCGCCACGTCTGGCGATAAGAGCCTCCAGCTCAGCCTCTAGATCCGCCACACCGCTTCCCTCCCATCAGAAATGCCTGGAGCTGCATCGACTTCATCATGGGGGCCGGTTTTGGGCGGAAGACTCGCCAAGTGGGTCTCTATGGCTAATTAGTGCTGTTTCAGCCTCAAGCTTGGCTCCATAAAGAAGATGGAGGCGCTTTATCCTCCCTGCCTCCAGCCTCTAGTAGGATCTCCGGCCTAATCAGCCTAGCAGCCTTTGCCACCACGTTGGCCGAACCTCAACCATTCACTGTTCCCAGGTCCTGACTGCGGAGTCCATTAAGGAGGGGCGGGGAATAATTATCGCTCAGATTAAGTCGCTATAGTAATCACCGGTCAAGCCACTCTCTGATGTCTATATATGCCATGCAAGAACCCCAGCTGCTCAATAATTGCAGGACAAATTTCCCGCCATACGCCCTATGGAGGATGAAATTGAAGAGACATCCTTAGCCAGACACTAATGTGGCTAAGAGTTGATGACGGCTAATGTGGTCTCCATTGAGTTCAATTCATTATTAGCAGCAAAGGCAGATGCGGGTAGAGCTATCTCTTGAGTGATCTCTTGTAAGCAACGTGATTCGTTACGCTTATGGCTGTGCTGGGATTTAGCTTTGCATTGATGCTTACATATTGCGTGATGGTAGTCTAGCGGTTAGTTAGTTGTTGTCTAGCTATGTTAGTTGCCAATGTACACAATGTTAGTTGCCAATGTACACTATGTTAGTTACTAATGTACAATTATGTTAGTTGCTAATGTACACCATGTTAGTTGCCAATGCACACCATGTTAGTTGCTAATGTATCACTATGTTAGTTGCTGCCAATGTACACCATGTTATTGCTAATGCACAATTCATGTTAGTTGCCAATGTATCACCATGTTATTGCTAATGCATGACTATGTTAGTTGCTAATGTACACTGTTAGTTGCTAATGTACACACCATGTTAGCTAGTTAATGTTCACTGTTAGTCACATGTGCACTATATACAATGTACACCACGCACTGCTAATGTACACTATGTGTTAGTTGCTAATGTACACTGTTAGTTGCTAATGCACTATGTTAGATGTTAATGCATCACTATGTTAGTTGCCAATGTATGACTATGTTAGTTGCTAATGTACACTGGGTTAGTTGCTAATGTACACCATGTTAGTTGCTAATGTGCACTGTTAGTTGCTAATGTGCACTATGTTAGATGCTAATGTACACTATGTTAATTGCTAATGTACACTATGTTGGGGTTGCTGTAATACCATGTTAGTTGCTAATGTTCACTACGTTTAGTTGCTAATGCATCACTATGTTAGTTTGCCAATGCACACCTATGTTAGTTGCTAATGTATCACCATGTTAGTTGCTAATGCACACTATGTTAGATGCCAATGTACACCAGGTTAGTTAAATGTCTTCACTACTTAGTTGCTAATGTTCACTATGTTAGCTAATGCACACCTTGCGTTAGATGCCAATGTTCACTATGTTAGGATGCCAATGCACACTATGTTAGATGCTAATGTACACTATGTTAGTTGCTAATGTTCACTACCTTAGTTGCTAATGTATCACTATGTTAGTTGCTAATGTACACTATGTTAGATGCTAATGTTCACTACGTTAGTTGCTAATGTTCACTACGTTAGTTGCTAATGTAGTTAGCAACTATGCTTTTGGGAAACGCACCCTGGACAAGATGCCATTTTCTTATATTAATAACTATGTAATAATTCATTAATAAAATAGTAAGTAGTTGCCAGCACAGCACTGTACCTCACACAGCACTGGTCTGCCACCCTTCCTGCCTCAAGAGTGTCACTAGATGACCACATCATTAGCTGCCTCTGCAGACGCTTGTCATTAGCTTTGCTCTGAGTGCTAACTCAGCCTGCTCTCCACATCACTCTGCACAAAACCCCACCAGAGCAGCAGCAAGAGGAAGCAGACCACTCCCTACATGACTGTTTCACTCCTCTTGTAACATTCCTGATTACATGAAAGGCTTTACACGTTTTAAAAAGAGTTAAAAGTCATTTTTATGGCTTAAAAGTGCATGTTAATTTTTAATGACAAATGTCCTGAATCTACCTAAATACAGTTTTTCAGCATTAATGTTTTGTGTTTCCTGTACACGTGTATATTTAGTTTATTCATCATTTAATGTTGCAGTGGCTGAGAGAGAGCCCAATGCAATCTGCTAAAATATGAAACACACGTAAAGCAACAAAGCATATTAGTCAGGTTGATTTACACATACAAACACACTGAAGTTACAAAGATGCTACTCAAAGCCAGAAAAAACACTTATCAAGTTGACAATTACATGCACAAGTATTTACAAACGGACTGCACATTCATACAAGCGCTGAAAATACATGCGTAACGCCAATCTCACAACACTGCAAACACACAGACTTTTTCAGAGGTTGCCATGTTGGAGAACAAATATGAATACTCTGCACATATAACTATGTATGATTAAACCATGGCACTCGTTTACATCTCAAGTATCAACTTTCACTCACTGGTTTCCACTGCTTTGGCGCCATACAACCAAAAAGCATGTGAGAAAAGTCTCCCTTGAAACTCATGTTGCTAGGTTAGGTTTGCAGACAGCATTTGTTGCATAAGAACAATTTAAATAAATTGAATGAGGATAATGCAAACTGATGCATATTTAATTTTAAGTAGTCTGTGCTATTTGTGTGAAGTTTCAAAGGCTTTTTACCATCATCCCTCCTCCTTCTTCTCGTCACCCGCAGCTTACCAGTTACGAGTGTGTCAACCTCCGCCAGAAGTGCCCAATGCCGACGCCTTGATGGAGGAAAACGAGTTTGAGATTGGTGAGACTGTCTTTTTAAACATGATATCTTTAAAGATTGGGGAAATGGAGTCAACACACATTCAAGATTCAAGATTTTATTGGATCGTCCAACATGTGGTGAAGTGTATGTAGGACTGCACCTTAAATTTCCAAGATTGCATCGTCACTTTGGGCTTCTCACTTTACGCCGCCCCACACGTTTCTGTCCAGTGGTTGAATGAAATTAGCACACATGGTTTTGTTCACAAATTCTGGTCCACCTGCAAGGCCTACAATGTGAAAGTGAATGGCACCAAAGAAAAATAAATAAACATTTTATTTAGTCTGAACAAAAGCAAGTGAGCTAACGGACTTTCCTAATTTATAAACTAAGGAAACTAAGGAAAACAGTGAATCTAAAGAAATTTAAATGAACCCAATAACTGTACATTAAACTAGAACTGACCAGCTCCAGACCCATCCCCTGACGTTGACGTGCTGCTCCAGGTTTGGGATTGGTGTTGCAGACTGTGGAACCATTACAGTAAACGAGATGGATTCACCTTGTCCATTGTCCAGACACGGGCTCATGCGGTCGTGTTCACTTCCAAGACAGCACATTTCCATACATCATTCTCCGTGCTCCCCAGCTGTAGACGTATGATTATTTTTAGATGGGATGGTACATATGATGGAGGCGGTGAAGAAGATTCATGAAGCTCAATTTGGGATGTTTTTAATCAGGACGCCAGCGTGTGAGGAATCGGCCACGCTGGTTTACAGCTCAATTATCCAAGCTTTTGACCTTTATGTATATATATATATATATATATATATATATATATATATATATATATATATAGGATATAGATATAGATATATATTCACTGCTTCCGTACTGCTGGCATCTGTCTCCATTAAGACGTATGGGTTACGCTGCCTTTATTAATTAAACACCAACTTAATCAGCGCACATTCCTCTCTGCCACTTTCCTTCCCTCCCTCTGAGGTACTTTTTGGGAGGCGGTTTCATGGTCTGAGCTGATAAAGGAGGTGTTGTTTTTGGTGGAATTGGCCAGATTCATGATGGTGTGCTGATTTATAATGATGCTGGGGTCAGTTTTGGGGTCAGAAGGTTTTACAGTGAGAGTAAAAATAATTTAATAAGTTTAAAGTAACAGAGAAAGTTCATTATAACCCTTGAAGAAGTGGAGAGAAGTGTGATTTATTTTATTGGTGTGAAGAACCAGAAGAACATGGGGATTAAATGAGAACAAAGATGACTGGCCATGTTAGAGGAAGGGTTTAGTTGGTATAAAAGTTGAAGTGAGTGATTATTTGTCATTGTGAACACAGCACAGCACACAGTGCACCACAACCAAATGTGTTTTATCCATCTTTGAAGGAGCGGTGGGCAGCTTTTTCTTGGCAGTGCTCTGGGGAGCAGTGCTTGGGGACAGTGCCTTGCTCATGAGTACCTCAGTGGTACCTTTACCAGTCCTGGGCTGGCTTTGAACCATAAGGATCAAATGAGAAACTACAGTTTTTTTACAGTATTACTGCAGTAAATGCAATATTTTGGACACGAAAATATTGTACTGCGGTGTAGCCTACTTCAAAAAATTGCAGTTTTCCAGTCACACAGCTGACCTTCTGACAATATCTTGTATCTTGTATTGTACATGGCAGTTGGTGGCGTAACGGTAGGGTGTTCGCCCCCATGATCAGAAGTTCGCAGGTTCGAATCCAGGTACTCATGAGCGAGGTACCGTCCCCAAGCACTGCTCCCGGGCACTTGTTAGCTTCCCGCTGCGCCTTCACGGATGGGTTAAATGCAGAGATCACATTTCGTTGTGGTGCACTGTGTACTGTGCTGTGGTGTGTTCACAATGACAAATAATCACTCACTTTCACTTTCACAAGTTGTCTAAAGCTAATGAAAGTCAGGGATCCCAAGTCTCCCGGAAGTTCCGGAAGTCTCCCACATATTGATAGCGTCTCCCTGATGCCCGCAAATTGAATAAAATATTCCGGAAACTGGAGCAAGCAAACAAGAACCTGCATGCGAGACAGTAGCCATGTTCTCCAAGTTCACTTTGGAGAACTGTAAATAAATCGCCTGACGAAATGAGAGAGTGAGATAACGTGCGTATGTGTGGATCACTGCGTATTACTGCGATTATTACTGCGTATTACTGAGTTTTTGTAGGTTGGAATCCCTGGAAAGTTAGCAGTAGGAGCATAACAATTTACATAGCCTAGTCTTTTTGTCATCACCCTCTTTTTTGTACTGAATATGGTGAAATTATAGCCACATATCCTCGCACCAAAGTCTACACAGAACAAACTGTGTTATACTATACCTAGTGTAACCAATAAATACTGATAAATAATAGATTCAAGGTTCAAGGTACTTTATTGTCGTCAGTCGCTTTATACATGTACAAAGTGTGATGAGACAGCGTTTCCCCATGGCCCCAGTGCAACATACAGTATAGTAACACAACATTACATTCAACAGGACAAAAGGTGCAACAAGCAACACAATAAATACAGAACGAATGCAATAAATACAGTAAGAAAGTGACGTTAAGTGAAGAGACGGACTGTAAACAAGTATTGCTTAGTGTATAGTTTTTAAGGCACATTGGCAGCATCAGCATCTAAGCAGCTTATAACAGATGGACTGCAAGAGCATCACAATACAAAACAATCACAATAAATAAATAGACAGAGCAATAAATACACAACACTCCAGTACTATTTAAAGGAGGGGATGTAACCTTAATTTAATCTAGTAGATGATTCTTAAGCTGCATTTCCACGTGCGCCGCCGTTATTTTGTGACGTCAGGATGCTGCATCTCGTGAAGTTGGGGGTAGATTGATTTGCCCTGACGTCACTAGTAAGAGCTTTGACTTCGAGGAGAATTCCAGTGCACTTTTCCTAGTCTGGAACACAGGATTAAAACTGACGTGAAGGTGGTCTAGTGTTTAGGTTGAGTGGTTAGGTTGTGGGTTTTGTCCAAAATTGTCCAAAAGAAAACTGTGTCCCTGAGGTCCCTGGAGACCCTTAACCCTAAGTTGCTCTAGGAAGACCGTCCCTGTAATTAGGAAATGGAAGTTGCTCTGGATAAGAGCGTCTGCTAAATGCAGCAGAACGGGATCAATTTGTGTCGGACCGCACAGAAAGAATAAAAACATTTTTCCAAAAAATGTTTGCCATGTTTATTGACCATCGCAATCTTCCATCTGTGGCTCATAGGTGGCGGTAAGGCAACTCACTTTCGCTTTAAATGTTGATCGAAACACTTGATTGTGTTTCGTTACAGATCTCACCCCACCCCTGGTCTGCAGGAAAATTGTCCAAAATAAAACTGGTCTGTGGTGTCAAAAAAAGTTGGGGGACCACTGATGTAAATATACTTTCAGGTCACATGACTTTTTCCCTCTCTCTCGCTCTTTCTTTCCCTCTCTCTCTCTCAGGTGATATTATCCGTTATCGCTGTCACCCCGGCTTCACCCTGGTAGGAAGCGAGATTCTCACCTGCAGGTTGGGCGAGCGTCTGCAGATGGACGGCCCTCCTCCCTCGTGCCAAGGTGAGCCGTTTCTGAATTCTGAATTCAAAATTTCACATCTGTAGGAGCTCACATCTGCCTTCACACTTGCTCTCAGCACTCACTCTCCTCAGCACTGCATTACAGACGTCTCCAAACTGCCCAATCACAGACTTGGAGAAAGCAGATTGGCTGATTTTGTTGCTTATTTGGTTAAACACGACTTATATAGTATGGAAGTTGATAGAGAACACGCATCAACGTTACACTGAGAATATTCAAATAACCCACAACTGGATTTTAGACTGGGTTAAAAACCCACAACGTAACGTTATTATTTATCTTTGCTCGTAATTAAGATCTTGTCTCATAATTACAAAATAGAATAATTACATGTAGATAATCCATCTACATTAATTTTCTGTAGTTTGCCATTCCATAACCTTTCACCTTTGTGACCCTAAATCCGTGAACGAGAAAAATCACGTGCAGCATAAAGGGAGATTTGTCGAACCCGAGGCTGCCCTGCCCTGATGTGTCTTCTCCGCGTTTGGAATGCGTTGTGCGTCGCAGCTCTCGCAGCGTTTAGAGGCTCAAACAGCTGTTGTTGTTAATCTTTTATGGCTCGCCGTTTCTCCCCGCGAGGAGGCCTAGTCCTGCGCTCAGATTCACGAGCGAACACGCTTTGTTGGTTAAATCGTTTGTTTTGCCATTAAGGTGGAATTTCAAATCGAGATAACCAAATGGGAGACAAAGTGAGCCAATTTGTATCTAACGGTTGAAATGAGAAACGTAAAGAGAATGCGAGATAAGCATGTGTCGAGTGGCGCATCTGAAACGATGACCTATTCCTCGCTCAGGTGCCATTTCGGATGGAAATATACGCTGTTGGCTGCGCGATTTGAGATTGAGTCCGGGCCGTGAAAAATCGTCTCGTTAGGTAAAGTGCAGCTAGGTGGGCAGCAGAGGAAAGGGTACTGAGTATTTGTACTTAAGTACCAGTGCGGCTACTATGGGTGTTCAAAAAAATTGAATTACGATTCTTTCTCTGTAGACCCAAAATTGATTCATGCATTCCAAAAAAATCGATTCAAACTAATGTAATGGCGTAAGTTTACTTTTTCTCTATCTGTCTTCCTGTCTGTCTGTCTATCAATCATACTTATCAATCAGATACTGTCATAGTCATCTGACCTTGTTTTGCCCATTGTGAGTACCAAATCCACTCGAGACTGACAGCTGGATTCTCTAGCTAACGTTACCTGTAAGCTGTTCACTTCAGTTAGGCTGCCTATCGATGTTATGGATATTTCTCATTTTGATGCCCGAGAACAAAAAGATCACTATCATTGGACGTGATCCGTACGGAGTCCCTCCAGACGTTTTCCATCAACTCACATCCTCTGGCACACTACCCAAGAATCGGAATCAAATCGAATCGTGAGATTTTTTTGACTCGTGCCCCGCTTAACTTGCTACATTGCTGAAATAATTCTCAATTACAAGTTAAAGTGCTGGCGTTAAAACGTACTTACGTTGATATTGATTGAATAATTATTCCACTTTGAAACAACCAGCTGTACAATTTGATATGTGGGGATGTGCACTGGGGTGAAGTTTTCGTGTTTTACAGTGCAATGTCCCGCTCATGACGTTCGCTTCGACTCGACCGGCGTGATCCTGAGCCCCGGCTATCCGGACAGCTACCCCAACCTGCAGATGTGCTCGTGGAGCATCAACGTGGAGAAGGGCTACAACGTCACGCTCCACTTCGAGTTCTTCCAGACGGAGAAGGAATACGACATACTGGAAGTCTTCGACGGTAAAGCCACGCTTTTACCGCGCTTCACAAACCCTTCGATTTCAAACGTCATCACTCTCAAAAACGCTCCAGTTCAGTCAAATCTTCCCCTTTTGACTGAACATTGGTTTTATCGTTGCTGACTGTAATGCTCTTTTCTCTAGTCTGTGAAAGACACTTTTACTTAATCTCAAACTCTTGTGTTTCCCCGCCCTTCTCTATATCCCCTTGTGTTTTTGTGTGTGTGTTCTTCACAAGGTCCTACAATCCACAGTCAGACTCTGGCCACTCTGAGCGGCGATCTCTCCACGCCCTTCAACATCACCACCACCGGACACCAGCTCCTGCTGCGCTGGTCTGCTGACCACGGCACCAACAAGAAGGGCTTCCGCATCCGCTATGTCGGTGAGTATCAAAGTATGTATCCATTTATATCACTTTTTCACTTGCATGTTTTCTACCGTCTCTGCTCCTGGATGTCTATATATTAGGGCTGCAACAACCGATCGATGTTATTGCTCAGGATTTTTGAGGATAACCATAACCTATTGATTATGTTGTAGACAGTTTATTAATTGTTAATAAGCAGTGATAAACAAGTTAAAGCAGTTGTCATACCTTGATGCAGGTTCACTACTTGACCTAAGTAAGACCTTGCCAAACGGTGAGCCTGAATGTAGGATCTCTGCTTTCTCCGTTCGTCTCATGTTAAACTGTCTATGTCGTCAGGTATTTATTAACATGCAGTTACCATTACAACATCAGTAGAATTATGGTGGGGTGGCAGACTTCTTCCTTATTAGGTGATTTTAGATTATTTGTTACTTGATATCAGAAATCGGTAGCACTTTACAATAATACATATGAAGAGTTATAAGTGATTTATTTTGAGGTTGTTCATTAGGTTGTAGACAATTTGTACACACTTTAAAATAAGACTCCCTTTTGCCAGATTTAAATGACAGTAACTCATCAATAATTACTCATAAAAATGCCATAAAACATCAAGATGAATGGAGGGAATCATCAGCTCAAATAAAGGAATATAAATTATTTTAATTAGGTAGTTAAATTTTAAATCATTAATAAGCAGTGATTAGCACATTATTAATTAAGTTAACAATTATCATACTTTAATTCAGACTCATCAAGACCTTGCCAAATAGTGAGTCTGCATCAAGGTTTAACAGTCGTCATACACTGATGCAGGCTCACTGTTCGGCAGGGTCTCATCTTTCTAGTTTGCTCAGCTTACCTTGTCCCCTCGTCTCAGGCAGAATGTTAACCTGTCTACTTCTTCAGGTATTTATTAACATTTATTACCATTGAAGCACCAGTAGAATTATGGTCTGAATGAACTTGCATCAAGGTTTAACTGATGTCATTCACTGATGGAGGCTCATTATTTGGCTGTATCTTACTATGGCAACTGTTATGACGTGTTTATCACTGCTTATTAATCATTTATAAACTACAACCTAATCAACACTAATTATATTATTTATAGCTCTTTATATGGGTAAAATCAACTTTGGTGGTTGAAGGTTCTCCATCTGTCGTGAAGTTAAGCACAATGTGCTGCTGCTAATTATCACCTAATAAAATGCCATACTCTTTGAGGTGCTCAAACTAGGGTTAGGGGTATTAATTATTATTTATGAAGTTAAATAAACATTATTTATGACTTTTGCATTTATGTGTCCTAGATATTAAAACGAGAGATGCATTTCCCCGAGAAAACGCCAGTGTCATTATTCAAGTTTTGTGGCTATGACATGAAATATGTCCGAGTAGAAAAACTTTGATTCAAATGCATTATGATAAGGAAGAAAGAACGTGGGATGAGGAAAGTAAGAAGACAAGTGCAGGTGGAAACATATTAAGATGTGTGTTCTAAGTGAGGTGGCATAAGAACCGTGTTGACTATTGTACAAAACCAGGTGGAGGAAAGCTTTCTTATGGGTTCCAATGGGTACAAGCACCCCACATCATAACAGGCCACGTGTTTTAGAGTCGGAACGAAATTTCTCACATAAAAAACTGTAGGAGAAGTAGCGGCCAGAAAAAGAGTGTGTAATAAAATCACAATATCACAATATGTGATTGCAGTAACATAATGATTTGAATCATTAGAAATGTAGAAAAGTTAAATATTAATGTGTTTATTGATCTAAATCTAAATATTTATTGTGTCTTTAAAACCAACAAATTGAGAAATCAATCAAAATAATCTTTAGTTGCAGCCCTAGTATATATCTATATGCATGTGGATAAAGTGTGTACGTGTGTAAGAGCTGTGTGTATGTGTGTGTGTGTGTGTGTGTGTGTATAAATGTTAGTTTAGGTTTGTATAGTTTTGCTTTTTATTGATTGTAAGAATCTTCTTGTTGTTCACTCACCAGCTCCAGCTCGTCCGCTGTCATGTCCAGTTTATGTTAGTTCTCTAATCTTTGATCAAGGGTCATTTTTTGATTATAGAAATGTTTTTGTCCAGATATTTTTGGACAACTCTCATCTGTGCAGGGATCGTGATGTGTAGGGGTGGACGTGAGTCTCCTGAGCACTTTGTTACTCGACACTCTGAGCAGGCGTTTAGTGGAAACCTAGTGAACAGATTGGTTGTTGAGATGTTCACGTATAATGATCCCAAACGCAAAGGAAATTTTCTGTCCATTTTAACGTTTAAAGGATGAGATGTTTTGAGCTGCTGATAATCCCCAGTGTCTTTATTTTTGCATAACCCAGTTAAATCTCTGGGCGATTCTCCTGAACGCAGTAATTCCTGCCGTTTGGGTATGAAAGCTTGAGACGGGGAGGATAGTGTAACGCAGAGGAGAGTTTTATTCTGCATCAGGAGATTGGGCTGAAGATAATCATCTCACAATTTACACACGCAGCAGCCTTTCAGCAGATTATTTCAGTGTTGTGATAAACCAATAACCTTCTCTCTTTGTCTGTCTCTGTTTTTACTCAATCATTCTCTATTTCTGTTTCTTTCTCTCATTTCTCCTCATTTTTCTCTCGTTTTAACTCACAAATTCTCTCTCTCTCTCTCTCTCTCTCTCTCTCTCTCTCTCTATCTGTTTCTCACTCATTCATTCTCAATGCACTGCCAATTTTATTCATTTATTCTCTCTTACTCACTCATTAATTCTTTCTTTCACTCTGATTCTCACTCTCTGTCCCACTCTCTCTCTCTCTCTCTCTCTCTCTCTCTCTCTTTCTATCTCTCTTTTTCTTACTCATTCATTCATTTTTTCTCCCTCTCTGTTTTTCCTTCTTTATTCATTCATTCATTCATTCATTCATTCATTCATTCATGCATTGATTCTCTCTTTTTTCACTCGTTCTCAGTCTCTCTTTCTCTGTTTCTTAAACATCCATTCATTTTCTCTTTCTTAATTTTTTGCTCACTTATTCTTTCATTTACTCTTTTCATTTTCATTTACAAATTATCTTTTTCCTTCCTGTTTCATATTGTCATTTATTCTCTCTCGCTCTCCTTCTCCTCTCTCTCTACTTCTCTCTGTTTCTCCCTAACATTTATGCTATAAACATAGAATTTATATATACAGTATGTGTTCAGATTGAAATTGTTAAATTGCATTATATTATGTTAGATAGATAGATAGATAGATAGATAGATAGATAGATAGATAGATAGATAGATATGTACTCTATTTTATATACTGTTAGTAAGAGTGTGTTGATGTACTAGTGTGTGTGTGTTGTGACGTGACTCCGCCCTGTTCAGTCTGCAATTACATCTGTGTTTCTTTCAGTTATTTTAAAAACTAAAAATATTTGCCTTAATATTTAAGTATATTACCAGAACAAACCTTGTCAGAGAACTATGAGGACAAAAAAATGTTCATCAAAAATGATTGAGGTAAATTTTTCAATTAATCATGATATTGATTTGAGGTGATATCGCCCAGCCCTTAACTTTTATATGTGGAGTTGAGGATAAAACATGTTGCCTAGTCAAGTTACAGCTTTTATTTGAAAAGGATTCTAGTCATTGTTGAAAGATAGCTGACCGTGTGTGTGTGTGTGTGTGAAGAAAGCATGCTTTTAAGAACTTCATTTTATCTGAATTTTTGCTTTATTCCCACAGTCTAGACAATTTCAGCTTAGATATTACAACTGTGGGCTTTTGTTTCTAGTAAATAATTATTAATGATTAATAATATTATTTATTAATTATGTTTGAGCTCTAAAATGTTGACAGGTCATAAATGTAGTGTTACAACTGTACAGCCATTAAAGATAATTTTTTATTAACTGTTTAAAAGGTTAAATGCACATTCCTAGATTAGACTAAAGAGCTTTGTTTGAAAGTGACCCGAAGTTTCATCATCGTGCCTTCACTCGTGCCAGTTTTAACTCATTACTTTGAGATTCGATCTCATAAGCATAGTTTCTAACTATGTTAGCAGTTAACATAGTGTACATTAGTGACTACCATAGTGTTGCCAACGTAGTTAGCAATACGTTAACAACTATGCTTTTGGGAAACACACCCCAGATTCCAAGCTCTCCAAATCCAAAATTCTTTAAGCTGGCTCTCAGGAGGACGTCACAAAATGTTTGTAAAAATTTTATGCAGACAGAGTAGAAAATGAAAGCAGCATTCTGTGTTTGTAAGCATTCAATTTGTACATTTATGGTATTTAGCAGATGCTCTTATCCACAACTCTTGGCGCCATTAGAAGGCACGGTGAAGCAGCCCGGGACGCAGGTGCCCGTTTCAAGTTGCGATTAAGGAACTGATGGGGTTGGTTCTCTGTGTATCTTTGTTTGTCTGTGTGTGTGTGTGTGTCTTCAGCGATGTACTGCAGCACGCCCGACTCACCGCTGCACGGCTCCATCAGCAGCCAGACGGGCGGTCACCTCAACAGTCTGGTGCGCTGGGCCTGCGACCGCGGATACCGCCTCGTTGGGAAGAGCACCGCCATCTGCAAGAAGTCTTCCTACGGCTACTATTACTGGGACGCGCCAGTGCCCGCCTGCCAAGGTACATTCTGCAAAAAGCTGGGCAGTGCCACGTCTCACTGCTAACTTCTGGGAGGTGACATTTGGATCCAGTCTTTGTCAAGTGACTTTTTGTCAAGTGGCGCTCCTGGTTCCTTTGTCATACAGTGAGTCTAATTTTCTAGCTCCGATCGTACATGCTGGATTGAGCTCCACATAAGACGGCATACTCGCAATGCCACAGGAAGACACTTTCCAGGAAGGTAATTCCCAGTCCCTGTAACGAGCTTTTACAGCCAGCGATAGAAACGCAGTAATTACTGGCGCTGCTCCCTCCACAAGACTCTTTATTCATGATATGTTTGTCACATTAGTGACTCATCTGCAGCGTTGCGTCTTCCATCTGTGCCATTTATATTGCACCACATCTCCGCTTGGGTGCACTCAGGGGGACCAGCTTAAGTTAATTGTTTGCGAGCGCTCTCCCCCACGGCCACCACTCCCACGCTAACGTGACCGGCCCACTCTCCCCCGACCACCTTCCTTCGAGACCCCCCTGGCTTCTTCGTTGTGGCTCTAACCTAATGTCGAGTGACACTTAAATGACTCTGTAAACTTCCAAAGTGTTCCAGGCACTCCGGCTGCAGCTGTGGTCCTAAAGCTGATCAAAAAGACCTTCTGTCACTTTGGGACAATGCACAGTGTCTGATTTAACTAACTACTCCTCACACTTTTACATGTACATTTTGCGGCATTAAGCAGACGCTCTTATCTAGGACGACTTCTGTTTCAGAATTTCAGAGACAGATTCCCCTGAGAGCAACTTGTTAAAGTAAAAGCTAGTGAAGGAGAAGTGGGTTAGATAGTTACACATTACCAGTTAAACATTATCACTTACACATTACCAGTTAAACATTATCACTTACACATTACCAGTTAGACATTACACATTACCAGCTACACATTACCAGTTAGACATTACACATTACCAGTTACGCATTACCAGTTACACATTACCAGTTACACATTACCAGTTACACATTATCAGTTACACATTACCAGTTACACATTACTAGTTACACATTATCAGTTATACATTACACATTATCAGTTACACATTACCAGTTACACATTACCAGTTACACATTACACATTATCAGTTACCACATTACACATTACCAGTTACACATTACACATTATCAGTTACCACATTACACATTACCAGTTACACATTACCAGTTACACATTACACATTATCGGTTACACATTACTAGTTACACATTATCAGTTAGACATTACACATTACCAGTTACACATTATCGGTTACACATTACTAGTTACACATTATCAGTTACACATTACACATTATCGGTTACACATTACACATTACCAGTTACACATTACCAGTTACACATTATACATTACCAGTTACACATTACACATTACACATTACTAGTTACACATTATCAGTTATGCATTACACATTACTAGTTACACATTACCAGTTACACATTACACATTACTAGTTACGCATTATCAGTTACACATTACACATTACCAGTTACACATTATCAGTTACACATTACACATTACTAGTTACACATTACCAGTTACACATTACCAGTTACACATTACCAGTTACACATTACACATTACCAGTTACACATTATCAGTTACACATTACTAGTTACACATTACCAGTTACACATTACCAGTTACACATTATCAGTTAAACATTACACATTATCAGTTACACATTACACATTACCAGTTACACATTACACATTATCAGTTACACATTATCAGTTACACATTACACATTACTAGTTACACATTACCAGTTACACATTACACATTACTAGTTACACATTACCAGTTACACATTACCAGTTACACATTACACATTACCAGTTACACATTACCAGTTACACATTACACATTACTAGTTACACATTATCAGTTACACATTACCAGTTACACATTACACATTACCAGTTACACATTACGCTACCAACTTCCTCGCCATCGTGATGAGCCTAAACTAGTTCAGCCACATCTTTAGGTCTCAGAGTCTGAGCCTCCTCCTTTTGGCCTGTGCAATTTTTTCGCTGATCTCCTTTAAACATGGTACTGACCTTTTGGCAGAGGCTACTTACTGCACGTTATGCACACACCGTAAAATATTACAACAGAGCCCATTAAACGAAGCAACACAACTAATGAATTACTGATGAGCAGCCCGGGCTGGAAAAGGTGCGTTAGCCAAACGCTCTAATGTCGTGACATTTTATTTTAGTAAAGAGCTAAATGTTTTAATGCCTCCCTCTCTCTCTCCCTTCCTCCCTCCCTGCTTGCAGCCGTGTCCTGTGGGGTGCCCAAGGCTCCGGTCAACGGGGGCGTGCTGGCAGTGGACTACTCAGTAGGAACACGAATAACCTACTTTTGTAACGACGGCTACCGGCTGTCCTCCAAGGAGCTGACCAGTGCCGTTTGCCAGCCAGATGGAACCTGGAGCAACCACAACAAGGTTCCCCGCTGCTCGGGTACGAGGTCTTGAGTTCTTAGCGGGAAACGCACTGACCCACGAGCACCGCTGTCACACAAACACACAGGCAGTCCCATAACGACAACTTGCCCTCTGATTTATTTATGAGCAGATTACGTCCTCAATGCCAAAACATTTAGTGATTACACATTAAGGTTTGGGCACAAAAAGGCTTTGGCTGCATTACAACAACTTGCAGAATGAGGTCACAGCTTTTTATTTGACGCACAAGAAATAGCATGTGAATGTTTTATGTTTTGGACCTCAATTATGGCCAGCAGTGGGAAATGATTACGTCGGCAGCTTCGTTGTGGTGATATGCGATGGGACTTTTCTGTGTAGGAGTTGTTGCCTGAGAAAACATTAACATGATGAAGTTGAGAACTTTTGTTTTAAGTTTTAAGCTACTTGGTAATCAACTTATTTTGCCTTTGAATTGCAAAATGTTTTATTTTTATTCACGCTGCATAAGAGAAGGCTATATTTTCAACAGCGTTCTAAACACTTTCAGTAATTGTTAAGTCTGAAAACACTAATTTTTAACCTGTTTTGCCTTTGAATCTCAGAAATCAAAGCTTAATTAATATTTTGGTGATATGGAAGGAATTTATATTATATTATTTATTATTTCATTTATATTATTTTAAACACTAAGTTGTATCTTATTTTGTATTCTAAACACTAATTGTTAGCTACTAGACAAAATGAGAAATATGAACCTTTCTTTAATTCACCATGAATAAAAATTCTATTAATAAAAAATTCTCCTTTTTTTTTTTACATTAACAAAGGTTCAAAGGCAAAATACACAGAAAACTGTATTTTCTAAATATTGTTGGAGAAATTTTTAATTCATGAAATGTTCTTGGTGCATAAGAGAAGGATTTAGCTTTCTAATTTTGTTGGATTTTTTCTGCAATCGAAACCCAAATTGTTACACTTTTAAGCACTTATTTTTAACATATTTTGAAATTAATGCCTACGTAATATTTTGATGATATTGAGGGTGTCATATCTTTTTTATTTTGCTGTGTTTTTTGTCTTCCTTCTCAGTGGTGGTATGTCCCAGCATTGGCTCGTTCTCTCTGGAACACGGACGATGGCGGATCGTTAACGGCTCGCATTATGAGTACAGAACTAAAATCATCTTCACCTGTGATCCTGGTTATTACCGCCTGGGACCTGCACACATCCAGTGCATGGCCAATGGGGCGTGGAGCTGGAGGAACGAGAGGCCGCACTGTCAGAGTAAGAGCCAGTTATTACTGCTCATCTACATGCACACTTCAGCCTTCATTTAAACCGTCTTATTAACCTCTTTCACCACAGCACACTCTATAAGAACCCTTACAACACAGAGAGGGAATAAAATAAGTGTTGAAATTAATTTTCTCTATTGGACGAGCAAATTTTACTGTCAGTACAGCGCACAATATGTATAGAATAGTTTGCGTCTGTTTTTGATTATGAAAATATGGTTTGAGCGAGGACTGGACCGTCAATATCAGTATTGTCATGTTTTAAACCAATATGCTGATAAAGTAAATTTAAATATTTCTAGTTAAGTAATTTTTTTATTTCTTATTTTGATGTGTTTGGTCTGCGTCATTAACAGTAATTTTTCACTTTTTAAATCCTAATTTTAACATAACTTTCTTAGCCTTTTAGTTTTAGAAATGAAAACTTAGGTAATATTTTGTTAATGTGGAAGGAAAGGAGTTTTTTTATTCATGGTGCATATTTCTAATTTTATTGTATTTTTGTCAAATTGTTGTTACTAAAAAGTCATTTTTTACCACATCTTTCATTTGAGTCTCAGAAGTGAAAGAAGAATTTCTTTCATTTCTGTTCATAACAGTTTTTGTGTTGTGAAATATTTTGAGAATTACAAATATGCTGATACACATTTGAATTAAGTTTTGTTGTTCTAACTTTTGATCTCAAAGTGATATTTATCAGTCGACCTTAAGCAGTGTGGGAGGAGGAGTTTTAACTAACCACTCCGTCTAAAGATGAGGACTCCCTCCTGGACATGAATTGGCACTGTAGTAGATTTGCCATAAAAACCCTTAATGCCTTAATATAATGTTTAAACTTTTTAAGCCATGGTTTGTATATAAATAAACCACATTTATTAAGATAACACGTTTGACTTATGCACTGATTTTTAACCTTTTTTCACCTTCTCGTATCTTTCTTTTCTGTGTCAGTCATCTCATGCGGAGATCTTCCCACGCCGGCCAACGGGAAGAAGATTGGGACCCAGACCTCGTTCGGAGCCACAGCCATCTTCACGTGTGACGCCGGCTTCATGCTGGTGGGCTCGGCCGTGAGGGAGTGTCTGTCTTCCGGCCTGTGGAGTGGAACCGAGACGAGATGCCTAGGTAGACAGCTGCACCTCGACCCCACATTGCTGCTACTGCTGCTGCTGGTGCTTTCTAAGGGGGAAGAAATGATGCGATGGAGCGATGGGCTTTTTTTTTGGAAGTGGTCATCGTTGTTGTAACACAATAGGGCTGGGAAATTAATCGATTACTGCTGTAATGCGTTAAAAATATGTATTTGCTCTATATATTATAAACCGTTGCGGCGTAGTGGCACAGTAGTTAGCGCTGCCAACTCACAGCGAGAAGGTCCTGGGTTTGATGCAAACTAGGGATGCACCGATCCGATACGTGGATGGGATATCGGTCCGGTAACGGCTCAAATAGCTGGATCGAGTATCAGTGGCACTGGGGCGATCTATAGAGCCAAGTATTGGCGTCGTTGATTATTGGTAATATTTAATTAATTGTTAAATTAATTTCTGATCGTCTTGTCACGCCCACTCGGTGCTGTGCGTTCCAGGCGGTGCTGAAAGTTCTAGGCATCGATTGAAATCGTTGACACTCTGAGATAATTGGACGAAATTTCACACACGCCGTCAGTTCCGACCTCCGCCTCGACTCTCGTAATTGCTTTTCTGTCCTGAATATATGTAAAACCTACGTGAAGAGAGCTTTCTTTTTTACTTTTAACCTCGCTGTATGTCTTTAGAAGCATGCGCGTATAATGGATAGTCTCCTCTAATCTATTAAAAGGGTCAGCGAAGTCAAAATCACCGGCTTCTCTTACCTTTAATTGCTCTCTTCCCTTCTATAAACCGAGATGCGAATAACCCCATCGGCACTAAAAACACTCAGCTAAAACGCCAGAGGCGAGATCCTTTTCACCACTAAACCATTAGATCCACATCCTTTTTCCTCCCAACTACAAAATTTCCTTTCAATTATCTTGAACAAGCAGCTTAGAGCCTTGTTCCTGTTTGGAAATTGCCGGATAATTGCTCTAAATTGTGTCAGGTGTTTGGAAGTCCGATACATTCTCTAAAACCGGTTCATTTGGATGTTACAGAGTCACGTTCTTGTGTAATTAACATTTACGGCATTGTGCAGCCACTTGCATCCAGCGCAACTTCCATTTTCCTCAGTCTTCCCGGAAGCAATGTGGGGTTAAGAGTCTTGCTCAGGGACCCAGTGATGGTACTGCTGGAGGTAGGACTCGACCAGCCCCCCCCTTTTAAACCAACATCTCTGTTGTGTGTGTGTGTGTATGTTTTTCCCCTGCAGCGGGTCACTGCGGACTGCCCGAGCAGATTGTCAATGGTCAGGTGATTGGAGAGAATTTCGGCTACAGGGACACGGTGGTGTATCAGTGCGGGCCGGGATTCCGTCTCATCGGCTCGTCGGTGCGAATCTGCCAGCAAGACCACAACTGGTCCGGACAGCTGCCCATCTGCGTCCGTGAGTCTGTGGCCCCTGTTTTTATCCATCACTCGCTTTTAGAATAAATTCACTTTAATTGATTAATTGAATTTAATTATAGAGGAATGAGTAGACAAACATCAAATACCAAATATATGGAAAACTACATATAAAAGTCATTTTCCATTGCAGTAAGAGCCGAAAATATTAACAGTTGAGCATATTTACAGCACAATTTATAGTATCAAAAAGTAGCAAAAAAAACTCAAAAACAAAGTAATCGTAATCAAGCTCAAATTCCCAGTTAATCGTGATACTGATTTGCGATCTGATTGTCCAGGCCATACTACGCTCAGTTACAAAACGATGGGTCCCTTTTTTTAGTTTAAGTTTTCAGACGTGCAGTGGAAGCGTCATATTTGAGAATTTCAGCAGCTCTTCATGGAAAGTTGTGCGAGTTAAAGTTGAGGTGTTGAGGTGAAGAGCTTTTTTAGCGGAGAGCTCTCCCGCCTCTCAAAGCGCTCTGGCATTTGAAGAATCCGCTAAGCTCGCTGAACAAAAGAGCCTTCGCCGTCTCGAGGGGCGTTTTTAATTAACGAGCCATTGTCAGGCTTCAAAGTGCCATGGCGAGTCTCCTCGCTGGCATTAATCCCCAAAACTTTGTCTTTGCAAATCCAATGTGAGCCCAGTACAGGTGCTGATTTGTGTCAGAAAGTGATCTGATTGGTGGCCATTTGTCTTATTGCGGAGGAAGCTGAGAAAGCAAACGCTGAAAAATGAGGATAGATCCACCGAGAAATCAAACTTACAATTTACATTTACAACATTT
Organism: Distichodus sexfasciatus; assembly: GCA_032718565.1. Lineage (NCBI taxonomy): Eukaryota > Metazoa > Chordata > Actinopteri > Characiformes > Distichodontidae > Distichodus > Distichodus sexfasciatus. The sequence continues at coordinate 1,565,075 of JAVGVS010000030.1, read as the reverse complement.
AGCAGACGCTCTTATCCGGAGAGATTTCCATTTCCTAATTTTTAGGAACTGTCTCCCTGGAGAAACTTGGGGTAAAGGCTCTTGTTCAGGGATCTCATGATGGTAAAGTCAAAGTAAGTCAAAATGAAAGTGAACTTTATTGTCATAGCCAGGGGCGGACTGGCAATCTGTGCCTTCTGGCAACGTCCAGAACGGCCATCCGGTCCACGGCCGTTAATCTGCCCTGTTCAGTAACCAACACGCTAATGCGATAATTTGTCAAGTGTAAATCCATAGGGAGGCCTAAAAGTCCAGTTGCTGGGCCTATTTGGGAGAAAGTTCAGGGCTGTTTTTAGTAGCAGTCCGCCCCTGGCCATGGCCATGTACGAGTACAAAGACAGATGAGACACAGGCAAAGGTTTCCCAAAAGTATAGTTGCTAACATATTGCTAACTATGTTAGCAACACTAAGTTAGTTGCTAATGTATACTATGTTAGCAACTTTGCTTTTGGGAAACACACCCCAGAGCGTGAGCAGTGTAACCACAAAGGCGGCAGTGAGAACGAAAGCGGAGGAAACTGTAAAGACAATGACATTTATCAATATCCCAAAGATATCCCAACTAATTTGTAACTCATACATTTAAATTTTAAATATATATACAAATATATATGTGTATGTATATATATATATATACAGTGCTGTGAAATTTCATTTCTGATTTCTTATTTTTTTGCATGTTTGTCACACTTACATGTTTCAGATTATCAAACAAATTTAAATATTAGACAAAGATAACCCAAGTAAACACAAAATGCAGTTTTTAAGTGATTTTATTTATTAAGGAAAAAAAACTATCCGAACCTACATGGCCCTATGTGGAAAAGTAATTGCCCCCTAAACCTAATAACTGGTTGTGCCACCTTTAGCAGCAACAACTGCAAGCAAGTGTTTGCGATAACTGGCAATGAGTCTTTCACCTCGTTGTGGAGGGATTTTAGCCCACTCTTCTTTGCAGAATTGTTTAAAATTCAGCCATATTGGAGGGTTTCCGAACATGAACTGCCTTTTGAAGTTCATCCCACAGCATCTCAATTGGACTCAGGTCCAGACTTTGACTACGCCACTCCACAACCTTCATTTAGTTTTTTCAAGCCATTCAGAGTTGGACTTGCTGGTGTGTTTTGGATCATTGTCCTGCTGCAGAACTCAAGTGCACTTCAGCTTGAGGTCACGAACTGATGGCCGCACATTCTCCTTCAGGATTATTTGGTAGAGAGTGGTTCCATCAATCACAGAAAGTCGTCCCGTTTTTGGTCAGCAGTGGTTGTCGCCTTGGAACTCTGCCATGCATGCTGTTTTTGCCCAGGATCTTTCTGATCATGAACACTGACCTTAACTGCGGCAGGTGAGGCCTGCAGTTTTTAGATGTTGTTCTGGGTTCTTTTGTGACCTCTTGGATGAGTCGCCGGTGCGCTTTTGGGGTCATTTTTATAGACCAGTCACTCCTAGGAAGGTTCACCACTGTTCCGTGTTTTCTCCATTTGTGAATACTGACCCTCACCGTGGTTCGCTGGAGTCCCAAAACTTTAGAAATGGCTTTGTAACCTTTTCCAGAATGATAGATGTCAATTACTTTATTTCTCGTCTGTTCCTGAATTTCTTTAGATCGCAGCATGATGTCTTCCTTTTTTGGGATCTTTTGGGCTCCTTTTTAAGTGATGTCTTGATTCAACAGGTCTGGCAGTAATCAGGCCTGGGTGTGGCTGGTGAAATTGCACTCAGCTTTCCAAAAAAAGTGATTAACCACAGTTACTTCATGATTTTACAAGGAGGGCAATTACTTTTTCACATAGGGCCATGTAGGTTTGGATAGTTTTTTTTCCTTAATAAATAAAATTATCACTTAAAAACTGCATTTTGTTTTCAGGTTATCTTTGTCAAATATTTACATTTGTTTGATAATCTGAAACATTTAAGTGTGACAAACATGCCAAAAAAATAAGAAATCAGGAGGGGGCAAATACTTTTTCACATTCTTGTGTTCTCACCCTGCCTATTGTAATGCTAACCACTCGGAGCAGGTTTTAAACATCAAGTTTTTAGCCTCTTAACATGCTCAAAATGTCATTGCAAGTGCTAGGCAACGTGAAACGCTTCCTTATAAGACAAGACAGTGCATAAGTAGCTGCAGTAGTTGTGAAAAACCAGTATAAAACAGTGTTTATTCAGGCATCACATGCCTCTGTTTGCTCTCGATGCTTCCAGTAAAGTGCACATTTACTAAGAATATGTCACTCACATTGAGCAATCTAACGGAATATGTTACAAATTACATTTTAGGGCATAAATTCTGTATTCTGTAGTGGAATACATTTTAAAAGTAACCTTCCCAACGCTGGTCGTAAGACTGCATGTAGTAAATAATAAACTCAAATTCAAACCTATTCAATCTATTTAGACAGGAGGGGGTTCAGCCATTTGGGACCTGGATGTTGGGAATAACAAAGAAAATCAAAGCTTTTAAAAATACCAAATATTAGAAAATACACACATGCAAAAGTTATTTTCCATTGTAGTAAGAACCAAAATGTTAGGTACCACAAACTTGGAGCTGTGGCCTTTTCTCTAACCTAGTTTTATATGCACCTATTTCTTCAGCAAACCTCTCACAACAGCCAATAATCATTATCGGGGAGGGAACGAGAGAAAGTAAAAAGGGAGAGAGAGCGATATGAAAGAGTGCCAGGGAGAGGGCGAGTTTTCAGCTATTTTAGCATGCAGTGATTTGGTTTCAAATTTTGGGCTATGGAAGGTGCTCAAATGAAGGGGAAATTGCCTGCGTGCAAAGAGAAACAAATTACATCTGTAATTATGCAAATGAACTGTGGTTGTTTATGAGTGCGGCAGAGAGAGGGATGATGAGAAACCAAATGTGCTTGAGCCTGCGAGAGGAATGAAAACCTCCGACGAATAGGTGGAATGAGGCAGACAAGACTGTTCTCATACAATATGAGCTCCTCTTCAACCTTACGGGCAACACTAAGAGGCTTACGGCAGTAATAAGTCGGCCGTAATAATATCCCGCTCTAATGACGAACGTAACTGCGACGTTATTACTAATGCTACCTGCAAAAACAAGAACGGAATTGAAAGATTGCTTAAACAGCCTCATCCATGTTGCGCAACAAACGTTCACGTTTACGGCATTTAGAGGACGCTGTAATCCAGAGCAAATTCCATTTCCTTGTTCCACTAGAAGCTGTGTGGCTTTTTATGTTAGTTTCAATTACAGCATTTGTCAGAAACTGTTAGTGACTTTCAATGGAGAGTCCACCTGGAGCAACTTCAGGTTAAAGGTCTTGCTTAGTGTTGGTAGTGATGGAAGTTGGACTCAAACCCAACTCAAACTCACAACGTCTAGGTTTATATCCAAGTATCCTATCACTAGACCACCACCATTAAGTTGCCACACCTTCAAGTCACAGACTGATAGTGAAATTTAACCAGCTTAACAAAGAAATATCACAACAACTCTTATACAGTGTCTTAACAAGAACTTTTTATTGGACGTTAGTATTTGGTTGGACATCAACTCAGTCAACTTGAGGCCACGTGGCTTTTCATGATAGTTCTGACTATCTGTTATCCAGAGTGACTTCCATTTCCTAATTACAGGTACAGGTAATTTAGAATTAAGGGTCTGTTTCAGGGGTTCAGCAGTGGTAGCACTGGAGGTAGGATACAAACCCATGACCTCTTGGTCCAGAGTCACATATCCCAACCACCGCCTCATAGTTGTTTTTCCCCCTTTTTTGTACACGTCATCTGCAGTACTAACGAACACTTGCTGTGCCTTTTTTGTCTTTTTTGGGAAAACATCTGGGATTGATTCAGACGACATGTACTCTAACACCAAGCTAATTAGTGTGTCAAGCCAACCTTGACATCAAAGTGACATCTTGCCCTCAGGGCCGGCTCTGCAGTGCGTATTTCTGTGTGAACGCCCCATTTACAGAGCACACAGCCGCCAGCGCCATACGCTTAAGCACCCATTCAGCTTCATTCAGCACAAATAAAATGGATTACTCCATCACGATGTGGAGCTCGTGATTGGACGGGATACATTTGTGGAGATGGCATGCATTACCTTTAATTATTTTCAGCCTGAAACTGGGCATATTGATGTCACTCTTCATCTTAAGGCATGCTTCCATCGTATGCTTTGGTACTCTGCTACTCAGTATGAGTGGAAAAAGTTGTACCAGTGGTGGGTGGTTGGGGCGTAATCAAGTCATCTCACAAACTGTACAGGACAAAATAGTGATGCAAAGTTACAGAAAAGGCTGTAAACTATGTAGAAACTTGGTAAATTATTTTGACAGAGAAAAATAGTTGTTGCAAAGACAGCAAATAGTAAACGCCTCTGGATCAAGAGTCGTGGATTCGAATCTTACCTCCAGCACTACCACCACCAGTTTCCTGAGCAAGACATTTACATTTATGCCAATTATCAGACACTTATCCAGAGCGACTTCAACTTTCCTAATTTCAGGAACAGTCTCCCCGGAGAGCACTTGGGGTTAAGTGATGATCTTTCTCAGGAACCTAATAATAGCGGTGCTTGGAGGTAGTATTCAAACCCATGACCCCTTGGTCCAGAGGCGACTATTCTAACCACTAGACAATCACCACCCACACACATCTAAAAGTGTTATCCTGGCTACACAATGATCTTCCATTGCAAAAGTACTCAAGTTCAATTAGGGTACCAAGCAAGAACCAAAAAACAGAGCCAGACACCTGCACACTGGTGAATATCAGACCCTTAACCCCAAGTTGCTCGAGGGAGACTGTTCCTGTAATTGGGAAATGGAAGTCATTCATTCATTATCCAAGCTGTTCAATCTCAACTGCGGTCGTGGGGTGGGACCGGAGCCTATCCCAGGAACTACGGGCACCCGCAGCAGGTCTCAAAACACAAGTGATTGCTAAATGGCGGAAATGTAAATGTAGAGGGAAAGTAGACAGTACAAGCACCATAGAATGGAAAAGTACCTTTACAGATGTGTGTTTGTCTTTACATCACATTTTAAACCTTTAGCCTCTAATGCAAGGAACTATTTGATGCCACATTTCCTGCCAAGTTAAAATCAACCGCCCTCTTCTGCAGCCATCAGCTGTGGTCACCCAGGCAGCCCCATCTACGGACGCACCATTGGCAATGGATTCAACCTGAATGACGTGGTGAGCTTCTCCTGCAACACAGGCTACGTGATGGAGGGCCCGGCGCGGGCACAGTGCCAGGCCAACCGCCAGTGGAGCCAGCCACCTCCAACGTGTAAAGGTGGGGAAAAAAGTTAAGTCTTCTATTCACAAGGAGCTTTGGCTGAACCACCGCCTTTCAAAATACCACTGCAGTGCATCCTGGGTAAGAGAGGGGAGGTGAACAGGTGTGGGTTGGGGGAGGTGAACAGGTTTGGAGTTGGGGTAAGAATGGGGTTTGAGGGAATTGAGCTGGGTTGGGATTAATAGGTTTGGGATTTGGGTGGGGTGAATGGGGTTAGGGAGGTGAACAGGGTTGGAGGGTGTGAACAGGGTTGGGGTTTGAAGGTGTGAACAGGGTTGCGGGAGCTGAACAGGGTTGGAAGGTGAACAGGGTTGGGGGTATGTACAGGGTTTGGGTTGGAAGGTGTGGTCATGGTTTGAGGGTGTAAACAGGGTTGGGGTTAGGGCTGTGAACAGGGTTGGGAGGTGAACAGGATTGGGATTGGGGAAGGTGAACAGGGTTGGAGGGTGTGAACAGGGTTGGGGTTAGGGTTTGGGGAGTGAATGGGTTTGCAATTGGGGCATTTATAAGATTTACTCACTGGCTTTCATGTGTTTGTTAGCTGAAAAATGGCGTCAGGTCGACAAGCATGAACAATGATGCAAGTTTGCATGAGGGTGTACTACTTTATGCAACTTTTGAATGGGACTGAACGGTTGTTCAAACTGTTGTACACGGGTCAACAGAAGTCCAGATCAGTCTGTTTGCAACTTTTGCATTGGACCGAATGGGTACTGGGGTTACACATGCCAAACATGTCAAGATCATATTTGTATTAAAAAGTTCTGTTTCCACCCATGTTGTCCCGGTAAAAAAAAAGGCTGTGACTGAGTTTTTATTTTTGGGACATGATCCTTGTGTTAGCGGAGTAACAGTCTTCAAGATTTGTAAATATGGATCAAGTTTTAAAGACGTGAATTTTCAAGATGTTCATAACCCTAATGAGCATAAAAACACTAACCTGGATGGAGTGCTAATTAATACATTTAGCAAATTTATCAGTGTTAATAGCAACTCAGAAGAATCTGTAGAGGCTTTTTAGCTTCGTGTGACGTCATTTGCTAAGTGCTTCTGCCAAATAACACATGTGCTTCTTGTATTCTCTCTCTCCCCCTCTCATATCCCTCTCTCTTCCTCTCCTCTTCTTTCCTGTGTTCAGTGGTCAATTGCTCCGATCCTGGGATCCCGGCCAACTCCATCAGGCAAAGCAAGATCGAGCACGGGAACTTCACCTTCGGCACGGTGGTCTTTTACGACTGCAACCCTGGCTACTACCTGTTTGGCTCGCCCGTCCTCACCTGCCAGCCCACCGGCCAATGGGACAAGCCTCTGCCCGAGTGCATTGGTGAGTCGGCGAGCGGAGCAGCAAACCTCGGCCGTTAATTAGCGCCTCGCTCCCATAATGGGGGCGGAAATGCTTGAGTGACCCTCTCCCGCTGCTTTAGATCAGCCCGTTAATTGAGGGACAGGTGGAACGCAGATTTTTTTTGCGCATGGCCTAATTAGCGATGCCAGGTCCGTGCCCGATCCCTGTCTTATTCGTTGCACCTCACTGTGAAATGCCAAAACATCCTCGGCTCAGCGAGACTCTATTGGTGCCGGCTGCAGCATTGCTGCTGATCTCTAATGATGTTACTGCAAAACCCAGACCTGCGAAAATACAATACGGTCCACAGTTGTGCTCATCATGATTTATCGAAGGATTAATTAGGTTTGGGTGCATTTTTGTGTTGTTCTTCTGGGTCTTCTGTTATGTTGCTAGCTTCAGGATGCTTATTGTGGAATGGGAGCTTCTTAAACAGAATCAGTGTAAGTGTGGAACGTAAAGAGCAGGAGAGTAGGTAACTTGCATAGAGACGCTCATGTACTTACTTAACTACTTTTTCAGGAGCTTATTAATACCCAAGCTACTTAAAATGTTGTAGCTTCAAAAGTAACTATTTTACATAAGTAGTGATGGAGCATTTGGTTAGCTACCTTTTCTCTATAGCTTGTAGAAGGCTGTAGCTTAGCTACTTTTAATCATAAGTAGCTTGTAGCCTGAAGGGCTACCGTTAAAAAGTAGCTTCCCAGACACTGCGAATATATTATGAATTCAGAGAAGAAAAAGAGTAACTATTACCAGGCGAACTCAATTGCAGATGGATTAACAGTGTAGATCAGTATATTCATACACCTCTGCTAATAATCACAGGTCGTCATGAAGGAATGAATCGGAATAAACAGGAATCCGAACCTGAATTCAGACCTAAGTCTATTTCAAGGCAGTTGGTAGCATAACGGTTTGGGAGTTAAAGGTAAAGTGGTAAACTGGTAAAGGTACCACTCATGAGCAAGTGGGCAGTGTGCAGCTTCTTTTGGGGAGCAGTGCTTGAGGATGGTACCCAAAGGAAGCTGCCCAGTGCTCCTTCCCAGATGGGTCCAATGCGGAGGTTATATTTCATTGTGGTGCACTGTGTGCTGTGCCATGCTGTGTTCACAATGACAAATAATCACCCACCCTGTACCCCATAATCACACACTTATTTGCTGAGAAAGATTCCCCTCTGAATTCACGCTGAGGCCTTACAGCAATACTCATAAAAACAGCCGCGATATTAGTGTTGACAGACTGTTGAGCATTGATGTGGTGCGTAACATTTTAACAATTGTTATTTTATTGCAGAAATGTTTTTGCACAGTATGGGGCAAGTTTCACTTTTAATCATATTATTGCCAAGCAGATTTGATAGTCAGTGTGTCCTTGGAGACTTGAAAGGAAGCAACTTCTCCAATCTGATGATGGCAGCACTCTCAGAGGAAACTATATTACTGTGAAATTGACTAGGACTGGGCTGTAATTAAATGTAAGGATAAACTTAGTTTGAAATCCGGCTGTACTGTAATTATGCTCATTGTGATGGTGCGGGCTTTGTGTGTGTGTGTGTGTGATGCTTGGGCGTGTTTTTAAACAGTGGTGGACTGCGGACACCCCGGTTCTCCTCCCAACGGGCTGCTGATTGGGGACAAATTCACATTTGGCTCCACGGTGCGCTACTCTTGTACGGGTGGCCGGCAGCTGAAGGGCGAATCCTCTCGAACCTGCCAGCTCAATGGCCACTGGAGTGCACCGATGCCCTTCTGCTCAGGTACAACACACACACTCGTTCACACACACACTTACACAGATACACTCACACACTTTTGTATTACTTGTAGTACTTCCATTGACTCCCATAATGACTAGATGTAAATAATACTACGGCTACACCTAACCCTAACTCAAACCTCAAACTCAACATCACTACCCCAAAAACAAATGTTTTACCACTTATCCATTTTTCAGATCATATAATAATAATATTAAATCAAATTATTTGTCCTTATGGGAACCGGTCCTCACATGCAAAAATTCCCTGCAAATTCCCTATCTTTTAGAGGACAGACAGGTTCTCACAAAATATATTATCCTATAAATATACCCAGCTATTACATTGCATGTATAGTGCCAAATATGTTTACATTATTAATTGTCTCATTTTTTATTTCTATATTAATTTATCAATTATATGACTTAGATAATTGCAATTATAATACAAAAATGCATTGACAGGCACATTTATTGATAATTACAATACAATTATTGGAAAATACATTCAATGAAAGTAAATACAATTGCAAAATTTTGAGTTGAAAATAAATTTAACTATATATATTTTAAATTATACTAAAATATGTGAAATTCACAATTATTTGTATATTTAGGATTTATTTTAAATATGTTGGTGTATGGGCAATATATTAGTTATACAGGCAATATATACACAGCATATATATGCTCAATGCTGTACACTGCTCTATATACAGCAGCATATGGGAAACCTGTAGAGCTTCTGCTACATAAATGACTCGGCTTGACATTCTCCTTTCCCCAGTTTGTTCTCCTCTCTCCTGTCGTCAGGAGATGGCAGCGTGGACGTCAAGTGCTGTAGTATATTTGTTTAAAAATGAAGACAAGCCCGTGGGGAGGGAGATGAGGCAGTTGCTGTAGATGCTTGTTTTATCTTCCTCTCCTCTCAGAATTGTGTGAGTCTCTTGGTAATTAGGTGCTTGTGCCTCTACTGTGCTGAGGGAGGGCTGGTAGGAAATTGATCTGTGGATTCTGGGAGCCATTTAATGTTTCTTGTCCTTATTATCACAATGGCATGCCATCTGCCTATTTGCCAGAGTGCACACACACAAACACACAGTCTTTTACCCCTGAGTCCCTAAAGCAGGGACAGAAACCACTGGAAAACTGAGGAAAACTTCAAGCCGCCTGTGAGGTCTCTGAACTTCTCATAACACACAGCTGCTTTCACACTTGCTTCTGCTATTTTGGTGAAATGAAATGGCACGCACTGGCTCAGCAAATCCTGCATAGCCCGGCATTACGGAAACCAAGTGGCTGACAGCGAGCACGGCCTTCCAGCAGCCTAGGTGTGGAGATTTTATTTAAGCTCTCCCGCACCTTCATACCCTGCAAGGCCGCCGACTTGGCACCAAACAGGTAGAAAATAAATGCGGTGGCCAGGACTTCATCACCGCGTTATTAGGATTCAAGGACCTCCCTGCCAGGGTTTATCCAGGTTCAAGCTCTCCTTCCTTAAGCTGCATTTCGAAACATTACATCACGTTGTCCTTGAGCACTTTCAAAGGGGGGGCAGGAATTAATTATAAATGCACAGAGCGTATCGCGGGGCGCGAATACCTGAGCTGCTGGCATTTGGAATGCCTTCTGTAGCCATGTGGTTCACTGAGCTTCGCAACATTTTCCAGCAGACCTTGATAACGTGACAGTCCTCGTGCCCTTTTAGAAATGTGTGGCATGTAAGATTTGGTGCTCTCAGATACTATACAAACTCATTACGATGATATTCTAGCTGATTTTTACATGCAGGGTAGCACACAGGATCTACGTTCTGTTGCAGTTACAAATTAGTTTGGTGTGAATAAAACTTAACATGTAGAAGATTTGGGGCAGTTGGTAGTGTAACGGTTAGGGAATTCTCCCCATGATTGGGAGCTCGTCGGTTCGAATCCCAGACATTTAAAGGTACCACTGAGGTAACTCATGAGCAGGTGGTCAGTGGTCAGTGTTCTGTGGTGTGTTCAAAAAATGACAAATGATCACTCACTTTCCCTATAGAATAATTTTAGAATCCTGCGCAAAGTTAAAAAAAATGCTTAATTTGGGTTTTTGTCGGTCAAACTCAAAGTTGTTCTGTTTAACCTCTTAAACTTTGCAGAACTGTATATAAGCCATTATATCCCAGTAATGAAAAATCACCAATAAACGTTGCTTTGTTTTATTTTTATGCATCAAAGATGACGAAACTCTGAATTGGTAATGCATTTTACAATACCAGAGCCTGAACCACATTAGATTGTATGGAATCTAACCCTAACCTTATGTCAAAAGTAAACGTAATCAGCTCCACTATATACTAGTACAGTATATAATGTTGGTGGGTGTTAGAGGGTGTTGATGGCCTAGTGGTAGGACACTCACATTTGGACCGAGACGTTGTGTGTTCCAATCTGACCTCTGGCGTTACCATTGGGTCCCTGAGCAAGACCCTTAACCTTAAGTTGCTCTCAGGTGAACTGTCCCTGAAATTAGGAAATGTAAGTCGCTCTGGAAAACAGCGTCTGCAAAATATATATAGAGAGAGAGAGAGAGAGAGGGACGAGAAACAACATGGTTCTAGTTTTTACGGTGCAAAGAACAAATCATTCAGACCCTCCAGGATTTCGTGATATTGCAATCGCAACTATTAACGCAAATTCAGCCAATCCCTGCAACTTCATTCCTAGCGTACAATTTGACCAATTACGGCAACTTTTCCGACAATCGTTGTCGTTTCCCGCAAAACTGCAACAAAACACCTAAAAACACAGCAACTTTCATCACAATTGTTTAGAAAAGCTGCCGCAAAATCAGGCATTTTAGGCTGTAACAATCTCAATAAAGGCCCGCAAAATCCTGGAGGGACTGATAAGGGAGTTAGAATATATACGTACATAGACCGTGAAATATAAAACCTCTAAACTTGAGATAGAAAAAGAGACTGCAATTTAGTTACATGTGGTATTCAACCTGCAATTTTGGTTCTGGATTTACCTTTTTGCATTGAATGTCCATATGAGTTTGGCAGTTGAACATGACATTTTTAAGCAGGCGCTCCATTTTAGAAAATAAAAGTAACTTTATAGTGTCTAAATATGTGGGGGATAATATGTGCAAATGTTGTAACAAAAGTCAAGCAGAGAAAAATTACGTGCAAATCAAAAATTATGTGCTGAATTTGTGTTAATAGTTGCGATCGCAACATTGTGAAATCCTGGAGCGTCATATTGAAATTTTTATCATATATTAATGTACTTACCATTTAAAACCTCTACATTTCTTTTGAGTGATTCTGGTGTGCTCTAGCCGCAGATCCTTAACTGTAGGAAGGAGGGAGTGAAGGGAGTGTTTTGTGATTTTCACTGAGATGGCATGTAGATGGCACCTCTAGCGCAGTGCATTGCATCATTCTTAGAATGTTAGATTTTACGTTTTACTCCGCCCTAACATGTTGCAAAATGTGGTCAAACACACACACACACTCTTCCCCACACACTCATCCAATCCCCGCTCATCACGTAGTCCTTCATTGAGTGTCTGTGACCCGTAAAAGGAAAATGCAGACGAGGGCTTGTCCCAGTCCCAGCCTACACACTCCCAATCCTCCAATGGGCTCTGTGACCCAGAAATAGTTGGGGAAAGTGAGAGCAAAAGAACTGAAGCCATAGGCAACTTTCTCTCTCTCTCTCACTGCTTTTCCATCCATATCTCAGAGGTCTTTGGAGAGTTTTCTTGCTATTTCCCAGCGCTCGCTGTGCCTCGGGGGCATTGTGGTTTTCCTGGCACACAATCAGAGCAAGATAAGTTTTTCTTCCTGTGTGTTGCAAGAAGTTTCACACAAACACACACAAACACACACATGCACACACGTTGGACTTTTATATCTTTGTGGGGTCCCGAGGCCATAAATATGACCCATATGGGATGAGTAGCTACTTAAGTGCCATTCGGACGATATTAGTTTCACATAATTATAATCAGAGCTTCTCTGTACTTTGAGTCCCGTCCGAATGTGCCATGTCCCTAATTATTATGGACAATGTCACTAAAGATTACAGGCATTTTTACCTTCTGTAACCCGTCCAGATAGACCCGCTGTGAAAGCACATGTAAACATGATGTCATCCTGTATTTTCCCGTGGTTTTTCAAGCATGGAGGCGCTTGAGGACTCCACAACTCCAAGACCATAATTGTTGGTTGAATAATGCACCCTAATTGTCTCTCTTGCTACTTCTAGTTTAAAGTTTATATTTTATATGCTATTTATATTTTGCCTATTCTATGTGCCTTATTTGTTCTTGACAATAAAGTTTAGTTAGACTTTGACTTTGACTTTTGAGAATCTGTGCAAAATGCAGGATTTCTCAGCTTACGTTGAATGCGATTCTGAAGAAAAACAAAGCCAAAAGTGCCAGTTTATTGCTATTGGTATTTGTATATTTACCATCAGTTATATCAGTAACGTTGCATGCACATGATGACAGGGAAGTGACATTGCTGAGTAAATCCAGTTGGCCCTGTGATCGACAGGTCGCTGGTTCAAATCCGGTACCACTGAGTTACTCTTGGTCTCGAAATGTCACCTCTGCATTTGACCCCACCCATGAAGGAGCAGTGGCAGCTGACATGGGCAGCGTCTGGGGACCAGTGCTTGGGGACGGTACCTTGTTTACAAGTACCTCAGTGGTACCTTTACCGGTCTGGGATTCGAACCAACGACCTTCCAATCACAGTCAAACTCCCTAACCGTTACGCCACCAACTGCCCCATGTTGCAACAAATCAGTGTCCTCTCTGTCTTATTTTTCTAGCATAATATAAAGAAATAAAGGTGCAAGACAGCATGGAAATCAGCATTTAAATGTCTGCACATTCACTTCCACATACATACACATTCATATGGTGCATACACACCTACAGTACGAAATCAATCTAAGGTAGTGTTCAATGATAAATGAGATCAGAGGCCCAGTGTTCTGTGCTACGATTGTGAAACGTGCGAGGTCAGCCAGCCAACATGTGATTAAATTTTTTCCCTCTCATCTTCACAGCCGGCCTAGCCAGCGCTATTATCAGCATTTGACCCTGTCAGTAGCAAATTCTAATTGCCTACATCTGACCACGTCCACCCATTTGACCCATACGGCTGCACAGGCCTGACCCGATCCCATCCTCCACTCCAGCATGCAGCCATTTACTCTCCCCGCACTGACCAGCCTGCATCCCAATTAGCAGCCTACATATAAGTCAGTGCAGTATCCAGCAAGTGAGTGGATTATACGCACTCTCTACACACACCTCAACTTCCCCTGGCCCACTTAGAGCAGCCGCAGGTCTGGATGAGCCATGTGTGAGAAGCTCACAGCCCAGACACTCTCACTAGTGATTTTTGCTCCCAGCTCTGGTGAACGCTGCTCACCTGCAAACTAATCGGGGCTGCACACTGAGTGAGATAAACTAGCTGTGCGGACCGCAGGCAATCTGTTTTTGTTTTTTCTTACCGTATGCCGTCTGAGAGATAAATTGAAAGACCTGGTTTTATTTTTAGGTTTATTTCTAGCACAATCCAGAATCCAGTGATTGACACTGTTGATTTTGCTAATGGAAGGTTTGGGGTCTGTGTCCACCACAGTTTTTGTGCTGGCAGCGCCTATTTTTAATACAAATCCTATTAAAAATAGGATTAAAAATAGGATTTGCCACAGCGCTCAGAGTTCTTCAACTTTTAGAACAGCGCTGGGCTCATCAAAGTCACTTCTCTCTTGCTAGACAATCAAAATTGAGGAAGGGGCGGAACGTAAATCTCTGGTACTCGCCGCGCTGTTTACTTGCACGGTTTATCTCTACGTCTCGAAGACATGAGTTTCTAGTTCAAACCCTGACGCTAATGCCAAGACGCGATTCTCTCCATTATTTTATGTCGACTAAACTACCGATCTCAAAGGAACATGTTACAATGTTTACATGAAATAAGAATGAACGTGCACATGCCCAAACAGCAAGCGATGAGGAACGTGTCGAGAAACCCCTCTGAAAGTGAGTTTTTAACCGTTCTCAGCGAAAAACTGTGTTTGGTGGACACAGGCCCTTATCTGCAAAGTGGGTTCTGATCATTTGGGGCAGTAAGTAGCAACAGTTAGAGCATTCACCCTGTGACCGAAAGGTCGCCGGTTTGAATCCTGGACCAGTAAAGATGTACCACTGTGGTACTCATGAGCAAGGCACCGTCCCCATCACTGCTCCCTAGGCACAGCCCATGTTAGCTGCCCACTGCTTCTTCATGGATAGGTCGAATGCAGATGTCACATTTGGTTGTGGTGCACTGTGTGCTGTGCTGTGGTGCTTGTAAATCATATTTGGGGCAAATAGCCATGACAAATAATTAAAACAATATTTAAACGGTTATTATCTGTTATATATCTCTAGAGCTGTATTAACTGAAACCTCTGATCTATTTTCATGATTATAGTTCTGAGTGGCTGTTTAAATAAAAGCACCATTTAAGAGTAATACAAATAGCTTAGAAGATACTAATTCATCCCATTTATATGTTACTGTACCCAGAGGAGCACCTATGCTAGTGCTTGCATGAAAATAGCACATTATTAGACGCAACTCACCGAATTTGCATAGTATATATAAATATATGTAGAATATTGCACGTTTGTGTCACGAAAACAGGATGACATCAAAAAGCTCAGGCATTGCATTAACATCGTCTGCCTAATATGATATCGATCCCCTTCTTGATGCAAAAACAGCTCTTAAACGTTAAGAAGTTTGTTCTTCAAGTCATCTGCACTGAAAAAAAGGGAATGTGCCTTTATTAAGTTAACTAAAATGAATCACGTGGATTCAACTTAATATTTTAACGTTTCCACTGAAAATGCGATTTTACTGTGTTACGTCAAAACAAAACGCATCAAATAACGCAAAGGAATAAGGACAGCCTAACTCAAATGATTAATGTGGAACCAATGTCCATTATTCAATCAAGTAAATCAAATGAATCTTTTTTTCAGTGTGAAGGAGGAATGGACTTATTTGTCCAGCACATCCCACAGATGCTAATAAGATTGGGATTTGGAGAATTTGTAAGTCGTCAACACTTTGGACTCATTGTATGTGTAGGGATTTCTCTTCATAGGCATCAACAACCCATCGCTGGTTCACCAGTTATATTTTCTCGGACCTCTACTGGAAGTAACCACTACATACCAGGATTCCCAGACAGTGCCTGCTGTCATCTAGTCTGAGTTTGTGGCTGAGTTTCTTCCATGGGCCCGTTTTTCGTGCTTCCAGCACATCAGTGTCAAAATCCGAGCTGCTTAATGTATCCCAGCGCTCGACAGCTGCCATTGTATCGAGATAATCAATGTCATTCACTTCACCTGTCAGCTGTATTAATGTTGAGGCTGATTGGTGTAGGATAAAACATATGTAATAGCAGGTGAACACCATGGGGTCAACATTTCACACTGACCTATAGCCTTAAATCAGTTCCACATGCAAATAAATTCTACCAATCAATAATCCATTTGAGGCCTGAACGCAATTTTCCTTTTCCTCGAGCCGCCAAGGCCAGCCGTGTATTAGACTAAGTGAAAGTAAAGCAGGACCTAATTGAAAACCGGTGTAGACCGTACCAACAGGCCGGTTTTCAATTAGGTCCTGCTTTTCTTCCTATTCATCTAACACATGAGTGACACCAGACATCATTTTATTTCCGGGGGCGATAGTGTGATATGTGGCCGAATGTGACTGAATTTTTTCGTGGTCTGGTTGGTTGGAGGGAATTTTACCTTGTCTGAGTTTTTCCCCCGTGTTTGACAGGGCGCCCCACGCGGTGACATACACCTTTCTCTCATCTGCTGTGTGCTCGGTGCCACTGTTATGGAGGAACAGCACCTATGGGACAGATATCAGTGCACTCAGTCTCTCTGCCCTTCAAGAGCTGCCCTTACTCAGCACTTTCTGACAGAACAAACTCCTGGGAACCCAGAACACACACATATACACACACACACACACACACACTCTCTCACACACACAATAGGAGCTTACCCTTTTGAGGTCGCATTGTCAGTGATAAAAAGAGAATGCTTTAATTTTAACTGCTTCTTGCCTTGCCTGTTGCAGTGGCGCCGGCTCGAATCCCGCACTGGTAAAGGTACCACTGAGGTACTCGTGAACAAGGTACCATTCCCAAGCACCGCCCACATTAGCTGCCCACTGCATCTTCACGGATGGGTCAAATGCAGAGATCACGCTTGCATTTTGATTTTGCAGCATATCAGAGGAATGTGCACAGTCAAGCACTTGTTTTTATAGCACTGCCACCTCACAGCGAGTAGGCCCTGGGCTTGATCCCCGGGTCAGCTGTAGGGTCTTTCTGTGTGGAGTTTACATGTTCTCCCCGGGTTCGCGTGGGTTTCCACCGGGGGCTTCAGTTTCCTCCCACAGTTCAAAAGCATGCAATATAAGTTTATTGGCGACTCTAAATTGGCAAAGTGAACAAATGACGAATAATCAATCAAATGTGACCTCTGCATTTGACCGATTCATGAAGGAGCAGCGGGCATCATTTTTTTAGTGTCCGGAGAGCAGTGCTTGAACTACCTTTACCTGTCAGGTGACTTGAACCAGCAACCTGTCGATCATGGGGCCAACTTCCACAAATGTGGTATCATAGATTTGATAAAAAAAGAGAGATACCCAATGTACCCAAGCCCAAAGATATTGATTAACTTTCATTCCATATGTTTGGTCATTCACCAAAATACACTACCGCTCAAAAGTTTGGGATCACTTGAAAGTTGCCGTGTCTTCCATGGAGAAACACATGAAATTAGTCAGAATAGGAAACATAGCAAATGAGCAGGACATGGAGACATTGTCAGAGTAAGAAATAATGATTTTAATTGTTTTAGTTCTTCAAAATATTTCAGCAATTACAGCCTGGCAGACCTTAGATTGTTAATTTTCCACAGTAATCTATTGAGATTTCACATTGTGCTTCCTGGAGCATCTCCCACAAAATGGATTAGCTTGATGGAGTCTTCCTCCGTACCATACCGTCAAGCTGCTCCCACAACAGCTCAATAGGGTTCAGATCTGGAGACTGTGCTGGGCGCTATATTACAGTCAGAATTCTTATTCTTTAAATATTGCTGACACATTTTGGAGGTGTGTTTTGGGTCATTGTCCTGTTGTAGAATGAAATTGGCCCAAATCAAGTGCTGTCCACAGGGGCATTTCCAAGTGATCCCAAACTTTTGAGCGGTAGTGTAGATGAAGTTACATATGTCTGTTCCTGGGTTTTGATATTGTTTTAATAGCAGAAAGTACCATTTCTACTCAGCCTCTTTAAAAATACAGAAACTGCAAAGCTCCACCTGTGACAAAAAAAGCTGGACCAGTAACATCAACAGTCTTGCATCCAGCTGGGAAAAAAAACTCAGTTTGGCGTATGTACCTTTTGCTTGCTGTCTAACAAAATAACAGTTAAATGTGAAGAATTTAGAAGATTCCAACAATTGCAGCCTTGAGTAGCACATTTGTTAATTCCAGAGGTCATGTGCTTATGTCTCTTCTGACTCATTTAAATGCTGTTCACAGCGCAGTCACATTGTGATGTGCCAGACCATGAAGCAAAGTATTACAGATTAATTCACGGCTGATGTGTGTGTGTGTATAATTAATGAATATTTCTTTTTCTCTTTTTAGCTGTCAGGTTCTCTTTCGCTTTGGTTCATCTGTACTGAATCCTTGGACTGTTTCTTGTGTTCTCGGTGTGGCTGCCAGATTGGAAAAGTTGGAGTTTGGCTAACATGGTGCTGTTTTGTTGTTTTTATTTGCCTTAATGCCAAACTCTCTTTCTAAACCCAAACAGTTTTAATGAATTCTGGGACAATGCAGGAAAAAGCACACTGTAGCTTGGCGTAAATCTACTGCTGGGACATTTTGGGTAAAATACAGTTTTTCTAATCCATGATTTGGCCCCTAAGGTTGTCTGAATCAGGCGTTTTTCTGGCGTTCATGGCGTTAGGTGAGCGCGGACTGAACGCCGACCGCCAAACATAAATGCGTAGGGCCTTCAGAGCACGTTCATTTATCCAAGATTCCAACGCCCATGTGGATGGGGCCTAAATTAGACCAATATTTGCGTCTTCCAAGACAACAAGGACCCCTAATGTAAGAAATTGTGAGAGATCCTGTTCAGTAGCAGCAACCTGCTTTAACCCACATCAGCCATATTATATGTGCCATTCTTTGATTTCCCAGTTTGGAATCTGAGCTGGACAGCCTCGACTGAGCTGTCTATTTTTATGAAATTCTGACTCATTGCTAACACCCACGTACATACGTCTGCTCTTTCTCCTGCCACCTCCAAGTCACCGGAAGGTGAGAATAAAGATGGAACATCACATACAGACACACATTTTTTCCTCCACGGCATATTGATCCATTAGACGCTTATGCTGGCCTTGTGTGGCTTTTGTCATTCTTCTTCAGCATGGACCTGAATTCCTTCGTCAAAGCACGTCTATAAAAATACATTTTAACTTACATTGTGCCATTTTCGGCCATTTTTAGTCGATTTTTTACTTGTGTGACTGTTTTTCGGATCAGCCTGAGTTTCAGCTTAATTGTGAATAATGTAACGAGCACCGATTAACCCCTCACCACCAGCTCCTGATCGGCAGTGGTATAGTCGGATGAAAATCAAACCTGTTCGACATTCTGGAAGTGAAATACAAGCAGTGTGCAGAGTACAAACATGGCGACGCAGCGTGTAGTCTGGACAGAGGCATTGGGGGCTCGACTTTACAGTTCCGGGTACGGAAGTCCGACGTGTCGTGTAATGCGCCTACTGAGGCCTGACCCTTAACAAAACCTGTCTTTCTCTCAGTTAACCGGCCCCAGGAGTGTTTTTGTGTGTGTGTGTGAATGTGGTATGGATAATCCATGGGCGATATATGTTCTATGCAACGCTATAATCATGTGATTAAAACCTGCCAGATCTGCATCCCGGAAAGGAAGCCAGCATTCCTTACGGAATCCAGAGCAGCAGCGCTCCAGCATATTAATAAGTAAGACGAACAGCCGCAGTCCTTTAATAACAGCCGTTTTAATCTGTCCCCTGGGCCTCATACTCCCAGGCCTGCGTACCTGCTCGCCGAGCGCTGCATTAGATCTCAGAGCGGCTTTCCCTCATAGCCCCGTTCTGTTCTTAAATAAATGATGACTTATTTATGGAGGTGGACAAGTCCCTCGACATGGCTTATTTTCTCATGTTGACTCACCTGATATGCGAGGCCAGTTCAATATCAAGGCCGGTTTAAAACGTGTTTACCTGCCTCACCTGCCTTCCACACGCGGAGGTTGGCGTCTGCTAACGCCTTATATCACAGACTGGGTTCTCGGCTCTGATGTGAGGTGATATGTTGCTTGTTTTGTTTTGTTCCTGCCTTGCGGGATCTGTCGTAAACTTTAGCAGTCGTATTGTCTCTCTTGGGCTTTGCCGATTGCTGTTTGAACACGACTGGTGAGGCTGGTGTGTGTGTGTGAGAAAGAGAGGGAGAGTGTGTGTGTATGAGATGATGGATGAAGCTTTAGCTTGGCTGATGTGTAAAGCTGCAGGGTCCTGAGCTGTACACTTTTCAGATATATGGAAGTCCCCAGAATCAATCAGCACCATCAATTCCCGGCGAGTTTGGGGCCTGGAGTGTGTGGACGGAAGTGTGTGTGTGAGGCGTATCCTGCGAGATTGTTGTCGCTGTGCTGCTACAGAGGACACACTCGCAGGCCAAGAGGAGATTGTCCACTTTCATTTTGTTGACGTGCGACTTAAATTTAGTCTTTTTACACATGAAATCACATGAACTTTCTTCCTGTTTCTCTTCCCCTTTTCTGTCACCCATGTCCTTTTCCATCCTTTTTTACATTCCGCTCATCCTCTCCCTCTCTGCACCTTCCTCCCCCTCTCTCTCTCTTCCCCACCCTGTTTCCCACTGTGAAGGTGATTCGTCAGGAACGTGCGGAGATCCAGGTGTCCCCTCTCACGGGAGCCGGGAGGAGAGTGATTTTCGGATCCGCAGTAAAGTGCACTTCAGCTGCACCACGGGCTACGTTCTCTACGGTTCCTCCGAGAGGATGTGCTTCCCCAATGGCACCTGGTCTGGAACGCAGCCCTCCTGCAAACGTAAGCAAACTGCAGCCGGCCCTCGTGACATGCCGGCGCCCAAAGCGGGCCGCTTCCCGCTGTCGCTTATAATCCCCCAACAATGTGTCTCACTTTCACTTTTCTTCTCTGCCCTGATCTTAAGGGTAGAACGTGAACACACTCCGCCGATGCGGCTTGGGTTATTTCAGTCTCTTTGATCTAGCCTTCCGAGTGAAATGCAAAGGAAAGGAGATTTAATATTCTATTTAATCTGTGATTCAATTCTGAAAATCGTATTTGTAGCCGTTCCAGCGTTGCACACGGTCATAACGGCAATGAGAACCTTTACTGTACCGTATGCACAGTGCGCTGACTTCAGTGCAGTTAATAATAGGCACTAGATCTGAGTTTTAAAAGTCAATTCCAAATTCTGAGAATGATTTTATAACTTGATACAAACCTACTATTATAAAAGAATGAAGAATATTCACACCTTCTTCACCTTCTGCACTGGCCAACTTCTCAATCAAGTCCTCAATTAAGTTCCTTTCTTTAAGTGATATATCAACTATGCAGTTAACATTTTATTAGAATGATCCAAACACCGGGTTCTTGCATGTTCATATTAAACGTGGCTAAAACATTATGGGCCAGTTTCCCAGTCGAGGATTAAGCCTAGTCCTAGAATAATTAGAATTTGAATTGTAAATCTCCATTGATACTACAGTTTAGTCCAAAACTAGGCTTAATTCATGAGTTTCCAGGATAGGCTCCAGTTCCCCCGTGACCAAGCAATTCGGATAATGAATGGATGAACGTATAGTACTCTTTATAGCATAAAGTACGTTGTCACAAAGCATTTTACTTATAATGCCCAAGCCCAAGCCCACAACAAGCAAGCCTGAGGCTACAGGAAAAACTTCCTGTAGTAGGAAGAAACCTTGAAAGGACTTACCAAAAGCACCAATAGACTTACTAAAAAGTTAGGTCTTAAGCCTGGACTAACCTAGCATGGGTTTGCTTTAAGGTTGGATTAAGGATTTAATACGGTATGCTGGGTTGTTTTTAATGTGGGCTCTTCTAACCACCTTGGGAACTAACCTCACTGCCAGGGTAGAAGCTGTTCTCGCTGCCACCGTCGTCACAGCCTTTTTCGGGGCCATAGACACAGTCGAAAAAGGTTAATTAGCATTTAGGTATTATCAGCTCAATTTGGGTTAAATACACCAGTAGTAATAACTGTTTAAATGAATAATTTTTCAGATGTTATTTTAATAATAAATAATTTAGCATATACATATGGGTGTAATTATTACACTATTTTAGTTAGGAAAACAGTATTTAAGTCAAGTATTTCCTTAAGCACAAAAGAATAATCTCAGTCATGTATTTTTAAAGCATTATGTTGTGTTTTCTGTTTAAAAAAGACGCTGAGACTGTCACGGATTTGTATCGTATCGTATTTGTATCGTATCCCAATATCAAGATATCCAAATTTACGTGATGTAATGCAGCCGCCATTTAAACGAGTGAATACACGTTACAGACTCACTGCTATCCGGCTACATTTCCCGAGAGCTAATGTTGTGTTGTGTTGCTATTGTCTCTTGCATGCTCTGACACCATGTATTGCAACTACAGCCCACTTACCCTCAGGCGTCGTCCACAGAGGCTCAAATGAAAGCGGTCTAGGAGGAGGACGGATGCCTTGTTTGAGACAGAGGCATGTAATGCGCCACCTTGTTTTCTCATCTCCAGACCCGACTAATGGTGTGTTTCCCTGCACTGAGACCTCCCACACTAAACAGACGCCACAGGGGCCTGTCCGTTTTGCGGCCGTCAGGTCGAGCATACTGGGGACGGGACAAGGGAGCGGGGCTTAATTGAGGGGGAAGGTGTTGCTCTCGGATTACACCACCACCACCACCACCACCCCCCCCCCCCCGCTATGGTCAAAGTGTCATTGGGAGACAAAGGGAGGTTTGGGCTGCTAGTTCTAGTTTTGTCTGGCCCATGACTCTGGGGGGGGTGACAAGCAGCAGCTCCTTTCCTGCATCATTTCTCAGAGTGCCAGAGTGTTCTGAGTTTGCCTCAGCCCTCAGATGGGCATACAGATTGTTAACGCTGCTGCCCCAAGGGAGGCGACACCTTAGCAGGATAGATTTCACTCTCAATCTCTCTCTCGGTCTCTCCTCTCTCACCAACTCTCGGTTTCTTTGCTCTGCCCTAGGTTTGATCTAGAAACAGAGCTTCATTTCAGATTGTAGCATCTCCAAAAAATGTGCACAGTAGGGAGGTTAACCGTGAGCCTTTGGTATTCCCGGGAATGGGCAGAGCTTATCATTAAAGCCCTATATAGTTTAATTAGGCTGTTAGGGCATACCTGCACTTAAAAGGGGCCATGGCTCTGAAATTGAACAAAGTTCCTTGCTGCTGAATAGCTCGAGGCCTGAATTTCATCATAAGTCTCTGTAGAGCACAAACTCACACTCTCAAAAGGCCCGACTTACTGCTTTTCTGCTTCCGCTGCTCTTGCTGACATATTTTTTGTCCGGTAACATCACCGTTATGTGCCGGCCTGCTTATTCCTGCATTCTGCTGCTTCTGGAGGTCTTCTGCTCCCTGGTGGTTTGATTCAGTCTCTGTCGGCTCTCCACTATTTAACCTGAAGCTAGCAAAATGATAAGTTTACAGTGAGTTTGGAGAAACAATGTTTGTATATATGGCATGAGAGCATGATGTCATTTTGCTTGGGGAGCGTTTTGCAATAACAGAGACATGCAGGGATCGATGGTGTTTGTACAGTAGACATTATATTAAGGTATGAGGGAGTAGTGCTTTCCTGAATGCAATCAGTATTGATTTGAAATTGAGTCGTTCTAGCTCATTCCACATGTGTACGTGTCACTACAGGTAAGACAACATTTGATTGATGCATTGACATGTTTGTCAGAATGCAGCAACATCAAGATCTGTAACCCAGCCACTCTGAATAATGTACACAATGCTGTTCCACTTAGAGCCCACTAAAGCTTGATTGAATTTCCACTTTGGTTGTCTGTGTAGATGGGTTTATACTAGAGGCCATTTCACTCACTAGAACAAATTCAAAATTCAAATTCAAATTCAAATTTATTTATATAGCGCTCTTAACAACAGTCATTGTCACAAAGCACTTTACATATAACCGGCCTAAACCCCCCAACAAGCAAGCCTGAGGCGACAGTGGCAAGGAAAAACTCCCTCTAATAGGAAGAAACCTTGAGAGGAACCAAGACTCGGAGGGGGACCCCATCCTCCTCTGGGCGACCGGGTGCACGAACATTTAATGTACAACAAGCAATAGTTCAAGATGAATTGTTAGTTATTTAAAGAAGCAAAGATACAAAAATAGTCCAAGGGATATTTCGAATCCCGGGTTGTTGATGGGCCACTTGCAGGACCCTCTCAGCAACATTAAGCTGAAATTAGTTCAGTATTGTGCTGCTAAGTCAGTAGACGTCCATAGGGTCCAATCCCAGTTGGTTTCATGATGATGTCCCCATGGAGTCCTGGTGCGGGTTCAGTGGGTCAGGATCAGCTCGGGAGGGTTGACAAGGTCAGTGATATATGTATTAAAATGATCGGTTATGTCTCATTTAGCTGAGCTCAGTTATCGGTCCCTCTGTGTCTCATGAGTTAGTAAGTCTTTCATTGCTGGAGTGAATATTTGTCAGACACTTTCACAAGGCAGCCTCCTTCGGAAATGTTGTTCAGTTAAAATATACTCGTTTTACAAAAAGCGTGTTTTACAAAAGACAATGTCATCAAGCAGCCTTACATATTACTGGATCCAAGCCCCTAGCAAGCAAGTCTAGGGAGACAGTGGCAAGCATTAGAACCCATAAGAGGAACCAAGACTCAGAAGGGACCCTATTCTCTTCTGGGTGGTGTCGGGTTGAGCTCATATATCTGAAGTGTATGTACAAGGGTGTATTCACACCTGCCTTGTTTAGTTCGTGTCAGGGATCTGGTTAGGATATGACACAAATGCTAGTCATTAGCCGTTAGCCCTTGTAGCATGGTGGTTAACCCAAAGGCGGTTTGGAGCGCGAGTAGGTAGGATTGCCACGCGATTTGAACTCTCTTACAACAGAGAGCAAGTATTCCCACAAGAATCCGCGTTCTAACAGACACACGCTCAATCGAGGCTACTCATTTGTAGCTAGTGCTAGAAATGAGCCGTGGGTTAACATGGAGCTCTGAGGAGAGCTCTCTTTCGCAGCCATCTCACAGTATGTCTTCACCATTGCAAAATTACTAGCGTATTGTAAAACTGACGTTGCATAAAACGCTCAACGCTCAAACATTTCTGCAAACGTATGTAACTGTATAAACCATATCGCTATAAGGACAAGGAGAACAGAACACACAATCTACTGTGTACTGTCGCTTTGGGCTCCGCGCTTTATCCTGCCCCACACGTTTCTGTCCAATGGTTGAACAAAATTCACACACGTTGGTTTGTTTATAAATTCTCATCCACTTGCAAGGCCTACAATGTGAAAGCAAACCACGCCAAAGAAAATAAATAAACATTTTATTTTGTCTGGACCAAAGCAAGTGAACTAATGGACTTTCCTGGTGTGTGCACAAGTACAGCAAATGATTTTAGTGTTTAGGATGATCAATCACAGTTCAAGAGATCACTGTTTCATCTTGTGCAGAGCCGCAGTGATCATGAAGTCTGATTCATGTGGTAGAGAGTTTAATGAGTGCTTGTTCTATATCACTTTCTGATTACGTCTAATGTTAGTGTGTATATCTCACTTCATAACCCTGTTACTGTTGTTATGTTCAACAGCGGTGCAGTGCGGCAATCCCGGCACTCCCAGTAATGGCCGAGTCTACCGGCTGGATGGGACAACCTTCTCCCACTCCGTCATCTACTCCTGCATGGATGGCTACCTCCTGACCGGTTCCACCACACGCCAGTGCCAGGCCAACGGCACCTGGTCGGGCACTGCCCCCAACTGCACCAGTGAGTGAAGAAATGTCCCCAACGAACAGCTTGGCATGCTTTGTGATAAGGTTTTTCTAACTATCAAGGCAGACGTAATTAATTAAGTGAGTGATCATTTGTGAACACAGCACAGCACACAGTGCACCTCAACAGAATGAAAACCAACGCCGAAGTAGCTTGGGGATGGTACTTTGCTCCTTGGTACCTATGAGGCAGTTGGTAGTGTAACAGTTGGGGCGTTCATCCCAGGATCGGATGGTTGCTGGTTCAAATCCTGGACCGGTAAAGGTGCCACTGAAATATTCATGGTCAAGGTACCATCCTCAATCGTTGCTCCATGGGGGCTGCTATGTCAGCTGCCCACTGCTCCTGGATGGGTCAAATTCAGAGGTCCCACTTCGTTGTGGTGCACTGTGTGCTGTGCTGGGGTGTGTTCACAATGACGAATAATCACTTTCATTCAGTTTCTTGAATATGTTTCACCCTTTATTCGATCAGCTGCTTCAGTTCTAAAAGTCTCATGTGGAGGTGTAGGTATTAACCCTCTCCCTCTAGTGGGATTTGTCACCGTGAAAGTGACCCCTGCTGTCGTTAAGGTAATGTGGGTGGATCAAGGTGTGGATCAAGATGTGAGTTCTTGCTTTCACCTAAGCCAAGGCGTGAACCATTTACAGGTGGATGCCTCTCATTTATATTTACAGCATTTAGCAGCCACGCTCTTATCCAGAGCAACTTACATTTTCCTAATTTCAAGGAGAGAGCAACTTGGGGTTAAGGGTCTTGCTTTGGGACCCAATGATGGTAGTGCATAGTGAAGGTAGGATCCGAACCAACAACCTCCAGAGTGCAGCTTGGAGATTCGAACCCACAATCTTTTGGCCCAAAGGCAAACATCCTAACTTGTAGACCTCCAACTCACTTTTAAATCGCCTGGGAAGGGATCTCAAGTGATACATTTACTGGTTTGGGATTTGAACCGGCGACCCTCAGAATACTGGGCCAACTCCCTAATTTACAGACGCTCTTATGCAGAGTGACGTTCATTTCCCTGGAGCAACTCAGAGTTAAGGTTCTTGCTTAGGGACCCAATGATGGTAGTGCTGGAGACAGGATTCGAACCCAAGAGGCTAGTATCCTAGACCACGACTACCCCACTACAACGGTTTTGCTACTACAGCCCTGACAAAGGAAAGAGAAATCCAAACTTGCAAACACTCACTCAAGCCTCATTTTATCACTAAAGAAAGATATGTGAACCTTTATTGAACTATTTGACGAGAACTTCACTAAAACTTTTTTGAAGTCACCTATCACACCTCTGCTGATAGGTTAAAAGTAAAGAAGTCCAGTAATCTTGACGCCTTTGACAGTTCAGGACCTCGGCTTCATGAAATTTAAATATGGACTTCATCAAAGGAGTAATTGGAGTTCCTTTGATTTGCGAGAGCGAGAGAAATTTAAGTGCGGCGTCTCATTTGATGTAGGACCAGATCGTGGAGATTGGAGATGGGAGGAGCAGGCAAGGTGAGGTAGACTGAGGTTAGGTTAGGATGAGGAAGACAAGGTGGAGAGGGTCAGGTTCAGCGCCTCTAGGGTGGCTCAGGTAAAGGAATAAATCACTCCCATCTCTCAGAGAGCTGCTGCGTATTACCATACTCGCCCTGGCTCCCCAATTTTTGTCTTTAAGATCCACTTCCTAATGACTGGGAGATGGATCGATTTAGACCTGTGCCTGGAGCTGCTAAGTCTTAAGCTCATAATGTCACTGTAAAGGTCTACCAAGTTGGACTTTTCCTTATAAATAAGGCGAAATGTCAGGATGGATTAACATGACTTAGTGACGGTAAGTACGGCATTTCAAAGGAAAAACTGGGCAGATGAAGTACTTCCTGCTAAATGTTTGTTTTTATCCATCATGTTACACCCAGATCTTGCTACGCATGCACAATCAGTACAAGAAGTAGACGTCTTTATGATGAATAGGATTAATAATGAAAAAAGGGTAGAGAAGTCAAATAGTTCAGCTCTCGCTCTCTCTCCAATCTGTGGGAAAGAACTTAGCTCATTATAACGCCAGCATCATCAGTCTTGATTACTTGCACAAATCTTCAGCACTGGAGCCTGACCCATGTGCTCTGTTAATGCATATAATAGTACTGACACCCCAAAACACTGCTGATTGATGCTGTTCTACACATGTTTACCCAGCAGGCTTAGGGGCCGTGATGCATGACTCCGTCCGTGGGAGGAGTTACATTAGCATTTTGTGTCGGCAATTTCTCACCATCAGTCGACATGTTTATGACCAAGACCTCTGATGGATTTCAAACCATGATTTTACTTGGTGGGGTTTTTTTTGCAAAAGACGCAAAATGTATGGAAAATCGAGGGCACAGAATAAGTAATGGGCCCCCATAAATCAACAGCGGAATCTGAGGTGTTGCACGGCGGAAATAATGAAATAAAGACGTTGACGGAATGAGGTTTTGTCAGCCGCGGCAAAGTGCAAACCTGCAAATGCGTTTCCATTGGCATGTCATCTGGATTCCAGGCACTCTGTGGGTGTTGCACTCGTTCCTGCGTTCTCCCTGCACCCCCCACCTTTCCGTCGTCCCGCCGCTTATTTTTCCATTGGAGGAAGAGGTAATTGTAAAAGATCCGTAGAATTGATTCCAAGTTAAACCTGGGGGATACCTGTGAGAAAGGAGCTCTGCCTGCTTGCTGCTATTGATTTCTGCACATAATAGTCAGATCTATCATTTTGAATAAAAGAGTCAGGGGTCCCAGAGATATCTCTGTTGCAGCATAAATGGGTTGTTTAAGATGATTTGTGAACGCCGACCGTCGAGCTTGGCTTCTGCATTGCGTGCTGGGCGACCAAAGTAGGCAAAATTGCCGTATTATATTACTTTCTGGGCCCCTTTTGAATAGAAACCAGCTCTTATCTTTAGCTTGGAAAGCAAATTGCCCTGAGTTTTAGCTCAAGCACGTACAAAAACGTTTGCATAGCCTCTGAACTTGAGCTGCTCTGAACTACATTAAAAAAGACATGGATATTGTTTTTAGAGCTCAACTGATAATCAGAATGCTGATATTATTGCCCGATATGAGCTAATAAATGCAGATAACTTGTGATGACAGGGCGGCACGGTGGCGCAGTGGTTAGCGCTTCCGCCTCACAAATTTTCCCTCCTTCAGTGATCAACTGCGGTGATCCCGGAGTGCCAGCCAACGGAGTGAGGTACGGTGAAGACTTCACCATCATGCAGAACATCACCTTCGCGTGCCAGCCTGGATACACCATGGAAGCGGAGAGCGTCACCACCCTCACCTGCACCGGCAATGGCACCTGGAGCGCCCCTGTTCCCTTCTGCAAAGGTAACACATCTCTTTTAGGGCTGACACCTAGTGTTGGGATCAAGACCACTTAAATCGAGACCGAGACCAGAGTGTGTCAAGACCAAGACAAGACCACGACTCTGAAGGACCGAGACCAGTTATCCAAACTAATCACATGATATGTTAAACTCAACAAAAAACAGTGGCAAAACACTCCTCAAGACCAAACTCACTGTTTTTTTGGCTTGCAGAGTTTGAGATTAGTGCCAGATGGAAACACTTTATCCATTTGGAAACCATCTGGATATAGAATACAATTAATTGATAACAAATAATACATTTTTCTGTATTTATTTTATAGAAAAAAATATTTTCTGATCAATTGAAAATGAAGAATACTAAAATTTTGGATCATTTTTAGCTGATTTGAACTCATTTTGGTCTATAAAATGTGCTGCTTTTGGCCTTTCTGGAAGAAAACTATGTTTTTGCGCATAATGGCGTTCCATATTACGAGTGCTTACACAAGTGTTTACATAGCGTATAATGTAATTAATGCCTTTTTACGCAAATACTTCAGTTTTTATATCATTTATCTTATAACTATCACAGCTTTGGCAGCTAATCCACTTTTGCCCAGCTTATGGGAACACTGTTTAAAAACAAGGAGTTGCAGATTCTGGCATGCCGGCCTTCACCGCTGGCTCTGCGCATCTGGACACTGCTGCCCCAAGCACTAGCAGATGCTTCCTCGCGGAGTCGTCCCCCTCACTGCTAGTGTCGTTTCGGCGGCGGCGTGATGAACGCAGTGTTAGACTGCGGCGCTAAAACTGAAACCATTCCTATAAATCATCTTTATACTGTGCACCAGCGAGTGATAAAAACATTCAGGTTCTGGAAGTGTGATAACACTCTAACATGGAAAGCTTGCAACACGATCATGGTAAAACAGCACTGCGAGGGACAGATTTACATTTGCGACCTTTCTCGCAGTGGCGCTTCTCGTCTCCAGTATATTAATGACCCGACCGTTCTCCCAACTGCAGTCTGCCTGCGTTTGTTGTAATTAATTTCACAACAGACGAAATGACTCCTGTCACTACGCCATCAGGGAGCGAAATTGAATTGAACGTGTCTGCCGTTATTCCCCCACACGCTATTGAAATTGCGTCGGCCGCTTTTGGTCATTGCTTTCTCGGCGCTCACAAAAGGCCCCAGCCTTGAATGCCATTATGCTAAGCTTATTATGATGGACAGAGACATCTCATTTATTCCAGAAAGGCAGGGGCTGTCTACCGGCTTCTAAATGACATGTTGTGTAGACAAATCTTAAGGATTGTAAGCGTCACGCCCTCAAGCTGAACCGCTGAAATTTTGCTTTTTTCGCCTTTCGCCATATGCATATAAATGTTAGAAAACGGCATTTGACCTGAAATATGTCATTATTAAAAATAGACTCCTATCCGGAAAGCAGTTTAAGGGCCTGTTTACATGTATGTGGATATTTTTATAAACTCACATTTTTTAAATGTTTTTTTATTGTTTTAATTGCGTTTGCAAATCTCTGTACACACTAAAACACAAAATGATTCCAAACTCGAATATTTACCTGCGTCATGGGGTCACTTCTCTCTTGCTAGCCAATCAAAAATTGAGGAAGGGGCGGGACATACACAGTCAAGAACAGTCGACTAAACTACCTGTCTTAAAGGAACACGTTACGTTTACATGAAATACAAGTGAACGCGGAAGTGCCCGATGACACTTTTCGTAACCTAGCAACAACAAGCGCTGAGGGAGGAATGCACCAAAAATGCACTCTGGAAGTGAGGTTTTCACCACTCTCATCGCAAAAAAACGTGTTTTAAAGCCCCTAAAAGTACACGCAAAATAGAACTAAACACATCATCGTTTTAAGAAGACTCTGTTTTACTTATAATCCAGCGTTTAGGAAAATCTTCACTTCAGAGGGCATTTTACAAAGCATGCATTTGAGGCAGCTAAAAGTCAGTTTTAAAAGGCCAAATGTATAACAAAAATATGAGTTTATAAAAATATTTGCATATGTGGAAACAGGCCCAAATTGTATGTGTTAGGGGTGTTGAAATTAATTACATAATCAATGCATCGCGATGCAGATGTGGACGATTCTGTATCACTTTTTAAATATTATTATTATTTTATTTTTCAAAACACTTCCAGACAATTTGGGCATCTTTATGAATAATGAATTTAATGAAAATATCTAAAAAATAATAGATATTATATACTCACAAAGTGGACAGCTGCTTAGTTTGAGTGGTGGTACCTAGAACTGAACCAGTTGAAAACCCCTGGATTATAACATAACGACATTGCTTGGTGATTTTCTGGCTGCAGCATAAAAATTCTAGTTAAAAAGAACACACCGGTAGTCACTATGGCTGCCCGATGTGTGTGCAATATGAAGTAATGTAGAAAAATTGATGGGATACATCGTGATGCATTGTGATATTGTATCGAATCGTGAGACAGAGGAAGGTTCAGACCTCTAGTATGTGTACATGTGCATTTTTATGTCTTTGTGCCTGTAGGTGTAGATTCTCTTCCTCTCGCTCTCTATTCCTCGCCCCATATGCACGATCTCTCCCTCCTCCTTCTTTATGAGAAAGGCCAAAGTTTTGAAACTGCACGCATGAAATATTCATTAGCTTAGAAACCGCAAACTCTTCCGGTCCCCGCAGACGTGCCTCCAACACCACTCCAGAATATTAGTAGAGTGTTGTGGGATTTATTACACATTTATAGCTTTTATTATGCCAGGGCGTAACAGAGCGATCACTGGTTAATAAAGAGGCTGCGTATATTTCTGCATCGTTTTCTTTTTGGGAAAAACACAAGTGGAATGGAGCCCGTGCCTCATGGCAACCCTCTTTCCAATTAATTTGCCTTATGGGGAATCTGCCGGATCCTGCCCCAAGCTCCGTTCCAAATCCGCCGCATAGGTTGAGCCCCCCACTTCCAGTGTGGCTCGTCCCCCTCGCAGCTCCCACAACCTTCGGGCCTTGGTAATAAGGACTGATCCCACACAGGCGGCTCATTGTATCTGCAAATCCACCTCATCCTCGATTCCATTTCTTCATGGTGCTGGCTTTACGCCCGGCGGTGGCACAGAGTGTGAATGAGAACGAGGCTTTTTTGCGTGGTGTGTGTGTATGTGTGTGAATGTATGCACGTGTGTGTAGTTTGGTGGGGGTGGCATCTTGCCTTCGGAGGGCATATGAGTCATTGCGGGCATCTACTCAAGCAAGGCTCCGTGTCTTACAGGTTCACACACATAAACACAAACACTCACAGCTCTTCATGCCTCTGTTTTTTCTGTACAGCGTGTGTGTTTGTCCCTGTGTAGGTGGATGAGAACGTGGCACCTAAAGCTCAGATAAAATGTAAATTATTTAATTGAGTTTGCAGTCAAAATGACCAGCTTTAAATTATAAACCCGGCGACTTGCTGGCACTCCAACTACACACGTTGCCACCCATACATGTTCTAACGGAGATTTAACACCCTTTCTCATAACGTTTTTTCTCTTTTTTACAACTGAATAAAAATAATTGTACTCCCCACAGTAAAAGCTTAAGCACTGAACTAAATTGCAGTACCAATGGAAATTCACCACTTAAACTCAAAGTTAGTCTAGGACTAGACTTAATCCTAGACTGAGAAACTGGTCCATTAAGTTATAGGTCTGGTTTCAAGACAACAATCACATTAGCATTCTCTTGTGGAAATCTCTAGTCTTTGATTGATACGTCAATATCAAATTCTGTTCTTTTCACAGCGGTAACATGTCCAGCGCCTCCTCCCATCTCCAACGGCCTTCTGGAGGGCAGTGACTTCGAGTGGGGCACCAGCGTGAGTTACAGCTGCTCTCCGGGCTACGAGCTGTCCTTCCCCGCTATCCTCACCTGCGTTGGCAACGGCACCTGGAGCGGAGAGGTTCCCCAATGCCTGCGTGAGTACCCAGAGACAAGGCTTCAAACCGTCAAAGGTCTCAACCCCCTCACCCCTCAGCCCCAGCAACCCCAATATGGGATCGGTGACCCCAAAAGCACATCTTAGCTGACCGTCTTCGTTCACAGCGAGCAGAGGCCGGCTCTCATTGAGTTTGCCGTGCCGTAAGGCCCTCGGAGGGCAGCTGCCGTCTGACTTCTATTAGTTCTGTTAGATGAGATGGCAGTGAAGGTCAACAGCGGAGCCGTGAGGCGCTCATGGACGCTTCTGAATTCCTTTGAAGATGATGAAACGTGGCAGCGAAGCACACCTGTCCAGGAGAGACGAGTTCCTGGACGGGGAGATGTGTAAAATAAACCGGACAAAGTTTAGGACACTTGACCTGTGGCAACACTTTCCTGATAAAGAGACAGGCATTGATTTTTGGTTAATTGCTGGTTTTTGCAGTTTCGATGCGGCTGTTGCAGAGCTTTAACTGGTTCCCAAACTGAATAGGCAACGAAAGCAGACTAAGGGCATCCAAAATACACCTTAAGCTTGGCATGATTAACATCTGTTTGTAGGGACAGTGTGTTCTGTTCAATATGGCTTAAAATTTGACCCCAGATGCAGGTCAGTACATTCTACTGCCAAAAAACTCCGGTCCCCACCCAGGTCTGGTCCTTGCCTCAGGCTTCTAGTCCTGAGATAGGCTCTGGTCCCCGTCCAGGGGGGCATTTCCCAAAAGCATAGTTGCTAATGTATTGCTAACTACACTAGCAACACTATGTTAGTTGATAATCTACACTTTGTTAGTTGCTTTTGGGAAACGCAGCCCCGAATTGGGAGCATATAGTCCCAGGATAGGCTCCAGTCCCCGTCCAGGTTTGTGTCTCCGCCTCACGCTTGTAGTCCCAGGATAGGCTCCAGTCCCCGTCCAGGTTTGGTCTCCACCTCACACTTGTAGTGGACCCAATTAGGACTCAGCACTTCAGATAATGAATGAACAACGTGTACAAACAAAGACATAGACGAAAACAGGCCATGATCGGAAGCAGGCAAATGGGAAATAAAACAGATAATACAGAGTGATATCACAAACAAAGCAAAGATTGCAAAACACAGAATATCCAAAAAGTCACTCCACATCTTTAATACAAGCAGAAAGGAAAGAGGAGGAGCGAGGGAAGAAGGAGGTGAAGGAGGAGTAAAAATGGAGTTAATCAGCATGTAGAAGGAATGTCATCTTATCTTCCTCCCCCAGCATGTTGGTCTTCACTCCACTGGGTAAATGCAGCGTGTAGCGAGAAAATAATCAGGAAAGCTCTCTCTCTCTGTCTCTCTCACCCTGTCTTTCTCCCTCCCTCTGTCCCACCATCCTTCCCTCTTCTCTCTCGCACTCCTCCTCTCTCTTTCCCTCTTTTCCTTCCCACCTTCTCTCTGTATCTCCCACCCTCTCTCTTACTCTCACCCTCTTTCTTTTTTTCCCTCCTTCTCTCTTCTCTCTGCCTCTCCCAACTTCTATTTCTTTCCCTCTCTCTATCACTCGCTCTCCCTCCTTCCTCCTCTTCCTGCCTCTGTCTCTCCCTCCGTACCTCCCCCACTCTCTCTCTCTCTCTCCTACTCTCCCTTCTTTAGCATTTCTCGCCCGGAGCCCTCTCTCCTGCACGAATAAAAGTGTGCCTTGGACTTTGTAGTCTGGGCACCTATTTTTTCTCTCGCTCTCTCTCTCTGTCCCTGTCTTTCTTTCCATCTCTTATTTTATATCTTGACAGCGTATCTATAATTTATCAAGAAAAGTCAAGTTTGTAGTGCCGGATCCTGGGCAGCGGAGTCCAGCCGCTACATGCATTATGAATGGTGCTGCCGGTGACGTCAGGCCGCAGACTTATTGATTTCCCCTCCAGAGGAGTGCTGCTTGCTGGACAGTAAGAGGGTCACAGCTAATGCTCACCCAGGGAGCCCTCAAGCATCCCTTACTCTCGCTCACTTCACCTCTCCCTCTCTCTTTCTGAAGCGTTCTATGGATCTGAATTTTAACAAAAGGCTTGGAATTTTCAGTGGGACTGAAAATGATAGACGTGAGGAAAATAAGGGCACCTACAGTCAAGGTTATCGTAGGGGCAAGAAAATAATAATCTGGGGTTATAATGAGCCATTGTCAATCCCACTCGGCAAACACTCGTAGTGTGGTCTAGTGGGTAGGAAGCTCACCTCTGAACCAAGAGGTTGTGGGTTCGAATCCTACCTCCAGCCCTAGCACCATTGCGTCCCTGAAACAAGACCCTTAACCCCAAGTTGATCTCAGGGAAACTGTCCATGAAATTAGGAAGATCGATGTCCCTCAGGATAAATGTAAATGCAGTGATGTGTCATTGTGAACACACCACAATGAAATGTGACCTCCTCCAGGAGCACTGGGCAGCTGATGTGGACAGCACCTGGAGAGATCTACTCAGGGGCTCCATTAGTGGCTGAATGTTTTGAAGTGAATTTACAGTTTCACTTTCTATGTTTCTTTTTCTGGTTACAGCAAAGTTCTGTGGAGATCCAGGAATACCGGCCCACGGGTTTAGAGAAGGCCGGAGCTTCATCTACCAGTCGGAGGTGGTGTTCAGCTGCAGCAGTCCCTACATCCTGGTGGGCAGCGCCACTCGCTTTTGCCAGGCCGACGGCACCTGGAGCGGCTTCCAGCCTCGCTGCATAGGTACGCTGCCCGAGCCGAACGCTCTCCCACCTTTATTTTCACCCAGTGCTCTCAGGAGATTACAAATGGCTGTGGTGATGAACCGGCTTTGGGGATGACGGAATGAAAGCGTAAGAATGTGCTCCAGCTTTTCTCGATAAGCAAGACGACACTTTTAATGCTAGCTTTTGTCAAATTATTTTAATCATATTCATTGAGTGGGGCATCGAGGCTTCATCAAAGTCTGGTGGAAAAGTGATACGGCTCCTTCCACAATAAATGTGTTTTTGGAAGGGACCTGCATCCCTCATTATAAATGAAGGCATATTTCAAAGCCACACATTTGTCATTGCCAAATGAGGCTGAGTGGGGCCTAATGGAAGTGCAGACATAATGTATCTAATTTTATGCACCCAACTTTTGCGTCTTTGCAGATACCAAAAACGTCAATATGAAAAATAGCTCTAATGAGAGGTTGGAAGTCTTTGGAAGTGCTTGATAAAGTAGTAAAAGTGAAATAAAAATTTATGATGGAAATGCGTTCAGATGATCCAATCATAACTTGAAGTAAAAAAAATAAAAAATACACGTTTAAAACCTGTGACAACTGAACTGAACAACAATTTTGTTGTATCGTCATCATCTAGCATCATAAGATAAAAAAATCGTAAGTCGAACAATCGCAACTCGGGGAACGTCTGTAATTATACAGCATTTTGATTAATCTTCAGTCAGTATTGGGAGTAACGTTACAAAAGTAACGGAATCACAGTAATGTTTTACTTTTTGCTGTAACACAGTAATGTAAGGCATTACTAATACATTTTCAGTAATATAATAATTTGTTATATAATGCATTATAACACCCTTTTAACACAAAATTTGGCTACAGTCGTTATGCTGCACCACATCGCCCTCCACTGGTTGTAGAATGAACTGCAGTAAACTACATCGTAGCATTTTACAGTCCCTCCAGGATTTCGCTGACTTTTTCTGAAATTGTAGTGGCCTAAAATGCCTGATTTTGCAGCGTTTTTTCTAAAACATTGCGATGAAAGTTGTTTTTAGCCATTTTGTTGCATAAAGTTGTGGGAACAAGTCAAAGTTGCGGAAAAAATTGCAATTTTGTCCCCCTTTATAATGATTCTTTAACAATTAATTAAAATGAAGGGAACCACTATTATTTTTATTAACCAATAATCATTTAGTTATTTTTGAAGGTAAATGAGAAGCGTTTTGTATCACAAATGTTTCCTGTGTCTTCTAAATGTAAAAAGGAAGTGAGTTTGCTGACGTATGGCTCAACATTTTGCGGGAAACGAAAATGATTGGTCAAAAATTGCAAAAAAAAGTTGCGGTAATTGGTCAACTGGTCACGGTAGTAATGAATTGATGGGGATTGGCTGAATTTGCGTTAACACTTGCAATCTCAACTTTGCGAAATCCTGGAGGGTCTGATTTTGGAATGTCCTACTTACGCAGTTATTTTTGCCTAAAGTAACTGAAAAGTAATGCAGGAGGCATGTAACGCATTACTATTCAGAGACAGCAATATTGTAATGTAACAAATAAATTTGAAATAACTAACTATGTATAATGTAGTACAATTTGGTTATATTTTAGTGATGTCTGTTTTACAGTCCTGTTTCATATCATGAAAATATTTTAGTATAAAAAAAACATAGGAATGTGAAGACGAAAACTTTATTATCCACAAATGGGGAAATTTACGTTGATTTCCCCATGACATACAACATAAGGGCATAGAGACATATGATTAATCTTATTAGCCGACGTCAGACAACACATTTCAGAGTTGCTGTGCAAGTTAGACGCTAGCAATAAATCCCAGTATTATTTACCATCTTAACTGCATTGGGAACAAAGGGTGTTTCTAGATGTTTCTTTTCGTTGTTGGCATAGGGTAATGCTGTACATATATCTAAATCTCAACCGTTTTCATTTTTAAAGAGTAAATCTTTGTTGATTCTGCATTCCTGCTCTGATTACAAAAAATATGTCGATGTCGGAATCGGCCGTGTGGAGAGAGACGGCGCCTGGGAAGTGTTTCGCTGTCGTTTCTCAGCCTTTCTGCCATATCTTGTTGTTTGTGTAGATAGTGGTGTTACACTCTGAAATCCATCAGAACAGGATGTCCGGTGTTATGCTCTGCTGGAGCTCCGACTCACTCCCACCTATCCAAGTCATAGCGGCCACCCGGCTGTACGAAAGCACTGAATCTCACTCACCGTGGATGTAAGCCAGTGATATCTGTCTGCACTGGGGTGTGTGTGTGTGTGTGTGTGTGTGTGTGTCTATGTTTCTGACCTAAACTTACTTAGGGGATTTTCCGACTGAAAACTGGAAACAGACCCACCGTTCAGGATGAAAAATCACACGCCCATTTGATCTTTGCTTTTTAAGATATCTGTTGTATTAAAACAAAATTAATTAAAAAAAACTAAAAGGTTTGCTTTCATTAGTAGGGTTATGGTTGATGTTGAGGTTCTCTTTGGGAGTGACGAGGATGGATAGGATCAGGAAGGAGTTCCTCAGAGGGACAGCTCATGTTAGATGCTTTGGAAGTAAAGTCAGAGCGAATCATCTCAGAGCGACTGAGATGGTTTGGACATGTCCAGAGGAGAGACAATGATTTCATAGGTAGAAGGATGCTGAGGTTGGAGCCACCAGGCAGGAGGCTGAGAGGAAGACCAAAAAGGAGATGTATGGATGCGGATAAAGAGGACATGAAGTTAGTTGGTGTGAGGCTAGAGGATGCAGAAGAGAGGACTAAATGGAGACAGATGATTCGCTGTGGCGACCCATGAAGGGAAAAGCCGAAAGAGAAAGAAGAAGAAGATGGTTTTATTTTAAGTGTGGGAGTATTATATAGACATTTAAACATGTGGGTATCTGTCTGTAGCTCCAGATACACAGTAAATGTAGGTTTCAGTCACAGAAAGCTGTTATTTTTGAAAACTTCGGCTTCAGTGACTACGTGTGGACGGGAAGTTCATAGCGTCGTAAGTGTGTGACAGGAAATGCGTTGACATCAGGTGTGTGACGTTTGTATACGTTGAAAGATGAATACTGTCAGAGCAGCGATTCTCGTCTCCCTTATTCAAGCTTTCTGTGCTTGTTTGCACCTGCTATGTTTAAAAGTAACTCCATTTCTCCATAGCAAGCACCCTCTATTCACCATTGTTTACCAAGCAACCGGATGTAATTCGTTCTTTAATTCCAGGATTCTGATTGGCTGACGTGGTTCTATGCAGCTCTTGATGACGTGTTTATCCGGATTCGTGTGTACAGAGATATTTTTGAAAACGGGCTCGTGTACCAAGTTATTTTCAAAAACCGAGGATTTTTTTTTTCCATCTTGTCAATACCCAGCTTTTATTCCTGTAGTTTTGCAAAAAAACAAATGGGTATATGATTTTTCATGAAGAATGGGGCACGTATACCCATGGGACAGTTGGTGGTGTAACGGTAAGGAGTTCGCCCGTGATCAGCAGGTCGCAGGTTCGAATCCAGGGCTGGTAAAGTTACCACTGAGGTATTCATGAGCAAGGTACCATCCCCAAGCACTACTTGGCGCTGCCGGGGCGCTGCCCTTGTTAGCTGCCTGTTAGTCTGGTTCTTTAAAAGCAAAATATGAAGAAAATAAGGGGTGGCTCAAGAGTTTTTTCATTGTACTGTACATCTCGTACCCCCAAAAGGAGTGCATGATACTGATAAAATGTTTGAACCTGTTCATAGTGCAATATAAATGACAAAACGGTTATACGTTTATTAAATCAAGTGAATAAATTTGATTCTAGTTCAACAGATCTTCAAATGTGTATAATCATAAGAAAACCACAGCATTTATTCCACGTTCATATTTGATACTCCGGGCCTCAGCCAAATGCTGAGAGTTAAACTTGAATTACGCAGCCAAAAACATTTCTTGCTCCGTAATAGCAGTTTCCTTTACTCAGCTGTAATGTAGCTTTTTACTCAATAGAACAAATTGTGGTAATTAGTGTCACTTAAGTCATTACCTCAAGCAACTACTTACAGCTTTTCATTTCGGATCATTATGTTTATACGAACTGAAAATAGGTGTGGCGGTCTCGAGTTATTCAGAGCCCAGACATTAGCGCGGGGGATTCTTCCCGAATAGCACTTGTCAGTCAGTCACTCTCGCAATCCAGCCTTGTTATTTTGATCACCTCCCCCTGCCGAGTGGCGTTTTTCTTATTTATCGGCGATCTTAAGAACAAGCCCGACGGTGTTTAGCGACAATAGCCCGCCTAAAAAAATCAATGGCCGCCTCTACAGCCTGGGCAGACTCGCCCCCAAATGCCTCCGCGTGTTATTGATAAAGTTATTGTGAGGAAGAACAAGGCCATTCCTTTTAGTGGCCTCGGAGGGAAGCGGCAGTTTGGCAGGCGGGAGGGAGGAAGCCGACTCGAGTATGAAATGTGGAAGCGCGGCCGGGGGAAGCTAAATTGCGTCGGAGTCATAGGAGTTGACAATATTCGGCGCCGCTGTCGGGTTTGGACCTCGCGGCCGTCCTTTGGGCTTCACTTAGCGCCACAGAATAAGTCCTTTTTCGGGCGCAAGTGGAGCGAGACGGTGTGGGTGGGGGTTGGTGGGGGATTCTCAAATTAATTATTTATCCATGCAAGACAAATCTTTTGCAAAAGCAAACACGGCTCGTAATCTGAGTCCGACTGCTCTGTTTAAAGAAAGATGAGCTTTCAAAGTGGCATTAAGGGCGTATTCACACCAGTAAAGTCCGTTAGTTCACTTGCTTTGGTCCGGACCTAATAAAATGTTTATTTATTTTTCTTTGGTGTGGTTTGCTTTCAGATTGTAGGCCTTGCAAGTGGACCAGAATTTGTAAACAAACCCACATGTGTGATTAGGTCATTCAGCCATTGGACAGAAACATGTGAGGCGGGGTAAAGCGGGAAACCCAAAGTGAAAGTACACGATCATGGAGATGGAGGTGCGCTGTTCTCCTTGTCCTTATAGCGAACATTCAAAATAAATTCATCAGCCTTGATGAGTTCATGATGCGTAATTACCAAACCTAGTTACTGTCCTCCTAAGACCCGCACTTATCTGATTACAACACTTTGCTGATATTTCCCTAAAGAAAGGTGGTCTCCTGACGTCAGTTAAGCGTATTGATAATTATTTTTAAGTGAGTTAGTAATTGAATAATTGGTCCGAGCGCAGTTGGAGCCTCATTGAGGGAGAAATGAACAGCCAGTGGGGGATTTTTTGGGCGGAAGATGCTCAGTGTTTGCTTACAGCTTTCAAGATGTTTAAAATGTATTATAATAACAACACCTTTTGATGCCATGCTGTGTCATCTAATTAGATCAGGACTTAGTGATAATAACAGAATAATGCATTTGGTCATTTGTAGTCAGGTTCTGTAGCGCAGAGAGTCTCATTGTATTATGTTGATATGATTTGTGTGAAATCTATTCCTCACATCGGGATCGAAATTTATATTTAACGTGAAAAATCAAGCCGGTTTTTATAAGAGATAAATCTCTGTAGCATCTCTCACATACACACACACAGACACACAAACACACAGTGCTAGAGCACACCCCGCTGGCTGGCGTCTCTAACGACGGCTGGGCCGAGTGTAATAAAAATGCGACAAATGTCTATTTTCTCATCCTGGAATTGGAGTATTTTGAGAAAAGGCTAAACTGCGAGTGTTTCCCTCCCCTACAAGATGGATGGATGAATGAATGAATACGAAATAGGTCATACGGTT
Organism: Distichodus sexfasciatus; assembly: GCA_032718565.1. Lineage (NCBI taxonomy): Eukaryota > Metazoa > Chordata > Actinopteri > Characiformes > Distichodontidae > Distichodus > Distichodus sexfasciatus. The sequence goes on along the minus strand of JAVGVS010000030.1, from coordinate 1,523,668 downwards.
GGGTATTAGAGGGAGTGCGTGAGTGAGGTCTAGGCGTGTGAGTGTGTGTGTGTGAGCACGTACCACGTTCGCAGTGTGCATCTTAACCAGCACCACTGCCCGTTTCACCAAAATAAAACCCCCCTTCGTTTTTGCTATCAGCCGCCTCCTCGTTCGCAGCTGCCTTTTTTCACAGGTAGCGGAATTCTGGAACAGCGGGCGAGCGAGCGAGCGAGCAAGGCTTCCAGGCCGTCCTGGCGTCGAATCCTCACTCCCTGCGTCAGCTCGCGGATGTGATCCACATCCCAATTACAGAGCTCGGGTCAGCCTCCGCCGCGACAACGCTGCCCCCTGCTGGGTCTTGGCTCACGTTCTGTTTAAAAAATAATAATAAAATGTAAAAAAGCAGCATCGCTGTTCACACACTGCTGCAGCACCGCTTACATAAACTCTCCCCATGTGCTGCTGTAATGCTCACTGTAACCAGTGTTTAGTGTTAGAGAAGATACTTTTAAACGGTGGCTTTTCAAGCTCCAAGCTGCTCAGAATTAAAAGTATCTACTTTACAGTTAAGCACCGGTTTAATATAATAGATACTGTAGCTACACTACAAGTGACTGACTACATCCAAACTATTTCATAGCCACAGATTTTTCTTTGCCGAGGTTGACAAGATCATCCGACTCCGTCTCACAGCTGCCAATAGCGCGCCGTGATGCAGTAAGCATACACGAGCCAATCAGATACCACTTTTACTAATTCAACACCAATCAGAAACACCAGTTGAAATTATAAAGAGTGTAACAATGTTAATAAGCTAAAAAGTCACTTATTTTTAAAAAGTTACTTTTTTTAAATACATCCTTTTAAAAGTCAATTTGCTATAACAAGCTACTGAAAAAAGTAGTACCTGTAGCTAGCAGAGTTTTACGGTCCGTCCTACACATGTTTTTATGTCGCTTGTATATTGGTGCATATCAGCTGTTGAGTGTCGTTAAATTTAGTTTAAGCACTGTTGGTGTATGATATTTGTTTTTTCATAGTATAAAGTTAAAAAGAGTAAATGATAAAACTGTCACCTAAAATTAATGCTATGTAAGTGTTTGTGTTATAAAATTTTATCTGTAATTGCCAGTGGCGTGGACAGAGATAAACGAATTGTCATCTCAGATATATACATGTATACAGAGAGACGAGACAACGTGGAGAGTTATATATACTATCACATTATGCTATAATTAAGCTATATATACATATATATATATATATATATATATATATATATATATATATATAATATACACACACACACACAGTGTATATATAAAATACAAATATTTGCATGTGCACAGAATATGTGACTCTCCACGGCAAAACCAGTCGCTTGTCGCAACGGAGGTTTTCAAGAAAAACGATTGTTTATGTTGCATGGGGTAAAATGTTGGATTTTTGGTTTTTAGTGTTTTAAAACAGTGGAAGGTCTATACTGTACTGTTGTAAATAAATTTCACTGAAAAACTTAAACCTAAAAACGCTTATTTACAGTAACCACTGCTGGATTAGCGAAGATATTTCTCCGAATCCATCTTCGCCTCCCGAAGTTCAGTTAACCTAACGAGGTAGGTTATCCAGGTGGCTGTGAATGCATGTAGGCTACCGTAAAATCAAACGTAGCCGCGACCGCACCAAGCGTCTGTGAGTGCTACGGCGATAGTCAACTTCAAAGGCAGATTTCTCCGTTTCTCACTTGGCGTGACAGGAGAAACTCGATTCCTTTGAATGTTGATATCTCAGTCATATGTCGTCCCATTCATTCCATATAGGTATCGTTTTGGTTGATTTATGCCTTTTCATGAAAACATAATACCTGAAAATTGAAAATTTGCGACAAGCGACTGGTTTTGCCGTGCAGAGTCACATATGCCATTCCTGAACCAAAATTGTAGTTGAATTCTGCATGTAACTATTGCAACTATTGTCTCTTTTTCCTACATCCAGTTTGTTTTTATATTTTATAGCCTATGTATATACTGTATATTTAGCATTTTCTATGTGACATTTGTATTTATATATTTTCTTACTTAATGTGCCTTATCTGTTCAAACTAGAACATGGAGCCACGTCGTCTCGTCTTTCTATGTATGTCTATATAGTAGTGATGACAATAAAGTTTACAGTTACATTAAGTAACTATTGGTGAAAGTAGCTACACTAATCATGAGCTACTGTAAAAGCTGGTTAAGTTTGTAACGTCTCTACTTGTAGTTAACTTCATCCCAAGTAGAGTGGGCTGGTAGGATGTGGGGTGAAGATGTGAGTGATAACCTTCTCTCTTTCTTTCTCTCCGTCTCTCTTTGTCCTTCTCAGAACCGACCCGCACCACCTGTGAGAACCCCGGTATGCCACGCTACGGATCCATGAACAGGACCTTTGGATTTAAGGTAATGGAGGAAAAACTACTTTTACTCACACACTGCAGTTTTTACACAACTCTCACTGAGGTTCAGGTTGGGCTTGCGTTTAGCCGCAGTATTATTTACATCTAGTCATTATGTGAAGTAATGTAAGTACTTCACAAGGTTAGCAGAATGTGTGTTTGTGTGTGTTTGAGACTTCAGAGTTAGAGCTCAGGCTTCATTTCCCATCTTTAATGAGCACATAAAAGTGGCTATTACTAGACCTGGAGAGATGCAGGTGTTGGTTTTATCCTGCCAAAAAGGCTGCGGTGAGGCAGGTGACCTCTGTTTGTGGTAAGAAGGAAAAAACACTCCCCTTCTGAGAGCTGTTTAATTCACACTTTAGCTTTATAAAGGCTTGGTAAACTGTCTAACCATGAGTCAAAAAACATGGCCTGACAAACACACCCCCAATTATCCTGCTGCCATTCCCATCAACAACATCAACAACATCCCATCTTTAAGCAGGGACGGACTGGGACTAAAAAAACGGAACTGGACTTTCTCCCAAATATGCCCACCAACTGGACTTTAAGGCCTGTTAAACGTGACAAAATATCGTATTAGTGCCCCCTGCTGTTGTTGGCTGTTTGTCAAAATTCTTTTTCCTCACCTAACCGGGGAGGGGAACGTAAGGCGTGGACTTTCCCAATCAGTCACGCCTTCCCTGCGCCGGCCCAAAATTTGCAACGCCCCTGCGGGCATGGCCTGGTACGCCAGAGTACCAATCCAGCCTCATCTTTAAGGCTAGACGCTAGAGTGGTAAAGCTGAAAGATGGACAAGACGCTCAGCAGGACAAGAAGAAGAAGCTGAAGGATGTGACAGCTCTGGCTCTACTTCTCACTAGAGGTGTGAACCTTCACTGGTCTCACGATTCGATTCGATTATCAGGTCAACGATTCGATTTTTTATGACACGATGCATCCCGTTATGCATTCCGTAAATTTTTCTACAGTACTTCAAATTGCACACCGATTGGGCACATATCGTAGATCGGGCAGCCATAGTTACTACTGGGATGTTTTTTAAGCTAGAATTTTTATGCCATAGCAAGAAAATCACCAAGCAAAACCCAGATATAATCGATTATGCTCTGCCACTGCATTGATGCAGAATCTTCTACGTATGCATCACGATACATTGATTATGTGATTTATTTCAACAGACCTACTTCTCACTAGTCCAAATGAGCAAAAAAAAATTCCTGGGATATTTTCGGAGTGAAACATAGACCCAGTTTCTCTGAAGGAACATCAAACGGACAAATGATCATAAATTACTATATTCAAGTGTGAGAGAGCAGCAGTGAGTATGGATGTGGATGTAAGAAGAGAGTGATTATAAGAAAGAGAGAATGTGTAAGCTGTTCATGTAGAGTGAGGGTCAAGTCTTAGTGAGGCTTCTGAGAATGGAAGAAAATATCCTTCCTCATAAATCATATGGAGCCTTTTATTCTCAAGCCGAGCCCACTAATGATGCTGAAGCAACGTGAAGGTAGATATTGTAATTCTTCAGATAAGCAGTGGTGTGTACGGCTCGTCTTCCATGTTCATCGTCGGGAAGAACGTGTTAATCAATTAATGCCCCAAGCCTGTGTGTCACTTTTTGACACCTTTTAATATTTCACTCCCCTGTCTCTGCCGGTCTAGTTAATGTCAGAGCTGCGGCACACGCTCCCCTAAGCACAACAGGAGAAGCTGACGCCAGGGGAACATGGTTTGGTGCATCTCATTATGACCTCCTGACATACAGTTGACATGTTTACACATGGAGCTTTAATGTGCCATAAAAGAGATGTAACCTCTTCATGTCCCTGTACTTTTGCCGTGATTTAAGTGTATAGAAGCTTAAATAAGCAGATGATGGATGAATGGCATTTAGCAGAAAGACTGGAGCGTGATTTTTCGCATGTGATGAGCGAAATTGTAGACACTGTTGAAGGAAATGTACTGCACATGAGTAGCTTTGCCATGTATATCTGCATTACTAAGTATTTCTATTTCAAAGTTCTTGCATTTTACTCCACTACGTTAGGCAAATTTTGTGATAACAGGTTATGCAATTTGTGTTGCATTGCCACATAAACTTCTTTAGAGAGAATTGTAAAGAATCTGATGTGGTCAGTTCATATGCACAGAGACATATAGAGGCATTATAGCAAAGGAAAAGTCATATGAGAACCTGTGTTTAGTTCTGTGTTTTGTATTTGCGTGTTTTAATTTTAAGTAATTTGTTATTGTGAACACACCACAGCACAGAGTGGTGTGTGTGATACTGATGTTGTGTCATCATTGTCCAGGTTGGCAGTATGGTGGCCTTTCAGTGCCAGCCGGGGCACCTGCTGCAGGGCTCTACCACGCGCCTGTGCCAGGCTGACCTCACCTGGAGCGGAAGCCAGCCAGAGTGCATCCGTAAGTTTTCCTGAGGCTATATTTCTTCAGAATTGATTGATGTTGCAGGAGCATTGCTCCACTGGAAACCACTAAACCCCAAGCTGGAAAGATGCGCCAGGTGCATCAACACTATTTTTATGGCAGGTTGCTGTTTTCAGCAACAATGTACTGTTAAAGAGTGTACGGCACTAGCTACTGCTTTTTAGTAGTGATGTTACTGTTGTAAAGCAGTACACTGAAAACAATAACTAGCTGATTTTGCTTAAAAGTTTATTGCAACATTTTTACATTCTTGTTCTTAAGTAAAAATTTCACATAGATTTTACTTACATTGTCAAGTAGGGTATGCTTAAGAATGCCAAAATGTTGCAGTGCATCAGACCAGAAGGTTTGTGTCGTCATGGTTAACGCCACCTCGTTTAGAACATGTCCGTGTGTTGATCAGCCAAAGCTCCAAAATCAACACCATTAAAACAGCTTGGAGAGCCTGGGCCGGCGAGAGGAAACAGCTGCCTCCCAATTTCACAAGACAGATTGCTATTCAGACCAAGCATTTCAAAAGCTAATTACATTTTGCTTCATATGTCACTACCCCAGCATACTGTCGTTGTTTCGCAAAATTAGGAGACTGAGCTATGGGATAGCTATAGGGAGGAAAACCCAGTTTGCAACACTTTAATTGTATGGCTATGATTAAATAGCGTTTGTACATTTCTGCAAAATCATGTCATTCTTTTGTCTCTCGGAGTAATCACAATTATTTCTATAATTACACACTATAATTTTGTTTACTCGCTACAGTGGGCGACTTACAATGCAAGTCCTAGCTCTGAGTCATGCTGTGTTCATTCTTTTTCATTCAGCATTATTGAAAAATGGTTTTGCGTAATAGCATGCGTATCCGAAACACTGCTGAAGTTATGTAATATCACAGTCGAACCTCCGCGTTCATATTTCACCCCGTACAAAGTTACGAGCCGTCGTCACCACCGTAATAAATGGTCGCTTAGTTAAATTAAGCTACACAGTAATTGGGTGTCGGCTTTAACAAAAAAATGGAAGCTGAGGGTTAGGGTTAGCACTGCGACTTTCGTTTTTATAGCATGTTCTGTTGAAAAATCTCCTTTTATGTCAGCTGTTCAGCGCCACTAATGTACTCTTCGAAAGTGTTGGCGAGAAGCTAAATGTGGGTAGCGTTACTACTAACTTAACTACGATTTTCAGCAAAGCTATCGTTAAATGACTTTAGCTTTTAAAGTAACTTTTTATTTGCAAATAGCAGCATTGCGAAATGGTACAGATATGTGACCTGATCTGGCAAAATGGATTACAGTGACTCGAAATTCAAAATAGCATTGGAAAAATGGGGAAATGAGCTTTAAAATGATATCTTGGTCAAAGTCATATCTTGAATAGTTGTCAAGATACCGCCATATGAATTATGCAATCCGCCCCCGTCTTTTTCCCATCTGAAAAACCGAGAATGGCGTTTAGCGTTTTTTGTTGATATCTTTAATAATTCTTAGCAATCAAAAAGATACACCCAGTATTTTACAACTAAATTTAAGTCATTTAGATATTTAGAAAATGCTATTAAACCAACCCGAAACTTAAATTACTTCAAAATATTTATTGAAATTCATATTTTGCCATTTCTGGGAGAGAACTACATTTCTCACAATTCCTGTAATAAACACTGAAAATATCAAGTAAAAGGCTGTATGGTGAGTAGAACGTTTAAGTGACTGATGTTGATCCACATGAGAGTCGTGAGCTTTTTTACTCAATTACTTCTGTTTTTGAGCACGAAATAACTCACAAATAGTTTCACATACAGAGCAATGAATATAATGTCCGTTAAGTTTAAAGTCTTGTGGTTCTGACAGTGTGTGTGTGGTTTCTGTAAGATAAGGGGATTTTGAGTCAACTTAAATAATTGTGTGTTTGTGTGTGTATAGAAGCAGCTTGTAGCTAGAAAAGCTGCCGTTTAAAAGCAGCTTCCCACACGGCTTGTCGATAAAGAGTTGTATCAAAGTCTTAGATGAAAGAGTAAGTGGGCCAAAGTCCAAGCCGAGCTACTTTTGATCAAAGTGCAGCAGTGTGGCAGCTCCTGGGATGAGTGACTGAGCATTGAGTGGCGCTTGATCGGCCGGAGCGGTGACAGGTAAAGGTGTGTGCCGTCTCCATGCTGTCTGCCACTGCGCATCAGCGTCTGCTCCGTCTGCTCCGGTGAGCCTTGCGGTGATGAAGGCCATCGGCTGTGAATGGGGAGGGAAGATGGGAATGACCGCTTCTGGCGCACCATGTGGGGATGTTCAGTATTTGAAAAGTAATTTTGAGCTGTTTTTATATATTATGTTTATATTTAGTCATAAAACAATTCCAACAAAACAAGTCTTGACCATGACCTGACCATTTTAGAAATTTTTAACTAATGAAAAGTTCAGAAAAGGCTTGTTCATATATTTATATACAATGTTCATATATTTAGAATATATATATATAAAAGGTTTCTGCCCAACAGCCACGATATGTATATTCTATGTGCCTTTTTTGTACTTTGTAGAAACTGGAGCCACATCGTCTCGTCTCTCTGTATACCTGTATATAGCTAAAACAACAAAGTTTACTCAGCAATAATGTTGGCGAGTAGCTAATGTAACAATGCTACTAAGTAACGATGCTACAAACTACCTTTTCTTAAGTTATCATAGCAAAGCTATGTTTAAATTACTTGCTTAAAAATAACTTTTAGATAACAAATAGCAGCGAAATATAAAAATATATTTTGCCTCTCTTTACAAATACAGCTATTTTCAACTAGCGTCTGTTGATTGGTGACCTTTACAAAAACAAAATATTTGCATCAGGCATGTGATAAAATTGTGGTTATTTTGTGGCAAACAGTAAAGTTTGTCAGAATATGTTGCCACAAGTTTGCCATTTTTAGCCACTAGTAGTTGGCACTGTTGTTCTGGCAACAATGACAAATTGCCACTATTTTCCAGTGATTTTCCAAAACAATTGGCCAGTAATGCCAAACTTGTAGTGAACCTTTGGTGACAAATTTACCAGGTACAGAAATTTTCCACAGGTTTGCTAGAAGTCCACTGCATGTTTGCCATAAACCTAATTTGCATGTCAAAATATGACCTTGCGACAAATTTGCAGCAACATTGATACATAACACAAATCTACAAATATTTAGGCTTCTGGCAAACAGTTGCCGTTAACCTTTTGCTGCAATGTTGCTGCAAATTTGCAGCAAAGTTGTATTTTCACATGCAAATTGGGTTTGTGGTACACTTGTGGTGGACTTCTAGCAAACAAGTGAATTTGTCACCAAAAGTTGACTAAAAGTTTGTCGTTGCTGGCAAATACTTTTGGCAAATCACTGGCAAATACATTTTCCACTAGTGGCAATTTGTCACTGTTGCCAGAACATTGCTGCAAGTTTGACTTCTAGCGGCTGACAACACTCCACTGTTTGCTACAAATTAACCACAAGTTTGGCGCAAACGTTTTGTTTTTGTAAGGGACGGAGTCCGCCTTGGCGAAGATGGAAACGAATCCGTTGCTGTGAAATAGCTTGGATGTAGTTAGTTACTTTTCCTCTCTACCTTGTATGTTAAGCGGTAGCTTAGCTGTAGCTTGGATACATTTAATCATAAGGTGCTTCACCAAAACTCTAGAAACTTTGTCTACATTGTTATGTCGAATCTGTCAGTATATTTGACTTTTGTTCGTTGTTTTCTTGCTGTTCGTGCCCCAACAGCCCACAGCTGTAAGCAGCCGGAGAGCCCTCCGCACGTGGAGGTGGTGGGGATGGACCTGCCCGGTTACGGCTACACTCTCATCTACACCTGCCAGACCGGCTTCTTCCTCTCCGGAGGCTCTGAGCATCGAGTCTGCAGATCCGACGGAACGTGGACGGGGAAGATGCCCATGTGTCGAGGTTTGTGCTTCACATGTTTGTGTGTGTTTTTCCCCCATGACTCTTGTCTCCTACACATGCTGCACATACACAAAATACTGTCTTTTTATATCAATACCTGCACTTATATTGTCTGTTAATGGTTTTAAAGTTTATTGAATTAATGCACTTGACATTTTACCACAATACACGCTATCTATTTGTAATTACATGTTACATAATTTCACTTGTACCTTTATTTAACAGGTAAAAAGAAAAACAAGAACATTCTATTTTACTTGCATAACATTTTTAAATCCAGATTTTTTTGGTGTATCGCAGGCATCAAATTCTACATTTGTTTACGTTAAGTTTGTTATTGTTCATGTTATATTATGTTTATGTTAAGAATAACATGCTACAAAAGTAACACAGTTACAGTAATGTATTACTTTTTGCTGTAACACAGTAATGTAAGGCGTTACTAATACATTTTCGGTAATGTTATACTCGTTAAATATTTCAGTAATGCAGTTTACAACACACTTTTAACCCAAAATGTATTGCTGTTTTGCTATTTAAAAAAAATCCACAACACTGCGAGACCTTTGGCACAAAAGAAAAACTGTTCCAATAAAAGATCTATTTCCTAGAGTGTATAGCTACAGTCATTATGCTACACCACAACGCCCTCCACTGGATGTAGAATGAACTGCAGTAAACTACATTTTAGCATTTTATAATGTCCTACTTCCACAGATATTTTGGTGAACGTAACTCAAAAGTAATGCAGGAGTCGTGTAACACATTACAATTCAGACAAAGTAATACTGTAACGGAACCAATTACTTTGAAATAATAGTAACTAGTAATCTATAATCTATAAAGTGTTGGGAAGGTACCTTTTTAAATGTATTCCAATACAGAATGCAGAATACATGCCCTAAAATGTCATTTGTAACATATTCCGTTAGATTACTCAATGTGAGTAGCATATTCTGAATACTTTGGATTACTTCCACATTGTCTTGCTTTTTACAACTGTATGAATGTGACAGTCACACCCTTCATATTCCGCCCTCTTTCTTCTTTTAATGTGAAGTGTCTGAATTTCCAAGAGAGAATTGCGTTTCTGCCCTGGCTCTTTGGTGCTGCCTCCAGCTCTGACTCCTCCATCGTGTAACTGCGGCAACTTGTGTTTAATGGACATTTACATTAGAATCTTTGGTTGCGTGTTCTGAAGGGCTTCTGGTGATGAAACTTATTAGAGAGAGGATGAACATGTGAAACAGAAAAATACTGTCAATCAATCATTTTTAACAATGTAACTGTATTCCTATTACCATCTATTTAAACTGTAGCCGTAACGGAATACAGTTACTCATAATTTGTAATCTGAATATGTAACGTCGGTTCCGTTACTCCCCGACACTGTCTGTAATCTATTATATTTTGGAAGTAACCTGCCCAACGCTGTTAAATACAGTTTATCAGTAAGGTCTTTTCTTTGTCCGTTTGCCTTTCAAAGTTTCAAGTAAATTTCCAAAACATATTTTTTGCAAATGGGGTTTGTATGTAGAATAACAGTGTAGTTTGTGAAATTGCCGTGATGTTGCCGTGGTCTGTCGCACGCTGAGGTTTTAGCAGCTCCAGCGTCTCTTGGCGCTGCCGTGGCTCTCGGCCCGCTCGGCTGTCTGGGAACACAGCTGCACACCTCAGGCTTCCTCGTAATTACCGCACACCAACAGATGTGAAAGGCAGGCGAGGGGGGGAAAAAAGAACCAGTTCACGGCGCGCCGCACGGTTTTGTGCTGGGTCCTTTTTTTTCCCCTCCTCCCACCTCCTTGTTTCTTTTTTTTTCTCTGTGACTCTTTCCCAGGCAGGAGGAGGCTTTTACTTGTCATTTGTTGTAGTGCTTGATGTACTGGCAGTGTCATCCTCCCTGCCATCTGCAGTCCTTTGATAAATTTTCATTTTTAAACAGTGAGAGAGATTGAGAGAGAGAGAGAGAGAGACACAGAGAGAGAGAGAGGAAGAGAGTCACAAGGTCTACGAGGTGCTCTTGCTTGCATGGCAATAAGCACAGGATTCTAGGAGCACTGCCATATCTGCTTTTTGATACGGGAAGATGAAAAATGAACGCTCCATTAATACATTTATTTATTTACATTATAGCTGGCTCCAAGCTATCAGAGAAGCCCATTAAGCCCGTCCCCGGGACACCAAGTCCCAAGCTAAATGGTGAGTATATTGTAATAATAATAATTAATAATAAAAAAGATGGTAATAAAAGACTTCTTGACGTGCAATTGCTTTTCAGAGACTACACGTGTAAGCTCACTCCGAATCGATGTTAAAGCAGAAGCTTTGTAGTGCAGAGGTCTGGCCGGCTGAACAGACAGGCGGAGGGACGGCCAACCGGCTCAGCTCCAGCACAAACACACACACACACACACACTCGGTGTCCTTGATGGATTCTGGAAGAACCCCTCTTGAGAAAGAGGCAGCTAATAAGTAGGAGAGCAGTTCCAGTCAGTTTGATAGTAAAGCGGCCCGGCAGTCTGGCCACTCGCAGACCCTCCTGGAGCTGTGAGATAATCCTCCGAACATTCCGCCCGACCTTCACAAGACTCAGCACCCATCTAACATTTATGTACTGTGAAAGCCAGCAGCAGGGAAGAAGAAGAAGGGCCAATGTGTTGGAGATAATTTGCAAAGTTTTTGGTGTGTGATTTGAGTCTGGGGTATTTATAAAACAGTGTTGTTCTATGATCAGCTGTTATCTGAATATGAAATACAGCTGCTCTTATTTGCAGTAATATTTCGAGTTTGTCACCAGTTGGCTCATTTATTAGAACTGAATATTCATTTTCACTGTGGCTCAAGGACAGCCTGCTGAAAAGCGTTTTTGTTTCCTTGAAATTTGACACTTGCATGCAGTTTGCACAAAATGAAGCTCTCACTCGGTATAATTGCTTGGTATCATAATAACTTCAAAAATCCTGAGCTTTTTTCCCAAAGGCTTTTCTGATCCTAATGTAATGTAATCATGAGTTTGTAGCTCTGTTGATAATAAAAGTCTGTGTTTGGACAATATATAGGATAGGAGTTAATGGACATATACATATATATATATATATATGCGCACTTGAACTTAATTTGTTCCAGAAGGTGGTTCGAATTCCAGAAAGCTCCAAAAATTCATCCGTTCCCGGATTGCAAAAATCCCCCAACAATTTGATGGTTCTACACATGACAGGTTGTTTTTTCAGCTGGTTTAAGTACAAAATAAATTATTTCATTCTCACAGTTTTGTTCAATGGTCGGCACACTGGCGCAGTGGTTAGCGCTGTCACCTTACAGCGAGAAGGTCCTGGATTTGATCCCCGGGTCGGCTGCAGGGCATTTCTGTGTGGAGTTTGCACGCTCTCCCCATGTTCGCATAGGTTTCTTTCCACAGTCCAAAAGCATGCACTGTAGGTTAATTGGCCTCTAAATTCTCTACTCTAAATTGGCCTGTAAGGTGTGAGTTGGTGCCTTCCCAGAGTTCCCAGGATAGGCTCCAGTCCCCGCCACGACCCCGGTTGGAATTATGCGGTTCGGATGATGAATATATGAATGAATCAATGAATGAATGAATGAATGAATGAATGAGCTTTGTTCAAAAATAATGTTGAATTCAGTGCTGATTTGGTCGATTTAGTTTGAAATAGAGTCCTCCATTTTTCGTATTAAAAACAATACAATACGTGCGAAATGACAAAGCAGCTTTGTGATGGCCAGATAGAGAAGCCAGTCAGCTTATGGTTTTTGTGATACAAGTTCATTTCGTGTCGGGTCGAAGCACAAAATTAATGGTTGAATTTTTACTTTTATGATGGAACTTACAGTTTGAGTGACGACTTGGTTGGAAATATTTTGCAGTTTCCTGTATAAAACATGATGCGGCGTTCGGTTCATCTTCCAAGGTTCTGTTCGTACTCCAAGCTTGAATTTTGCCAAAATTGTTAGTACTCAAAAATGTTTGTAGTCTAAGCGGTTCGAGAACCGAGATACTACCGTATGTATATATATATATGTGTGTGTGTTTTTGAAAATAAAACGTTACGCTTGAAAAGTCCTCACTTTGTTTGTTCTGTTTCAGTTCCAGACGACGTTTTTGCTCCGAACTACATCTGGAAGGGCTCATACAACTACAAGGGAAGAAAACAGCCGATGACTCTAAGTATCACAAGCTTTAACGCGAGCACGGGTAGAGTTAACGTCACGTTAACTAGTAGCAACATGGAGCTGCTGCTTTCAGGTAGGTTCCTGATAAACAAATCTAGCTTGATTTCTGTGCTTCCGACAGCTAACAGGATGTGAGTTTCTATGATGCCTGAACATTATGAGAGTGAAATGACTAGTTTAACTAGGTTAATTACACTGTTGTCAGTCACTTTTCTTTTAATTAAGCCACTTAAAATAAAATAACCCCATTCAGGCTCGTGTTTCTGAGTCTAGATCTGGTTGGGGTTTTTCAGTCTTGTGTAAAGCAGGCCATGTTTGTGTTGCGCTTAATGGCCTCTTTCCTCTGTCAGTCCAAAAATTAAATCTGTTCCTCAACTGCTGTAATGAAATATTAATGCTGTTAAATAGAACTTTGACATATTTCTCTATCATTAGTCCTAATCGTTCTCCGCCTCCTTCCTAATTTCCATCCCTGCGGTAATTCTGTACAAAGCTAATTCTGACACACTACACATTCTTTAATTACTCGCAGTCTCTTTAATGTCAGGCTTGAAACTGACCAAATGTTGAAGCTTCCAGCAATTCATGAAAAGAAAATGCAATAAGTAGAGATGCATTTCCACAAATAAACGATAACGTGATTGCTTTCACTAGCATTAAAGTCAATGGGGAAAGAACAAGGGATGATGAAAGCAGAAAAAAGACGAGTGTGGGTGGAAACAGATTGAGATGTGTGTTCAGTGAGGTGGTCTGAGGTGGAATAAGAACCATGTTGACTGTCATGCGATAAACAGGCTGAGGGAATGTTGACATTGAATGTTGTCCAAGATGTTGAGCCATACGTCGTGAACTCACTTCCTTCCTCACTACGTTTAGAAGACGCAGGAAACGTGTGATAAAAACGCCTCACGTTTATCTTCAGAAATAACTAAATGATTAATGGTTAATAAAAATAATAGTGGTTTTGTTTCCTTCATTTCAATTAATTGTTAAAGAATCATTATAAAGGGGGACAAAATTTCACATTCTTTTGCAACTTTGATTTGCTCTTGCAACTTAATTGCAACAAAACGCCGAAAAACACAGCAACTTTCATCTCAATTTTTAAGAAAAGCTGTTGCAAAATTAGGCATTTTAAGCCGCAACAATTTCAAAAAAGCCACATGAAATCCTGGAGGGACTGAGATATGCAAAGTGGCCCATAAAACCTGGAATTACGTCGAATTTGGTGGCTTTGTGAAGAACGCCAGCCGTGCAGTGAAGCGTCAAAATTTGAGCTCCATGTTAGTCTATGGGGAGAAAATGGAGTAAAAAATGGACGGAACTCGCCAACGAGTGCGAGTATCAAAAATGTGTATACAAGCACCTCACACTGCTATAGACCACACGTTTTAGACTTAGAAAGACGTTTTTAGCACAAAAACAGTAGGAAAGAGTAGCAGTAAGAAAAAGTGTGTCGATTAAAAATGTGATGCTCACCGCTGTCACGTAATAATATTCTATGCTACGTTAACTGATCATCCATTTCCGTGCATGTGATGTTGGGAAGCATGAAATGACTGATGTTTTTCCTCTGGTCTGGCCTGCAGGTGTCTACAAAAGCCAGGAAGCCAGATTGATGCTGCTCATGTATCATGTGAAAGCGTCTTCTACCACCACGCTGAGCAGGATGAAGGACGAACAGTGGTCACTGGATGGTTTTGTAAGAGCAATGAGTCACAGTTTTCAATTTTTCAACCTTTTTCAATCTAAAGCCAGTGTTGTGACAAATACTTGAGGAAAGTATTTAAATACTTTGCAAATAGAGTAAAGTTTGATATCAGGATGTTTTTCCAACATTAACAGATCTTTACTGCAGCTGCTCAGGTATTTCCACTGATGCAGTAATATTAGAACGCATTTTACTAGCACTTGCATTATTTGCCATGTTTGTTTGTGACGAACCTTTTAAAAAACATCAGTGTGACCCGTAAAATGTACGTACTGGTAAGATTATTGAATGTGACTCATAACACAACAAAATGTAAAAAGTGCAGCCGCAGTGAGTATTTAGGATTTTTTAAATACGAAATACCTGTTTCAAGTATTTAAATACTGCTTAAAATACCTGCTATTTGAAAGTATTTAAATACCTGGCATTAAATACTGTGCACAGGTATTTAAATACTTCACAACACTGCCTAAAACTACTACTGAAGCTCTGCTTTTACACAGGTTACAATTCATCTAAAGAATTCTTCGAATATTGTTTTGTTTTCTTCTCACAGGTCTCTGCAGAACCCGACGGTGCCACCTACGTCTTTCAAGGCTTTATACAGGGTAAAGACTACGGCCAGTTTGGTCTGCAAAGGCTGGGTAAAGTATCACACTTTTATATTCTCTTATGACTACGACTTTTTGACCACAGGACTGTATGTCACTGTGAGTCCCATTGCTTAAATATCTATCCATCATGTCCATCAGTATTGACCCTAAAGCAGGGGTGTCCAGTTCCGGTCCTGGAGGGAGGGTCGATATCCTGGAGGTTTTCCATCACATTTGAGTTCAGAACACTGACACCTTGTCTCAGGTAGAAGCTCACCAAGACTGACTCAAAAGGTATGAGGGAGATCCTCCAGGATACCGGCTGTCTCTCCAGGACTGGAACGGGACACCTCTGGACTAAACAAAAACTAAAAATTGGTAGCAAATTGGAATTGGGGTGTAGCTGTAATTTGGCCTTCAGGAATCCTCTCCTTTATCATCCCTCGATCCCAAACTTGACGATGAAGCTACATTGGATTTTTTTACAGTGTATGAATATCTCCATAATTGTTCTTTCTGTTTCACTTTGGCCTCCTGTAGGTTTGAACATGTCAGAAAGTAATAACTCATCAAATCCACCACATGGTACAAACAGTAGCTCTGTGGCCATAGCAATCCTTGTGCCTTTCTTCGCCCTGATTTTTGCAGGTTTTGGATTTTACCTCTACAAACAGCGGTGAGTACGAGAACACACGTTTCACACTTCAGCTAATCACTTTCCGTTTTTCACCTCCATAACTACAGCAGGTACCATTAGTGCAAGAAATCAAGACACTGAAAAATTCCAAAAGAAAAAAACTATGGATGCACGATGATATCGGAATCGTATCGGCATTGAACGATAATTACTTTTCATCATCGACATCAGACTGATGCTTCAATTTGCCCAATATTACCAGCCGGTATTTGATGATGCATTTATTTTATGCCAGTGAGGTAGCGCTTATGCCAGGTGGAATTTTATACGGACCCCGCCTTCTGTCTTAAAATGTATGATCTTATTCAGTGGAACGTTTGCGAGCAAAATCTCTTGTGTTTACGCACTCGACTCCCTATTTCACCACATTCATGTACCACATTACAATCACACATCCTAATATTATATCACATTAATATTCTTCCCCCAAAGTTGTCCCCTTGAGGAAAACCTGATGAAAAGTTTTTTATCAGCACTTTAGGGTATGATTCTTTGAAATGTTGCACTTAATGAAGTTCTCCTTCTTTGTAAATTAATTTACATATTAAATTATTCTTAAACTACAGTAATACCTCACCTTAATTGGTTCCAGAACACACAACTTAAGTCAAAAAATGACGAATAAATCTCCTATAAAATGCTAAAAAGGTTGTGTGAATATAATAAAAATGTCCTTAATTGCACTGTCACATAGAAATACAAGTTGTTCAGTAATGAAACACTTTCCACAGTTTTTGGAAAAAAATCTTACCCTATCCCAAAATTTAAAGGATTTTTCTTTTTTAAGAAAATTAAATTTACATAGAATCGACTATTTGTAGTTAATGTTATGTGTTGGTAACTTCAGAAAGTATCCTAGTCTAATTGTATGTCATTGTTCCCTAAATCCCTTCATTTTAATTTCATTTAAACATCTGATTATTTCAATATCTTGCCCTTTGGTAGTGCATCCTGAATAATCTATATTTGCTGCTTAGAATTGAGCACGTAAAGTCAAGAGATTTTGCTGGTGAAAGTTCAGAATTTTGTTAATCTGTTAAACTGTTTAATTGATCACAGACGATTTTTGTAGCAGTTAGCCAGCTAAATGTGTTTCAGGGAAATGTTTACTTTTATGTGTTTGAAGGTAGCTAACTAAAAACTAGAAAATATCCAAATAAATATTGCATTTCCATATAATTTTACTACAGTAGGAGCTAATTTTTCTAAATTACAAATGTGTTTATCGGCATCCACAGATATAAAGCATATATAATCCCATATTGGTGCATCCCTTAAAAAATACTGTATTTTAGTTAGTAACCAAAGATAAGTTTATACTGCTTTTGGAGTAAATGCTGGATGCTGCAGTCTGTCCTTCCTGCGATTGACTTGAGGTCTCCATAAGGACGGCCTGGTGAGGTTAATAATGAGATCAGCATGTGGGGAGTAAAATTATAAAAGAGAATAAGCAATCATCTCTCCAGCGTTGGAGTTAACATTTCAACACGTCACTGCTGAGTTTGCTGTAACTGTGCTACACGCTGAGGTTTTGTAGGAAGACGTTCAGTCGTGGCTGCGGTAGGAAATTTTCTATTCAGAACGAAGGGGAGGAAAGACATCGCTAAAAAGCGTTAAGGTCAAGAGGTTGGTTAGCGATTGACAGCTTTTGATCACGGTTTGTGTGTGTTTTAAATCCCTGACTTTTTCCCCCACAATGCTTTTAATTAAAGGTGGTGAACCTTTCATGTCAGGTTCAAAATGTTAACGGCAAATCAGCCAGGTTTCATCAGCTTGGCGTTGGCAAAGCCTGTTTCTTAGACAACCGGAGCAAATATCTCAGAGCAGCGCAGAGGACATGAAGTTTAGAATCCAAGATAGCTGCTCAGTGCAAATGCTGCAATTTTTTTACATTTTTGCATTTTTGTTTGTGTCTGACTTGGTCAGCTGTGCACATAATACAGTGTTGTTGTAATGGATGGACGTGTTGCTACGGTCATGTTACATGTGAAATATCACGTTATGTGTCGTTTATCAAGTGTTGATGCTAAATTGGCTGGTCAGTGTTGCTAAAAATAAATAGCTTAGTTAGCCGAACAGAAAGGTGAACAGGGTCAGCAACTCGAGACAGAAAAAACTGATAAAAAGTGTAGATGCGTTAGAGTTAATATAAGTCTTCTGCTGACCTTTTATCACAAGCCTATTGGTCATTTCTCAAGAAACATGGCTGTGATGCTAACAGTTTGTTGCTGATAGCTTTTCACAGGGCATTCTGCGAAATATTGTCTACCCTTCCTTTTGGAGTGAGCCTCTGAAAAATCTCAGTTTAAAGATGTAGTTGGTAGTGGTGCACGATTCAGAAAATCTCATCATTCGATTTTTAATCTTGGGCTCACGATTCGATTTAAAATCCATTAAGAATCCATATGCGGTTCACGATTCATAAACGATTCACGATTCACTACGTCGATGAATTTGTTGCCAGATTGCTGTTTTGAGTTCATTTTCCCATTTGAATGTAACAGATAAACAAAAACATCACACTGAATCGAATGTAGTTTACTAAATGTAATGCATATGTACGCACACTGACTCCATTTCCTTCACGCTCACGTGAAGGAGGTCTGTCAGTGCAGATTTCGTCAGTGCGCCATCTATTGGCAAGCTGAACTTGTGTCGGGGAAAAAAGTAAACTAGTTATATCACGTTAGCTGAAAAATATGAATCGATTTTGAAACGACAAGGAAAGAATCATGATTCGATTGAAATGGATTTTTTTTGCACAGCTCTAGTAGTTAGCCCTTCTCCTTCCCCTTCTCCCTAACCCTCGGTCTCAATGGTATATGGGACACGTTATCGCTTAAAGGGAATGTGCATAACAGAGGGCTAGGGCCATGGGGTGAAATGTGAAATGGGATTCAATCTTAGTTTGCTACTGAACCTGATATAAATTTTTCCTTCTCATTTTAACAGGACGATTCCTAAAACCCAGTACACGGGCTGCTCGGTCCACGAGAACAACAACGGACAAGCCGCCTTCGAAAACCCCATGTACAACACCAACGCAAAGTCCGTGGAGGGCAAAGCCGTCAGATTTGACCCCAACTTGAACACAGTCTGCACAATGGTATAATGAGGACCACCCAACGTGAGGACAACCTTGTTTTCTCGTTTGTTTATCTTTCTTTTCTTTTTCATTTTTGTTGATTTTTTAAAACGAGTGGATATAACGACGTTCCAGACAGGGATGGAATTCTCTGACAGACTGACAGGGAACGTCCAGCAGATGCACTGTTTGCCCTTCCTCTGATATTTAAAGCACAGTCTTCAGGAACCATGATGTGACCATGTGCATCTACAGAGGGCATGGAATATAACAATGACATCAAAGGGGTTTTTTTTGGTGGTGGGGGGGTTGGTGGGGGTGAGTCTCTTAAAAAAAAAAAAAAGGAAAAAGAAAGGAAAAAAAACTTCAATCTTCACCACTGGAAGCGTGGAGAGTCCTTCGCTAATTCGATTTGCACTCCGCGAGTGCTTCTTCACACTCAACTGGGTCTTTTTTAAGGAAAAGGGATGTGTAAATCTACTTACATATATACGAGGAGCATTCACCACCTATATTTTTATGCTATGTACCACACCGGGAGGTCAAGGGGAGAGAAAATCTATCAAGAGTTTATGAAGAAATTTTTAAAAAATTGTGTGCTGTTCATGTTGACGGAAACAAATGATATTTGTTGCTTCACTCTTTGGTGATAAATGATCTTTTTGTTCTCAGCTGTTTAATGACCATGACCCTTAGCTTTCAGTTTGCCGTGCGTACAGTCACACCTTTGTTCGGACATTGAGGCAGTCTGAGACGTGTGTTGTGTCACAACGAGAGTGTTGAAATTTGCCGGTGTCTGATTCGTGTCGTCTTCATCACTTTTCCCTTCTTTTAACTTCACGTTCTGTGTTGCTACTCGACATTATGACCTCTGGGGCGAATGTCAGCATTTTGGACCTGAAGTCTGCAGATGATTAGTGTCTGAGTGGAGAAGTGTCATCGTGTTCCATCACTTTGCAGCGTAACGGATCTAGCATTTTCAAAATTTGATAAGATGATTTGGTCGTTTTAATCATTCATATTAATATAGTTATTATTACAAAATTTGTATGAAATAAAAATGCACTTGATATTTGTACCATAGACTTTTCTACAAACTCAGATGACATTAACATTAAACAGTATGCATGTTTGTTAAATGTGAATTGTGGCAACAATGTGATCATAAGTATCTAATACACGCGGGCCGCGGAGCACAGTTCCGATTCAGTCTGACATCGGCACCACGCTGAACGTTCGTTAAAGCCGCTGAAGTTCATCATCGATTTATGTTCAAACCAAATTTGGCAAAGTCTGTCCTGGTAAACGCCACTAACGTTGCCTGGAGGTCCAGAGTCCTGGAGGTTTTCCTTCCTACCTGATCAGTCTCTTCTGATGGTTAGCTACCTGAGACCAGGTGTGGATGTTCTGAAATCCAGTTGGATGGATAACTTCCATGACACCAGACCTTCAGGACCGGAGTTGCCTACCCCTGCCCTAGAGCATTGGTCTTCAACCTGAGGTCCGCGGAGTCATTTTTTCTCAGAATTCTTTTTAAAAATGAGATATTTCATTCATCCTAATTAATTATTTTTACCTCCTTAATTAAAACAGTGTTGGCTGACAGTGAGAAAGAAAAATGTCAATATAATAAAAATAATAAATGTCAAAAAATGTTAATGATAAACCAAATGACATTTATTAAGCAGTATACTGTTTGGTAAAAACCCATTGGACTGCTAATGTGGAATGGTCCCCTGACCACACACATCAAAAATGACACATGTCCACCAAGAGGGGGGCGCTACAATATGTTCATTTATGTTTCAGCTCGTATCTCTGGAACGACAGCGCCTGGGAGGTGGCCCGCACCAGTGCTTGGACCCCGTTGAAAACTTTTTGCAGTTCTAGTTTAAAATTCTATTTGAATATACAACTCTGGAAGAAAATAAGAGACCACATCATTTTAATTCCGATTCATTGTTTTTACAGTTTGTGGCTGTGCGTCTGTGTAAAATATACAACTTTATCATGCTTATTTCACAATTTCAACCATTTTTGGAGTAAATTATCTTATCTAGTATCTCATTACACATATTATTTTGCAATTATTTTGTTAAAAGAATATGGTCCTCAAGTCCTTGGTGTCCTCATTTGCTGAGCTGTTTCCTCTAATCAGCAAATTGAATCAGGTGTATAGGTGTTGGAATATATCACATGGAATAGCTGCTATAAGAACAGAATTGCAGTTATATATTAAAATATGGACTGCTTTCTTATTTTTCACAGACCTACAGCTGCATAAAAGAATAGCAACCTGTACATGTTACACTCACAACCACATATTGCAAAGGTTGTGAACAGAAAAGAGTGATTTTTTTTTTCCCGGAGCTGTATATAGGGGAGTGTAGGTAGACGTGTGTATGTGTGACACTAGGTTCCGTAAGTTGTGGTAAGGCATGAATATCAGGTCTAAATGGGGCAGGTTGGGGTGGGCGGTCCATGCGCAGTGTCCCTCTCAAAGGGGTCTTTGGACAGAAAAAGGTTGAAGACTTCTGCCCTAGAGTTTTTGAGGAACGCAGTAACATTTATTAATTTAACATTTTCCGGCGCCATTTTAGTGTCATGGTTTTAAACGGTGTTGTCGTATCTGATAATCGATGTCCTTTTCCCCATTGGGAAAAGTTAAGCGTGGCCAAATTTGCAAACCCCGGCGCTGTATATTTTCTCTTTGAACCCTGGCTTGGCCGTGAGCAGGGTCAGACTATCTCAGTTCCGTGCTTCCAGGCCCTCAAGCTGTGAGATTCATTCCAGTGCCTTCTAATGTACTGTACCTCTCATCCCCACATTTCTCCCTAACCAACAGGCCATACTAGTGAACTACTAATAAGACTGCGATGTTACACACAGGTGAGACAGTCACAGGTGGACAGGACCCAAAGCTGCAGACTTCAGGGAGCCTTTTGTGACATGTCCAATCGTCCCCCAAAAATTAAGAACAAAACGTATTTACAGCATCCGTTTGTTTTTCATTTGGCATCAGCCCTAAAGAGTTCCGCGTCATCACTTTTCACAACACTACTTCTTGCCAAGTTTCTTGTTTTAATTCTTTTCCCCCAACATGGCTGGTTTTTACACAGTGCCTACCAAAAAAACCACATGACCCAGGTCTGCTGCTTCCCGCTCCCGTTGTTCTCTCGCCGTCTGTCCGCCGTCTCCACACGAACTGAATTTGTGGGTCAAACGTATCGGACACACTCCGCCACTACCCTTCCTCACCAGTCGGAGTCGACCTTTCCCCGTTAACTGACTGCAATAAAAAGGAAGATTTAAGGAGCAGACTCTTTCCAATCAATCAGAAGAATATTTGCAGTACAGCTGGGTACTCCTCCTATGTTAATGCATTCAAAATAGATATAAAAAAAGAGAAAAGTTTAAAAAAAAAAGTTTTTTGTAAAGAAATATATTTTTATGGAGAAATTATTTGTAAAATGTATGAATCTATTATGTAAATTTTCAATGCAATGTAAGATTAAAAAAGGCTAATTCCTTTTGTAATGTGTGTTCCTTCTTCTCTCTGCGAGAACAGGATTACGCTGATTCTTTTGGAGTTTTTAAAGTGAGTAGTATATATTATATTTATTTATTTGTATTTACTTCTGCCTGCCTGTCTTTTCACGGTACAGAAAAATGTGTTGGTGGTGGTGTTGGAGATTATTGAGATTTGAGATTTTTGAGATCATTTAGCATATACATGTGGGTGTGTAATTATTACATTGTTTTAATTAGGAAATCTGTATTTAAGTCCAGTATTACCTTAAGCGTAACAGAATAATCTCAGTCATGTATTCAGACATTTTTCAGCATTATTTTCTGTTTAAAATAGACTCAGAGACTGTATCAGTTTCTTACCGTACTGGCAGATATCCAAATTCACAATATCGGTATTGGTACCGGACATTAAAAAGTGGTATCGTGCCATGTCTAACTGAGGTACTCATGAGCGAGGTACCATCCCCAAGCACTGGTGCACGTCAGCTGCCCACTGCTCCTTCACGGATGGGTCAAATGCAGAGGTCTCATTTGGTTGTGGTGCACTGTGGGCTGTGGTGTGTTCACAATGACAACTCACTAAATCACTCTGGACCAAGAGGTTGTGGGTTCGAATCCTATCTCCAGCACAACCATCATTAGATCCCTGAGCAAGACCCTTAACCCCAAGTTGCTCTCAGGGAAACTGGTTTAAACTAGGAAATGTAAGTCGCTCTGGATAAAGTCGTAAATGTAAATGTAAAGAACTATTTTGTTACACCACAGACTCTCGAACACTAATTTTTTTCCCTGCAGGTTCCAAATCCAACTCGTCAAGCATTCTGAAAATGTCACGATGCATAAAGTGGAGCAAGTTTTAAAAAAAGTCAAATATCAGCGCTGGTCAGTTTTATTTATAACTGTGCATAAATAGAGCACAGCAGATTGATTGACGCGTCCCTG
Source organism: Distichodus sexfasciatus (assembly GCA_032718565.1). Lineage (NCBI taxonomy): Eukaryota > Metazoa > Chordata > Actinopteri > Characiformes > Distichodontidae > Distichodus > Distichodus sexfasciatus. The sequence goes on along the minus strand of JAVGVS010000030.1, from coordinate 1,500,137 downwards.
CCGCTTTTGGATTCAGTAAAACACAAATGAGGAACTCTAAGGAATCCCGCTTGGCCGAACCCTCCTCGTTTCCTTTTGCCTCTGCCTTAATTAGGCCGGTTTTGCCTGCAGCGCTAAATCGTATTCCTGGCACCGCCCGTGACAGCTTGGATTGATTCATCAGCGGTGTGATAGTGTTTTTGCTGAGCTCATAAATGACCAAATGGAAGTGGTGTATGTGCAGAGTTATTCATTTTGCACGGTGCTCATGGACCAGGCTTTACATCGACAAGTTCCAAGAGGAAGGTATGTTTATGGAAATGGACTGCAGTAGTTTTGAGTAAACGGCAGGGAAAAGGTGTGGATTTCATCTTCTTCTTTCTCTTCTTACATTAGGGGTCTCCACTAGGGTTGTTGAAATTCTGCATCAATGCAGTGACAGATATTCGATATAATCGATTATATCAGGGTTTTTAACTGGCGGTCCGCTGCCCCCTGGTGGTCCGCAGCTGCAATTGTAGGTGGTTCGCTACATGCAATTCAGTTTCACTACTGAAATCACTTTTTAAAAATTGCACCACAACGAAATGTGACCGCTGCGTTTGACCCATCCATGAAGGAGCAGTGGGCAGCTGACATGGGTAGCGCCTGGAAAGCAGTGCTTGGGGACGGTATTTTGCTCATGAGTACCTCAGTGATAACTTGTGGTACCTGTCTGGGATTTGAACCTGCAACTTTCTGATCACAAGGTGAACAACTAACGGCCTAAATGACCAAGTTCTTATTGCAAGAAGGAGGAAAGTATTATAGACAAGAACTCTGAATAAAATGATGTATAGACAAATGTGAAACCATACACAAGACTGCTGTTTTTCGTCTCTGCCATTTGCCAGGAGATAACAGAGATGAGAAAAGAGCAGTGAAAAAGTGACTCTGCATTGCGTCTCCGTTCAGTCAAATGCACACACCTGAAACTAACCTGTCTCCATGCTAATATAACAGTACAGCTTGGTAACGCTGCTTGGCACTTATGGCAGAAGTAAGTCAGTGGATTGCTAAAGCTTCCCTTTGGAATTTAAAGCCAAGTGCACACGTTGAAACTAAGCCGTGATTGCTTTCCTGTTTCACTAGTGCTATCAGTGCTATTCTTGTGAAATTCTGACACCTCAGAAAGGACCCCAGTCCGATCGCATGCCGTAAAGCCTTAGAAATGTTTCCATGTTTCAGTGGACATGAGGACTAAGCAGCTGAAGTTCCCGTCCATTCTTTCATCTCACTGCTGCCGTATTTCATTTTAACCCGCCAGCTTGGAGCACATCTCAGGGCCTGGCTGTTTCTCTCTGTTTCTACATCATTCCACACCAAACTCCAAGATCAAGGACATCAGTAATCGCTCTGTTTTGCCACCGTGAACCTGGAGACGACACCGCTGCTTTGTAGTGCGGCACATAAGTCTGCTTAGTAATTGGACGCTGAGGAGGAATGTACAAATGGTTAGAGACGGGGCCTTTTTTGGGGAGCGTGGTAGCTAACTGAGATGAGGAGAAGAAGAGCTTTAGCAGCCGTTATGTCTGAGTGCACTGTGGGACTCAAATGAACTTGGTGATATGGTAAACGCAAGCTTTATTACAACAACTGTGCTGAGAATGAGACACGATGCATAAAGAGAAATGCTTTATGTTTGCTGTTTAAACGCTGTAAGTTCATTTTAAAATATGTTATAGGCAGTTGGGGAACTTTTACACTATAGCTGTTCGAGCTACTTAATTTAGTGTTTATTGTTCTTTGTTTTATTATTATTATTATTATTATTATTATTATTACCATTCATTCATTTTCCAAACCGCTGAATCCCACCTGGATGCTGATGTCACATACCAAAGCTTTTTGCTCGTACTGCAACTCGTTAAAAAAGCGTTGGAACGAGTGGCAGCCATGATGAGTGCGTGCCTGGGTTCCTGAGCAAGACCCTTAACCCTAAGCTGCTCTCAGGGGAACTGTCCCTGAAATTAGGAAATGTAAGTCGCTCTGGATAAGAGCGTCTGCTAAATGCTGTAAATGTAAATGTGTAAGTGCTCTGGGGTGTGTTTCCCAAAAGCATAGTTGAACATATTGCTAACTATTATATTAGTTGCTAACGTATACTATTTTACTTGCTAATGTACACTATGTTACTTAAACACTATGTATGTTGCTAACATACACACTATCTTAGTTGCTAATGTTCACTATGTTACTTGAACACTATGTTAGTTGCTAATGTACACTTTGTTAGTTGCTAATGTTCACTATGTTACTTGAACACTTTGTTAGTTGCTAATGTTCACTATGTTACTTGAACACTATGTTAGTTGCTAATGTTCACTATGTTAGTTGCTAATGTGCACTATGTTACTTGAACACTGTCAGTTGCTAACGTAAACTATGTAAGTTGCTAATGTACACTGTTAGTTGCTAATGTACACTAAGTTGCTAATGTGCACTATGTTAGTTGCTAATGTGCACTATGTTAGTTGCTAATGTGCACTATGTTACTTGAACACCATGTCAGTTGCTAACGTACACTATGGTAGTTGCTAATGTACACTATGTTAGTTGCTAATGTACACTATGGTAGTTGCTAATGTACACTATGGTAGTTGCTAATGTACACTATGTTAGTTGCTAATGTGCACTATGTTAGTTGCTAATGTGCACTATGTTACTTGAACACTATGTCAGTTGCTAACGTACACTATGGTAGTTGCTAATGTACACTATGTTACTTGAACACTATCAGTTGCTAATGTACACTATGGTAGTTGCTAATGTACACTATGTTAGTTGCTAATGTACACTATGTTAGTTGCTAACATAGTTAGCAACTATGTTTTTGGGAAATGAACCCCTGAGCATTATGTGTATCCCGGCCCATACACTTTCACCAAAATAACAGCGGAAGTACAACTAGGCACCGCAAAATGCTAAAATGTAGTTTACTGCAGTTCATTCTACATCCAGTGGAGGGCGATTTGATGTAGCATAATGGCTGTAGGCACACAGTCTGCGGGAAATAGTTATTTTACTCGCACTCTCTGGTCAGAACTAAATTTCAGGTTAAAAGTGTCTTGTAACGTGTGTTACAGAAATATGTAATGAGTATAATATTACTGAAGATTTATTAGTAACGCATTACATTACAGCAAACAGTGATATATTATTGTAATTATGTTACTTTTATAACTTCAAACATTCTCATTTTCCTAGCAAAATATTTCGAAATGAGGGCGGCTCAAAACTTTGCGTAAAGTTTGAAACATGGACCCAAACTTAGCATCAAACCAGACCGACAATGACCATCATGAAGCATGTCAAATCTGTGCTCTGTGCTCTTTTATTCCTTTCAGCAGGGTGGCAAAAACAGATGACTCGCAGTTTGCCATATTTGGAATCCCATGCGATAAGCCAAGCCTGCTCTGACAGATTCCATAGTGCTGCGCTCGTTGCCGCTCACTGCAAATACAGATTGCAAATGCACCCTTGGCTACACAAGAGAGCGAGTGCAGATGTCTCCGGCGTTGTTCCCTACCCTCGCCTGCGTCTGCCTGCATCAAAGCACCGATGAGAGCCCCTGCAGCCCGGCGCAGCTTCTTATTTGAACTTCAGCCATGACAATGAGATAGCAGGCGTACCTTGAAGAGATAAAAAGCCCATCGAGTACTGATGGAGGAAGCCGAGCCCCACAAAGGCAAAGAGGGTGATCTTCCTTTGTGGCTGCAAGAGTAGAGCTGAAAGCAGAATAGATGAGGAAGAGCAGAACCAGCCAAAGAAAGAGAGAGAGAAAGAGGGAAAGGGAGAGAGGTGGAGAGCGTGTACGGCAAGTTTCCCTTTTCTTGTCGCTCAAGGTCACTTTCCTTTCCGCCTGCTGGAGAGCAAGTGTCTCCTGCCTTGAGGTTTGATGGATGTCTCATTCTGGGACGACAATGTGGGCGTCATACGAGAAGGAACACCGTGCCAAAGCCTTCTGCAGTAAAGCTCACGAGAGAGTTATGATCGTTTCCAATTAAAAGTAAGCAGTTCAAGTTGTCAGGGAGGTGGTAATGGAAATTCATATGCTCTAACTCCAAATCCCCGCACACAAAAAGGAATAATGGGATCTAAATGACTGTTCGCATTAACTATACGAAGAATCTAGGAGTTGTGCTGGGGTCAGTGCAGTTTAAAGTGTCATTGTGAACACATCACAGCACACGGTGCAGCACAACCAAATGTGACAGAAGGCACAGGCCGTATAAAATCCACGTCAGACTTTTGGACTTCTGGACGCTACCTTTCCGGCGTACGATATATACGTCATCAAATATCGGCAAATCTAAGCAACTGGAAAAAGCAAAAATTGGCAGATTCTGATATGATTCCGATATCATCATGCATCACTACTTAATATTTGTGTGGGATGACACTCTTAAAGCAAATAAAGTGAAAAAATGCAAAACAAAAGTAATTTATTTAGATTTATTATGACAGGTATTTTAAGAGTCAAATTTGGCCAACAATTACATACACAAGGAGACAAAAATGCCAATTTACGTGCAAATTAAGCCAATTTAATTTATTTAGATTTATTATGACAGGTATTTTAAGAGTTCATTTTGTAAATATCAATAAGTTATTTAACTATTACACTAGAGACTAGAGCGGAATTAAGCATACGTCCATATCTGCAAATCTTCAAAAAAAAGTTGCATATAAATTGGCATTTTTGTCTCCTTGTGTATGTAATCGTTGGCCAAATTTGGTACAATATGGCAAGTCAGCAAATGGAGTACCCTTAATTTTGTACCAGTTCCAGGTATACAGGCTTTATTTTCATTCCACATCTTATCAGCCCACTTCTCAGAATCTAACCGTCAACTCTGCCAAATTTATTTTACAAATTATTTTACCTTGGTAAAACAAGAGTAAATGAGAGACATTCTTTCCTGGTTATATCAGCTTCAAGTTATTACTGTGACTTTCAAAAACTGCCAGCACATTTTTGCTTTATTTCATTTATATAAATACATAATTAAATGTACCCATGTATATTTATGACTTTGTAAAATATTATTCATTCCATAAAGCTACAGTTATCTTTTAAATATTTTTAAATACATAACATTGTATTAAGAGTAAAGCAGATGCAAGACAAATGAAAAATTATAACTTTAAATGTTAGGGATAATATCTGCTGTGAATATTATCTGAGTAAAATCTTATTTATATATTTAAGATGTATCTGCCAATGACAGAAGACAGATATTAGAAATTCTGTGTTTATTTTCTCATTTTTTGACACAAAACATGAACAGAAAACCACTAGATGAAATTGACAAGAATCTCTCAAATATCAATTAATGTTTAGGATTTACTTAATAATAAGATGCAAAACACAGACAACAATCAACTTATATGTGGTCAGGATCACAAGACTGAAGTTAGTCGTCTAAGTGTCATGTGATTCGACTAGCAACCCTACAACCACAGGGTGAACATCCTAACTGTTACTAACTGCCCCGGGTCAAATGCAGGGGTCATATTTCGTTGTGGTGCTGTATGGTGCTGTGTTGTTGTGGTGTGTTCACAATGACAAATAATAAATCACTCTCTCAGTGACTTAATTTTCAGACACATTAGAGCAGTAAACCAGTTTTGAAGGTACCGAGCCCGGAAATTTTGGCCTTGTGTAGGAAGATGAAATTAAGTGGTATAAATAGTATTACTATGACATAACATAACATTTTGATCTCTGACACTTTCCTGATCCAAGACTACCCCGCCATCATGCGTCGTTCTCCTCCTAAATGTCCATGTAGCTGCTGGGCTGGGCTGAGTTGTATTCCACTAAAACAATGGTTAAAAGGTGCATCTGGGGTGGAGCTGGAGTGACATCTAGTGGTAGTTTAGTGATGGCATTGGGTTTCTATTTCAGTTCCTCCAGGATTTCGCGGGTCTTTCTTGAGATTGTTGCATCCTAAAATGCCTAATATTGAGCTTTTTTATTTTTTTAAAAATGTGTTGAAATTTGCTGCGTTTTTAGGCGGTTTGCTGCAGTAAAGTTGCGGGAGCAAGTTAAAGTTGCGATTTTCTCCCCTTTATAATGACTCGTTAACAATGAATTAAAATGAAGGGAACAAAACCACTGTGCTCCCTGTGGTGTGTTGTAGAGCTGTAATATTCGGCTCCTTTTTAGGATTCAGCTCCCACTGAGTCATTCACTAAACTTATCCGGGTGTGTGAGTCACTTGGGGGCAGTTGGTGGCGTAACCGGTGTTCGCCCCGTGATCAGAAGGTCGCAGGTTCGAATCCAGGTACTCATGAGCAAGGTACTGTCCCCAAGCACTGCTCCCCGGGCACTTGTTAGCTGCCCACTGCTCCTTCATGGATGGGTCAAATGCAGAGGTCACATTTCGGTGTGTTGTGGTGTGTTCACAATGACAAATAATCACTCACACTTGAGTCAGTATTGCTGAATTGTTTGTTTTCCATAGAAGGCTTATGATGAGAATCAATGCACTTCCAAATAAATAACAAAGTTTCAAGACCAGGCTACTAGAGTAATATTTATTTTCAAGTGGCACTAGAGGAAGTTAACCGGCGAATTCATTCTGTATGTGGTTTGGGGAGCGCTTACCCACATGTGTGATTCAGGGGTGCATTTCCCAAAAGCATAGTTGCTATCTACAAAGCAACTACCTTGCTTACGAGTACCTCAGTGGTACCTTTACCAGTGTGGGACTTAAACCAGCGACCCTCCATTCACGGGGTCAACTCCCTCACTGTTACGCTATCATGTAGGGCGTTCGCTCCGTGATTGGAAGGTTGCCAGTTCAAATCCTGCATGGGTAAAGGTACTTATGAGTAAGGTACTGTTCCCAAGCACTGCTCATGAGTACCTTAGTGGTACCTTTATCTGTCTGGGACTTAAACCAGCGATCATGGGGCCAACTCCCTAACCGTTAACGCTGGTATTGAAAATTTGGGATGAATTATTATATATTGTAACGTAACTCATTTCTGAATAGTTGGGGGAAATAAGCTGTAATTATACCCACGGAATTTGCAGAACGATTGATAATTGTGCTAGAATTGCAAATCAAAGAGAATTTCTTCAAAGCCAACTTTGATCTAAATGATTTCATCATTTTCCACTTCAAAGGAGCCAGTCCCAGGTATGCACTTCTCCAGCCAGATTATAATTAGATGTTTTTATTCTAATTATAATGCAGTTACTTAGGATGAGTACCTTGGTCTCCTCCTAAGTGACACTGATATTCACTGAAGCCTGTAACTACCCTCAAGTTTCATTAATTGTTGAGTGAGTATCAAAGCGTCTTGCTCTCTCAGCTCAGCTGCAGCTCCCAACGCCCACCACAAGCCAAAACTCTACACACGCCGGCTTTAGATTTGTCTGCTGCACCTTCATGATGCAAATTTCCCATTTCACCGCATCCCAAAGGCGCTTTATTGGATTGAGATCTGGTGACTGGCAAGGCTGTTTGAGTGCAGTAAACTCATTTTCGTGTCCAAGAAACCAGTCTGAGATGACAGGCTTTATTATCCTGCTGGAAACACAAACTAGAAAAGGGGGCACACTGTGCTCATCAAGAGCCAGGACACAGTCAGCAGAAATACTGCACAAGACTGTGGCCTTAAACAACACGCAGTTGGTACAAAGAGGGCACAAAGTGTGTCAAGAAAATATCCTACAAATCATGAGACCAGCAGGAGCCTGAATTGTTCATACAATGCAGGATCGATCAATGTTCATGTTGTTTACAACAAAAAGTCTGACCATGCCATCAGAATATCGTTGCAGAAAATAAGTGGTGGTGGACCAGCGGTTAGGATACTTGCCTCTAGACCAGACCTGGGCATTGCCCTTCCCAAGGGCCACATCTGGGCCTTTGTCTTTCCCTGGCCGGCCCAGGCTATTCAACTGCATTGCAAAATGCAAAAAAGTACATATTTTAATATTGCTTTTGTTGTTAACAGAATGTATTGTCAAAAATAAAATTAGATAAAGATATAATATGGCCTGCTCCGCACATTTATAGCTTAACTGTAACATCTAGTATTAACATCCAGAGCTAATCAAAACTAGACAATTGTCTGTTTTTTAAATGAAGTTCAGTTGAGCAGAGTTGATTGCAGTTTATTGGTTCAGCCCTCCATGTCAATTCAAATTTGTCATGTGGCCCCTTGATTTAAATCCTACCTCAAGACCCTTAACTTTAAGTTGCTTCAGAGAAGCTGTGCCTAAAATAAGGAAATGGAAGTTGCTCTGGATAAGAGCGTCTGCTAAACGCCGTAAATGTAACATCCATCAGACCAAGCTTTTCCGGTCTTACTTGTATCGAAATTTGGTGAGTATGGACAACCCTAGAGATCATCAACGCCATAATTCATAGTCACATAACTTTTCCTCCCCATGACTGTAATGATGATGATGATGTCTGATTTAAACCTCAGAGGCTCCTGTTCACCATGTCTTAATGCCTAAATTGCATCATGTTTCTGGCATGCTATGTTGAGAAGATATTTACATTAAGGAGCAACTGAACAGGCGTTCCTTAACAAAGTAGCTACTCTGTGTAGGTCTTAATGTGTGGAAACACATACATACGCACCCATAAAGACAGGGGCATAGTTATTGCTAAAATGTTTTGTTTTTGGTAGAAAATACTTTATTCAAAATTATAATCACAAAATTAGAGCATGTATACCAATACAGATTCAGTTGTGAAAGTACAGAGACAAGTATGTACAGACTGTTCTTACTTAGAAACTGAATTTAAGTGAATGATAATTTGTCATTGTGAACACATCATAGTACACATAGCACCACAACAAAGTGTCACCTGTGCAGGAGCAGTTGGAAGCAAAGTTTGGAGACAGTACCTTGCTCAGGAGTACCTCGGTGGTACTTTTAACGATCCGGGACTTGACTTGGTGACACTCCGATCACAGGGCCAACACCAGGGCCTAACCGTTATGCTACCAACTGCCCCAAAGTTCCACTCCTGGCCATGTGGGTTCTTGTGCTTGCCATTTTTATTACCACACATAACCATGTTCTTGTTCAGCCTTCAAGCCTTCTTCACTTATTAGCGCTGTACATATATGTTTGTGAGTAAGTTATTTTACATTAAATATGGTTTAAGTAAATGCTGATAAAAAAGAAGTGCTCTTTTCTATACAATATATTGTACACACTCACACAACATAATTCAAGCACGTAGTACACAAGTGTAAGAAAAATGAAGACGCGTAAATAAGTGTTATTTAAGTCCAGGTGTGCATACATCCAGCAACTTTAAGTTGTCACGTTCCTCCACTGCCTCATAACCCCATGCTTCAGAATGGAGAAAACCTGGTGTGGGCCGTGTCGATGTCATGCTCCTGGAGAAGGGGATTGTAAGTATTGTAAAACGTATTGCTATTATGATCTCACAAAATACATTGTTCTAAAGACAGAACCACAGATCTGGACTGACTTGATTTAGCTTTTTGAACTCCACCACTTGAAAGAAGACATGCTCGAGGACGTGTTTGGCGTCTCTCTTGTCTTTGTCCAGCTTCGCCGTAACCCCTAAGATGTCTCCACATTTCCTCACATAAAACTCCAGATCATCGTCGGTGCCTGTAAGACAGCAGATGGACTAAGTTGCAGGAAAGTGGTTATAATTAGGTGTCAAAAGTATAAAATAATCATTGTGCTAATCGCATTCGTACGTAACGTCTGTGGACGTACACTTATTTGAAAGTTGAGCAAGTCGAACTTTCTCCGATGAGAAAGTCTCATCGAGGTCGAAGAGGTCGAGCATGGGAGGGGGCAGGTCCCTAAAGACGGGCTGGAAAACCTGGGCAGAGGAAAAAGCCCATAGAGGTGTATTTATTATCACAGGCTACACTACAACTTTTATTCAACTGAAACAAAGCGTTATATAGATGACAGATAGATGTGCTTACGGCCGGCTGCAGAGGCATAAGTGGTGTTTCAAACTGAGGTGCGATTAATTGCAGCTGCTCATGTTTGACATTTAACTGCTTGTAGGCCCTGAAAAGGACAAAAGAGTATTTTGATCAGTTTTATATAACCGTTAACTTTGCTTAACAAACAGGCACCTGTCGATGTGTTTAACAGAGCCAGAGAGGTTACCTAATAACTGAGGGGAGGGTGTCCGTTGAGAGTTTGACCAGGGACATGTCAAAAAGAGAGGTGAAGTCTCGGGGGTTCTCATCGCCCTCCTGCAGGCACACCCTCAGCCTCTCTGATAGAAACCCTGTGTCTGGTAACATGGTGTAGTCTGAGATCTGGGCAAAGCAAAGACATCATCAGACACTGATTTATGCTTTATTGTGCTGTGGGTTTTAATGATACATTTAAAAATTAATTCCATTATCACTTTAGTCTTTGTTTTAATCAGAAGCACTACAGGAGAGCATTAATTCATTAGGATGATCAGAGAATCGCTCGCTGATTGCTTTATTATATCTGCGGGCAGGTGATGCTGGGTAAAACTGTAATATGGATAAGTAAATTTAAGAGAGCACAACAATGTGACCGCTGCGTTTGACCCTTGTGTGAAGGAGCAGTGGGCAGCTCTTTTTGGCAGCGCCTGTGGAGCAGTGCTTGGGGACAGTACCTTCCTCATGAGTACCTCAGTGGTACTTTTACTGGTTCAGACCCTCCGATCACGAGGCCAACTCCCTAATCGTTACGCTACCAACTGCTGTTAGCCCAACTCATGTGGGCATTCATCACAAACTATTTTTGCTATTTTTTACTACCATCCATGGTGGCATTGCCAGTGTCGCGTTATTTTTTAGCAACTTTTAACTGATAACTAGGAATGTACAATAATATCGGAAACTGCCGATAATTGCTTTTTGTAAGTCATCAGATCAATGCTTAGATTTGCCAAATATTTTCAGCCGATATCTGACGATACATTTATTGTACGTCATAAAGGTGGCGCTTATGCCAGGCAGGTCCAAAGTCTGAGGTGAGATTTTATGTGCCTTCTGTTTTAAAATGTATAGCGTCAAAATTCTGAGCATTCGTGTCTTTTCACGCTCTACTCTGCCTGCACGCACGAAAAATGAAAAATACTGAGTAACCCTACTTATAACAATCAAGTGTTCCAGTCTTTAAATGCTGATTAATGATTTTGAGAGGATGTAAAAAACGATGAGACGCCCATTTGAGTGTAATGATGTCACCTCTGGGTCTTCAGCATCGATCTGATTG